>JAGQDJ010000300.1:0-33957 GCA_022885665.1 Triops longicaudatus | reverse complement strand
CAGCATAGATTGTTCCGCATAGATTAATTTGCCAAAAGGACTAACCTAATCAGTAAGCTTAGTAAGTGTGATAAACAAAATGTCGTTGTTTACAGACAAATTCAGGCCAAAAGATCGCAAGAATGTTTTGGCCCACAATCCCGTTCCACTTATGAGTACCAAAATTAAGAAAAGGAGTTCTTTGTGAACAAATTGAAACATTGCTATCAAACTGCCAAAAGGCTGAGCAGTTGCTGTTAACTGTTGGGTAGACGAAGGGGGCTTTGATCAGTGGAATCGGGAAGCCTGTGGGAACAGGGTCTTGAGTAGAATTCAGCGACAGCTCTAGAAATTACCGAAATCGGTAATTTCTAGATGTGTCCTGAAAATGTGTCCAACATAAGACCCGGATATAAAATTTTCACGTACGATAAATTGTTTGCGCGGAACAATAGAAGCCAAATAAGAAATAGTGTCCCAATCTGCTAGAGCTATCTTGTCGTCTACACATGTCTTATTATCGCAATTATAGGACCGAAATCCACGGGCGGTGACTGTTCCTACTGCGTTGAACCCTATGTTGACCGTATTGCGGTCATTCTGGAAGATCCGCGTGTACTGGAAGTAACAATTGGCGCCGATCGATCTACCGTTTAATCCCCATGGCCAAATTAACGACGAACCCCACCCTAACACCGGCAATGCTGAAAGAAGGCAACTTTAGTCTATTTTCTATTCCACAATCGGAGATAAAGCCATACTGACCGCTGAAATGGAAGTCTGAGCACGACCTAGGAGCGATGTCGCAATCTAGGCCTTTAAATCCGGGAAATCCTCGGTACGCTTGACAATTTCCTTTGTGTATAACACCGTAGTATTGGCTGCAAGCTTTGGGCTTCGCAGCAAACTGGCTGACGAGTTTCTCCCACAGTAGGTGAGCGGGCGTAAGAGGAGTGCTCGCCAGGCCAGTAGTTGCCCAGTTGCAGGCGTTCAGTTCGAAAAAATTGCGGGTGAAAGAACCGAGATCTATCGTGCCTTTTGTCAGTTTGACGTCGAACGCTTGACAAGATGGATTTAAAGCGCAATTTCTGCGGCACTTCTCTGTCACGCTAGCCACCCTCCCTGCATTTGCCAAAATTATTTACACAATTAATGTGTTCAATTAACTAAGTAATATATTTCCAAAAATGGACGGCAATTTTCCTTTTTTATAAACCGGAAATCTTAGTGGAGGCCGAAATTGTAGAATTCAAGGTGGACGTTGTGTAAGAACTGTGAGTCACGAAAAAGAAATTCTTCGATTCTCCAGACACCGAAATGGCAATGGATGGAATGAGAAGTAACACGGCAAAAGTCATGATTGTTTTGCGAAGCGACTACTTTTCTTGTTAGTTTCCTCTTCCAAAGCTTCACAGCTGCTTCAAAAGTCGAGGTCGAAGAAAACGTTGAGTAGGTTCGACAGTCACTGTGGATATGTGCCTTTTGAGCCTAGCTTTCTGACTTCGGTTTTATTTCTCCTGCTCTTCGATCAATATTGGTTCCCTAACGAATTAATAACAAACAACTTCAAGACCGGTAAACAAGAGAAAACCTTTAGTCACGAAAGGCGTTCTCAACTCTTATGCCATTTCTCTAACCCAAACATTGTTCGATTTTCAATAACAGGTGACCTCTATGGCCCGTACGAAAAATGAAGCGGTTCTACTGCTGCAGAAACGTTCGTTAGCACCCACAGAACAGCGGTTGTGTATAGCTAACATCAGCATTTCGTAACATTTAACAGCGGCATTCTTGGACCACTGTGAACGCACGGTTAACCAGTGCTTGAAATGTTCAGTATTCAACCAGTTACCAGAAAGTGTACTCCCGGTTATTTGGCAGTATTCACGGTAAAAGAGGCGTATATGCGGGTAAGGCAGCCTGAAGCCGATGAATTACTGTTAATAACCAAGCGCTTTATTATTTCGTTTATTTTTCTTACAATAACACAACGTTAATAGAGTGTTAATTAAAAAAATAGCATACATGCACGAAAAAAGAAAGAAAGTCCTGGACTGGTCCCCGTAGCGAAGATTGACCCCAAGGAAGTGGATGGCCGAGACAGCCCAGGCTCAAGCAGGCTTTAGGGGCGTGACTAAACTGTAGTACATAAAGTATTTTCAAATGAAAACGCTTTAAAAATATCTTCAGATAATCGTACCAGATTTGCAGTTGGCGCTGCTACCTTGCTTTGAACCCATTTTTTGTGTGTTTAAACTTGTATGTAAAAGTAAACTCGCATGTTCATAAAAACCTGGTAATGAGGCACGTAGAAACGCTAAAGCTTGTATACAACTATAAAACTTAGTTATGGCTGCAAAGGGTCAAAACTCGCGGATTTTTACAATGACATCAATACAGGTATTTTCCTGCGTCCCATTTTCCACAGTTTTCTCACACGAAAACGCTTTAAAAAAATCTTTAAAAAATCGTACTGGAATTGCGTCTTACTGTAGCCCATTGGAGGCAGCGGCTTGGGCGGTGACAAGCAGTTCTTGGCTACTGACTCGACTCGCGGAATAACTTTGCACTTCAGCGTTTTGGAACTGGCCACGGCATTCTTTTGGGCTTGCAGTTCTTGCAACGCATTACTAGTGCCACCTTTGGAGCGAGCCGGAGTGACGTGCCCTTCCTGGGCCAGCGTCACTATGATCATCAGGCACACAATCCCACCATTGCCTAGGGCTACTCATAATTTTATCCACTCACACTTTAGCTCTTACGCAAAATAACTTCATTTACTACGGCAGGAATTGTCAGCGCCCTTCCAAAGATAACAAACCATCTTTGTTTTTAGAAATTTCCTGTGCTGAATTTCTTTCTTGCTGAAACTTTTCACACGTCAGGTAGGTGAAAGGTGGAAAAAAAAGAGACGAAGGGGAGGAAATCTTTGAACTGGGGATGCGTGGACGCGTATGCTTCGAAAGTCCGTGTTTGGTAGAAGACCGTGTTTGGCGATGGTGGACCACAGAGTTAGGGCAGAAACTCAAGTCTCCAGCTTTGCTTAGTAATGGACTATTTATGAAACTGGCTCTCACTCGGACATCTCGCTCTCACGCTCTGAGTCACCCGGAATCGGACGCCATCTTGGTAACTTTTCAGCAGCTATTTCTTACCCAAGAATTTGCTCCGGGATTTGACGATGACAACTAAACCTGTCATCGTAATTTCTGCAACAATTTAAGACGCACCATAAACTCTTTGGGGACAGGAAAAATACACTACTAACGCGAGAACAAAATGTCCAAATTCCAGAGAGCTTTATTCTCAGACTTTCGTGGGATATAGTTGGAATACTTACAACCTTTCCTAAGATACACAAATCTTGTGATTTTGCAGCTTACAGCTCTTCTTTTTTATTCCGATTTATTTCTTGTTTTGTTTGTGTTAGTGAATCAATACTTACCGAGTATATTAATCTATACTTAACGAATATTCCATTTTTGATTGGATTGTTGGATTTCTTCTTTTTTGTGTTGGCCTTGTTCACATAAAATCTTACTTTTGCCTTTTTCATATTTTTGTACTTCCATTCTATTTAAAAAAAGAAAAAAATATAGCTTTAGAATCTTGCTTTAGAATCTTCCTATAATTACTGATTTCAATGAAAGATCTACGAGGAAATATTTCTTGAAAACTATGAAAAATTGTATTTTGCGTGCCTGAACACTGTAAGGACGTGTTCTCAAAACAAGTACATTACATCTTAAAAATAGTAGTTGATATTCAAAAGTACTAGTTAATACTCAAATTTAGCTGCACGTACTCAAATGTGACTTTTTCCGTCTCGAAAATGGGAGCCAGCTCTCAAAACTAGCGCGCTTAGCTCAAAATGCGGGGGGAAAGTGCACGTTGACAGCCAGAGAGCGCTGAGCGCCGGCGCGATCCTCTTTCGTTGTTGACAACAAAGAAAGCCTGTGCACAGTGACTGGCAAGGAAGTTTTGATCCCAGCTGAAAATGACTACAGTTTGTAAAATGCATGTGAGGTTAAACATTGTTGTTAAGAGTACCACGTGCTAGTATAGTGAGTGCATTTATTCGGTGAAAAGGACTGGAAACATGCACATTGCATGTGAGCGTAGTGTGAGCTCTGATTGTTGCTGAAATCTTTCATTAGTGGCTGTAGTTGTTTTAGTTTTCTTTGAAACGGTTTCATAATGAGTGCAACTCTTGGTGGAAAATGTTTCTACGGGTGTTTCGTGACTGCCGATTTTATAGTTTCGTCATGTTCTTTTGCTTTCCTTGTATCCTCACGTCACGGTGTTTTTCGTCACTGTGTGAGATTCTTGTTTTTGATGTGTGCGTATTTTTATGCAGCGCTTACTGTTGCGAATTTGAATTGTTTCTTGTGTGGTTGTTTTCTTAGGCCCGTTTTGTGATTTTTTTTAATTCACAAATGAAAAGCAGTGTCCAAAGCAACGTGACGCTTTTTTGCAGTACGGTACGGAGAAGCTTCTCAGTTTGCTTGTCGCTTACTCTGCAAAACGTACCGAAGATCTTGCACTGCTTTCCGTGACACTCCCTTCAGACTATGTTGTTTACACCAAGATAGTGTGCCTGTGGTTTTATCCAATGACTCAATTACATGCCAACTGGCTAGTTACGTACCCGCTCCTCGTCCTGATTTTCTAGCGTTTTGCCTTTTGAATCTTACTACTTTGACGAACACTGGTAAGTTGCTCTTCTTTAACTGGCCCTGTTTTTTTTTTGTAACCAAACTGACGCTACATATAATTGAGAAATTAAAAATACGTTTTTCTAGTTATATCATACATAACATTGGTTTCCCATTAATTTCTAGCTGTATACTCTTGCGGTCGGGTGCTATGACATTTGTCAAAAAAGCAGACTAGACGTGTGTCATAATAGCCGACACCGCCATCTTGAAGTAAACAGCAGTTTTCTCCAAGACGCCGCTGAATTCTACAAAAAATTTCAAGGTTTCAGGTACCTAAGACTAACACATATCAACTGACAAGTACTGGTAATTTTACGTGGCATACACATGGTTTGACAGAGTTCAGTTGAGCACCCAAAACAGCTGCAGCGGATGTTAAAAAAAATTTTTTAATTTCTTACCTCGCGTCCACGCAACTTTTCTGTTTTGTAACTACGTTGAAACATCGGTACTATAGATGTCTTTAAACAGTTTAAGTCTTTTACGGAAATTCCCACTAGATGTTTTTATAATAGCGTTGTCATAGCACACCCGTGTCAAAGCACCCGACTCTCCCCTACATTCATAATAAAAGAGCATGTCGCAATGCCGGATTTCATTTTTTTGACACTCATAAAGGCTTAAAGGGCCCCCCGCCAAAATTTGCCCCAGGCCCCCCGACCACTTAATCCGGCCCTGCTTGCACTGCTTTCCGTGACACTCCTTTCAAACTTTGTTGCTTACACCAAAATAGTGTGCCTGTGGTTTTATCCAATGACACAGTTACATGCCAACTCGCTAGTTACGTACCCCTTCCTGGCTTTCTGACGTTTTGCCCTTTGAATCTTGCTACTTTGACGAACGCTGGTAAGTGGCTCTTCTTTAACTGCTTTCTAATATGTTCCCTAAAATCAAAAGTTGGTTTGTTTCTTAAAAAAAGTAAGAAACCATAAGTCAATGGAAACTGTAGTTGATTTTGTGCAAGGTAGCTTACTTCAACTATTCCTTTTTTCAATTTTTTCTAGTGCTTCAGTTTAGTGCTGTAATAAAAAAAAAACAAAAAAAAACATATATTTTAATATCTAAGAGTTATTTGCCCACGTATGTCAACTGTACGTTCAACAAAGCTGTCAATGTTATGGCCGTGCTCGCCGCAAAATCTGACATTTGTTATTCCCGGTGTGCGACTGCAAATTTGCAAGTTGTCTGACCTTTCTTTCACATACGGCAATTGCAGCTTAGCTACGAGCCAACTTGAGGCAAATCATTCAAGAGCACTTTTCAGCTGGGCGTGCTATGGCTGAATCTCCTTTAACTCTGTTACTCTTACAGTTATTCCTATTCTCAAAGAGAAGTGTGAATCTTTGCGATTCCTGTTGCCTCTTTCGTTGCATTGTAAATCTTAGGAAAATAAATATTTCGCTCGTAAGAATATTCGAAGTGTAAAATATGGTTGTTTTCGTGAAATAATTTTGCAAAATACTTCCAATCGCAAAAAGACGCTTAAAAGGGGATGTTGAGACTCGAACACTTGAGAGCTTCTGTTTTTCATATTTCACATGCTCAGTTTCAGGGACATTCAGGACAGACCAGTATTTATAAACACAATAAAAGTGTACATTTGCAACATAGTGTCGAAGAGTTATACGCCTGTTACAGCTATTCAGGAAGACAGTCAAGTTCGAAAGGTACTGTGATGCCGTCGTACATTCGAATCTTCAAAATATGACTTTAAGCAGAAGCAGAATGTCTTTACTTGAAAGCTACGAAACGCAGGCCACACTTAAGAAGTCAAAGGTGTGTGAAATTCCCCGAATCACTCAAAATCCACGGTAACCCGTAAACAGCGAGGGAAGTTGGCAACGAATACAAAGAGTGCGACTTTCAAATTCGCAGTCTGAAATCGTTTCTCTGTCAGCTTCATTATTTTTTCAACCGCGCTCAAGTGTAAGGAATGGCACATTTCAAAGTAGTGATGAACTTCTATCACAATGCTGGAGTTCTTCATCAATGCAGTATATCTTCCTACTTTTCCGTCAATCGGAAATATCCCAATCACCAGTAATCAAGACTACTCAATTACTGCAGTCTAGTCGGAGTTGCCCTTGATGTTGTACAGTACGGAGTCTTCTCAAGCTTCGCGTGTGGACTAGTGTGTAAAAATTGGGCCGGGATCTGTACTGTTTTCTAGCTTACACACTCGTCATTGTTACTTGTTCGGAAATGCAGCATTTCAGCTCAGAGTGAACTTGCCTGCCGGTTTACTAGTTGTACTGTTGCCTCTACTTTGGCAGTCTGCACTTTGACGCAGCAGGTGACTTTCCCAACTACTCCCATAAACTTGCACATTTGACTGCAGTACCTGGAATGACTGACATACTCCGTAAAGTGCTTTTACTTTTTTACCTTAAAGTTCTCCTGCCTTTATCTCTCTGGGTATTCTTCACCTTCTACTTCGCTGTCGTCATTTGTGACAGATGCAAATGTAGTGTCTACTCTTGCAACTAGCATTATTGCCACTGGCAATTTATCCTGTTATCCCCAGAAACCTTTTACTGGTTCCATCTACCCAACAAACATTCCTATTGGTGAATTACCTGGGTGCTAATAAAATTCAATGCTTAACTCGTTAGATGTACACAGGTGGAAGTTTGCCATTTGCAGCTGCGACGACGGACTTAACATCCAGGATGGGACATACTTTAACGAACATGCTACGTCCTTTCCGGATTGCGTTGCTGCCTCTGAAGAAGTACCGGCACCTCCCGGCAAGGTTTTTGCGTTTGTGGAAACGAACAGAGTTTGTATTTTAGCACTGAATTCTGTGAATAGAGATGCACGAAGAGTGAAGCACTGCAATGTTTCATTAAAATAAAAGTTAAAAAAATACATGTAAAGATTAGAAATATCATACAAAGTCATAAGGTTTTGGACACGCATTTTCTAAGACGTCAGTTTTGAGGACATTAGCACAAGAAAGGAACGTTTATTAGGCCAAGAAAAAACACGTCGTGAAAATGTGCAGTAGGCGTCCGTAAGATGTAAAGAAAGCAATGGAAAACGTCTATTACTCGTGTCTATATCCCGTTACAATGCGTTAAATAAACATTTATTATGTTGTTTAGACGTAGGTACAAGGAAATGAATGAATAAAAAAGCGAAAAAAAATACTATGTAAAAGATTGTACGGTAAAGAAAAGTACGTATTTTTCACGTACCAAAGAAAGACGTATTTTAGACGTACCTGAATGAACGTTTGCAGAGTGGACGTCAGAACGTTTAACAGGCGTATAAGAAGCGTAATCCGAGGACGTATCGCTTTTATATTTAAATGAGTATAATACGTTTCGAAAACTTAAGTGTGCTTCCTTGGGTTTGGTGATGGAATCCTGCAGGCTTGAAAAAGCTCCAAGGAATTGAAAGTTGGGTGGTATTTAATACACTTCAGTGACATTGGATATCATGTGAACTAGTAGCGCAACAGTGCTTCTCAATAGTTTTGCCTATTACCCAAAATCAGCTAGTTTTTCAAAAAAAAATAATCGACATTAATCAACATTAAATAAAAAAAAATCAACATTGCTGGAAAGTTATCGACAGTACAGTTTCGGATCGTAACATCTAATACAGATCGTAGAGAATTTAAAGACAAATTCACTGAAGCAGGGGCGTCGCGAGGGGGGTTGGGGTCCCCCCCCCGCTAATTGCTGGAAAGCCGATTCACTAGTTAAGAGTTGTTTGGATGCATACTTAGAACCAGTTTTCGAACAGGCTAGCCATAGAAACATCGAAATTTACTTGCTTTTTGCGAGTTTACCAAGAACGATTCCTAAAGCCCGGAATTCCCTTGAAAGAATGGTAACAAAATCTTAAGACTTTGAATCAGCTTTCATAACCTTTCATGTTTGACCCTTCTTTACGGCAATGTTCAGTACAGCGCTAACAACTGTGAAGTAAAGACGAAGCAAAGAGAACATTAACAATCGTCCAACGCGGGGAAGTTTTTGCGTTGCTGCAAAACAACATTCAATGTTTTCTAAAGAAATAAGACTAACGGTCATGATGTTATTTATTAACAATATACAAATATGTCAATACGCTTATTATATTAGTTGGAGCCTGTTGTGCCGATGTATAGGCAAATCCTTATATACCGATACCGCCTGTTCGGTCCCGAGCTCGTCGTTATAAGCGGGTTCCACTCTAGTTAAGACTCTTACAAACTCGAACAACTGTTTCCGCAAAATCATACTAAAGTAGGTGTCGCTCAGGTGTTTTAGGACCTTTCAAAACAAACGAGAATTATGCGCCTATACCAGTTTGAGACACACAATGGTAAAAGTAAGAGTGTTTTGGGTTGTTCCCAAAAGTACAGACTGTGTAGCGATAGCTAACGTGGAGTAGATACGTACGCGTGCACAATATGAAAAGTGCTGAATAATGTTCCTTCCACGTAGTTATGTGAGAAATCGCACCATTAAATTGTTACTTGCTCGCATTTTCATGTTTATTGTTCTCGCGGTGTTTTAAAATTCGGAAGAATTTGTTCACACACACGGTATGTGAGCTGAACCCAATGACGACCGTTTCACTTAATTATTAATTGTTGAGCGTAACGTAGGAAAGTACTTGCAGAATATAGATTCATATACAACGCTTGGTGAAAGCATTCTTCTTGTTTCACTGACAATGTATTCAAATTGTCTTACAAAAATGATCCCATAATCTCAAATTTGGTCCGTCATTGTTGCCTGTTGCCGTCTTGCGGGCTGATGGTCCACCATCATCGGGGGGGGGGGGAGGGGGAACCACATTTCGTAGGTCTTATGTTCGATGTATTTTATCTTGTAGTTGAGTTTTCTTTCTCGGAAAAATAGAACGGCGTGGACTGCCCATTTCATATGGATGTTAGATAACGTTAAAGAGGAATTCGCCGCTTCTTTGCCGGGCCATTGGCGCGCGCAGTCGGCAATTGCTTCGAATACACTGCGTATATACTCACCTTTGGGATTGTCATTTACATATGGAAACTCCAACGTTTGTAGATTCTGAAGCTTTAAAAAAGCAGCCTTTAGAATAGCTTCGATTTGGGGAAATTCCATCATGATTGGCATTTTCACGGTCTCGAGTTCTTGACAATGCTTGAAAAGTTCTCGAAATAGCTTTTCCATATCTAAACCAAACATGGCATCCATGGTAAACGTTTTCAAGGTTTTCCCATTGCTCTTAAACAAGACTGTTATGAAGTTCTGGAGAGAAATTTGCATGAATCTTTAATGTAGATATTGAACCACTAAGACTTACCAAAATAGAAGTACTACCGACTTCCTCTACTGTTAAGACGCGCAAGCTGTGGAAGGGAGAACCATGGCTTGCTAACAGTTCTTCCAAGGAGTGACATTTTCTTAGAGTCAATTCTTCCAACGGGAAACTGACGTTGTTCCAAGAGAAACGTGAAGGATCGTCAATATCCACTTCCACACTTTTTAAATGAACTCTTCTGAGCCTGCACCCAGTTACAGAAGCCCATCTCGTAAGATCGTCACTCTGTTGAAGCAACAGCATGGCACACAGTAACGGGCATCGAGCTAAGGTTTTGTAAGGGGCTTTTTGGGTTAAATTCTGAACAAATTTCCCGAAGTGATCAGGATCGACGCGTTTTACTCCTTTCCAAAGAGACCCTTTCTCAACATCGCTGAAGTCGTCCAGTGTTGTTTGCTCAAGTGAATGGCTGACAGCTTCGTCTTTGGTGATGTGACCTGCCTTGATGAAAAATTTCCCGACTGCTACTGCCACTTGCTTTTTTTCGAAACCCCCCAGGGAAGTCCACAAAGCACAATTTTTTAATTCAGTGTTTACATATCCAAACCGCGAGGTTAAAACTACGTGGCACTGGTTCCATCGCTCACACCGCATTATTTTGCAAACGAATTCTTTCGTTTTACTATTCGCTTCATCGAAGCCATCCAGAATGATGAGAGGCTGGTGACCATTTTTTCCTTTCAAAAGAGTGTTCATGTCCGCTTCCAACATGTCTTGAAAGCAATCCACGAGGAACTTCTCCACGTCTACCTAGGATAGGTAAAGGCTTCATTTTACTACGGAACTGACTTTCGTCTCCAGATCAGCTCAAGAACATGTTTTTGAGCTTCTGTTATCTGCAGAATTGGACGAAGGCAAAGTTGCAACTCATTTAAAAGCGAAATTCCGTATTCTACTTACATCCTCTCCAATCCTTCCCAGCCTCACCAGAAAACAGTATCGGAACTGGTTCATGTAATTCCGTGCAGGGCTCTACTTGGACCAATCTGAAGCCATCTTGAGCGTCAGCGTCGACTTCCCGTAGCCAGGATCACCCTCTATGATAATCCGGTAGCAACCGCCGTTCTTGATGCGGTCCTGAGAGCCGAAAAAAAACACGACATCGTAGCCATAGGTAATGAGCAAAAATCTTAATGCGAGTTGTTTGCCAATACATGGTAAGCGACAGGAACCATTAACTTTGTTTACTATTTCGCTGGTTATTCGCTGAACGGGTGTAAAACTTAAATATAATTAGTCAAGCGTATTCAGGATCCCCATTATCAATGCGAAAAAAGTTCTGTACAAATGGTTTTTTGTTTTCGTGTAGCTCAAAAACTAAACGAAATACGAAAGAAAAAGGAAAAACATAAGTCTGGTTTGTTGGCAGAGCTAAAACGAGTGCGCTCGAAATTTTGCGAGCAATACGCGAGATTGCTAGAATTATAACTCTTCTAATAAGCCATTTGCACTTATTTTTTTATTCTTTAGATTCCTTTTGCATCTGTGTCAGACGGACTGCTGGTACTGTCTTTTGTGCAGCGATACTCTTTTCTCCTGGGGGAGGATTTTTAGGAATATGTGAGGGATGTTCCCTTGAGCTCTGTAGGGATGATCACCCATGGTTATGGAGGTATAAAGGTTAAAAATATCCTACTTCTGCGCGCTTGAAAAGTTGCTCTACGACAAACGGTTCCTCTTCGCGCCCTTTAATAACTAACTCCGTGTAAATTTCATCGACGCTCCAGTTACGATCGCGGTCCCAAGGTAATGGTACGACTATGCAAACGTTGTCAAGATAGTGCTTTCTTAGCTCGTGATGTGAAAAGAAGTAGAAGTGCCTGGTGAATACTCTGTTCGAAATCTCAGGGATCTGTTTCTCAGCATCTTCCGAATCTTTGACTTTAATCCTTTCGCTCTTCATGTCTTCCGCAATCTGTGCAAGAAAAACATGAAACGAAAAATAAAGCGATCCATGGTAGAAAATACACCTCTCTGAGTAAGCTCTCCAAATCCTTCTTTGCGACTTGCATCCGATCGTCCAATTTTTTACAAAGATTTTGAATGAAAACAGAACCTGTTTTATCAAATCTACGCGATGTATCGCCTGCAAAGATTTGTTTAGCGNCCTGTTTTATCAAATCTACGCGATGTATCGCCTGCAAAGATTTGTTTAGCGCAGTTAGACCATAACACTTGATAAAAATTTACGGGGTAAAGTCGAGTAAACAATTAAAGTATCTTCCTGTAGCTGAGGGGTTTCCTCAGATTCCACACGTAAAATTTCGGCTTCAGGTGGCTCTGTCCTTTGGTCTACCGCGGCATTCTCATCTGCGCCACAGGTGCTTTCAGGTTTTTCAGGTTTTTTGCCTTCACGTGGCTCAGCTCTACAGAATAGAATCCATTTTAGTGTCGCGAAACACAGCGGTGGTTTACGGTACTAATGGAATCTACTGTCAGACCTGCACATATTAAAGAAGCATATCTTCGGCTTGCCTTTCAGCCCGGAAACTTTCTGAAGCCTGTCTACCACTTCTTGCGTTCCGATCTGTCCGTTATCTTCCGTAAGAATTTTGAACCAGTCCGATCGTCCCCGGCCATGCCATGACTCATCACAACCACAATGGCCGAGTCCGTCGTACAGTCTTTATGCGTGGAGTTCTTCACGAAGTCATCCAAAGCCCATTTCGTTCCCTAAGAAATATGACATGTACAGTGGCAAGGTTCCACGTTAAGAGTGACGTTTGTTGTTACCTGCATCGTCCTATTTTTTTCGACCTTAACTCCATAACCCAAATTTTTCAGAACCTTCTCATGGTATTCCACGTCTTTTTCGGATCCAGTTCTCGGAGCCAACTTCTTGGCCTTCTTAAGTCCTTCCACGTCCTTTTTGGATCCAGTTCGTCGATCCTCCTCCGGGGCATCCTTAAACTCATAGTTCAGAATCAGTGCTAATCCACGGGTACCCTGTCCATTCCACAAACAAGGGTAATCCTAACCAAAGACACCCTTCACGTTAGCGCTGCTAGTAATATTCCCTGAGCCATTTTTAAAGAATACAAAGGAAGACCGGTGCTCCTTCGATGCGTTCATCTACAGGTTTCCACCAACTTACCTGCTTTGACGACATCTTCCCGAAAGTTGATCACTAAACAAACCACAAGACACACCCACTCAAAGATAAAGCATCGTTAACTTTGCATCCTAAGTAAACTGGCCTGACCTAATTTAAACTAGACGTGCTGTCTCTTAAAACACATCGCTACGCAACTAAATTTATTCTACCCGAGCTTAAATCTAAGTAAGGAAATGCCGAGTTCCAACCAATGAGTTGTACAAGTAAATGTTGCCTTGCCGAAAACTGCGTATCAGCTCAGGCTGGTACTGACGTTTAAGCACTGTGACGCGCACAACTTGCAGTGAGTTGAAACGTACGTTTCAAGCTGGAAAATTATTCG
Organism: Triops longicaudatus; assembly: GCA_022885665.1. Taxonomy (NCBI): domain Eukaryota; kingdom Metazoa; phylum Arthropoda; class Branchiopoda; order Notostraca; family Triopsidae; genus Triops; species Triops longicaudatus. The sequence goes on along the minus strand of JAGQDJ010000300.1, from coordinate 20,522 downwards.
AAACCCATAACGCTGTCGTCCGTCTAATGGGAAGAGTAGCCTCCTATGGTTTCGCTTTCAAGGCTGTCTTCAGTGTTCGCACGTTCTGTCGCGTTTACAGCTGAAAGCAGAGTGTGTCGTTTGAGCGGGGAACTTACAACCACGCCCAGTAACGGACACTTAAGATTTGAGCGACTCTTGCTAACCAAGAAGTGGGTATGTTATTCTGGCTACGCTAAAACTGGAAGTGTGGTTGTTAAAAGACGCGTCCAGACTGACGCGGGTTCACTGATACGGCCCACGATTTCTGCTGTAAAGTTGCCTGTAGAGCTGGGTGAGTTCCAATTCTGGTCTCCCGTGGTACCGTTAGTCAGGTCCTAACATTCTGCTCCAGTAATTACCAGACGGTAACCAAGAGTTACCTCATTGGGTACTTCTATCCTTCTTTGATAAACCGAAGCGTGCGGAATTCACATACTACCCGTGGCGTGGATTTTTCACGACTTTGATTTGTATCTCATTCCAAAATGAGAAACAAAGAGAAATATTCTGTCTAAACTATGGATAACGTGAACTGAAAGAGGATGTAGTTCTATATGGTTGACATTTTTATAAAAGATCCAGATTTTCCATGACACTCCTTATTGTTCTGGTATAATTCTGCGAGCTTTTTCTCCCAATAAAATTTTACGTTGGTATGTTAAGTAAATCTATTTAACATGGAACATTAAAAGGAATTTTGGCTTGGGGAAACAAACGTCTTTCGGTTACAAGGAATGGAGAGTGAGTGCTGGCCTAGGTTTGCACAGAAGCTCACGGGGAACCAAAATAGTAGCCTAATTGTTAGGCAACACTGGATGTTCCCGTTGTGAGCTAGGCGGGACAAACGTTCGTTCTTGCTGATAGTGACACATAACACCTTTAGCAAATATTTCAAATAAAAGATTAAGCAAATTAAAAGGAAGTGCAAACTTTAAATCAATTTAACCATCCATGTCATAACGAAACAAACAAAAAAAAAACTTCTTATACGGAACACCTGCGTACGGTACTTAGTACGGTACTGTCAGCAAACCTGCGACTCTCTGAACGAAGTTGATTAATTACTCAGTGTCAATGAGTGCTTTTTATTTAATCAAAATTTGAGTTTCTTTCGATTCTTGAGCAGATTAATTCTGAAAGTTTTCCTTGACTACTGCGACTTTGGTCTTCAAAGGTTGCCGACGATTTTCTTCACAATTAATGTCTGTTAAATACCCCACGTTTCCAGGAACTTGTACTATAAGATCTGTCTGAAAATACTTTAGATATTATTATTACTTTTTTGTTATAAAGTAAGGTGCCTAATTGCCGTCTACTTAAGATTTCGTTGCGTATCACAAAGATGTGGTTCAAGATTTTCCAGCCAAAATGTTACGGCAACTTATTACACTCACCGCTCTATCGTAATCCGTAGCATCATGTGATTTAACTTCAATACATATTTTATGTTCGAATATATTCGGCAAGAGGTCAAAAACGCTTATTCGAAAAATGCCTGCCCAAAAGCCGCCTAGCCAACAAATCATGTATATCAGAGAAAAAAAGGCGTGTACTTTTGCAACTGAGCAAATATATAATGTTTACTGATTGTAGCAATCAGATACCAGCTTTAAAAACAGCTGTCCTGGAATTTTATTTAAATTTACTACTTGTACACTCTTTTTCAGACACACGGTACAATTCTTTATGAAAAGAAAAACTGCTAAAGATATAGGTGAACTGGGTTGTTACTTGTGAGTTAAAGCATTCAAATCTAACCCTCTGGATCCTAGACGCACGCCATTAAACTTTGACTGCACATAGCTTGTAAACAACTGAAAAAAGACCGCGCTTTCTCCGTGTTGTACTTTCGCGACATCTAAAGCATAACAAACAAGATTTACAAGAGACAAAAGCTTCTGTCCCGAGATCTGACGATTGACGGCATTAATCTAGTAGACGGCATTTGGGCAACTTACTCAACGTCCCATCACACTTTTTTCTTCTTACCATTACTTTTTGAGTGAATCTATTGGACAAAGTAACTTTAATACAAGTAGAAGAGGGTAGGGTAGATAATATCGCTTCACAACTTGTTATTTTTTACTCGTTGCACGAACGTGACTATCAACTATATGGGTAAACCAGGACAGATGCAGGCGTCTCTCTGCACTCTGCCTAACCATTGTTTGCTTCTTAAAATCCTAATATAAAATCCACATGACCCTCCCCCAATCCGAACCAAAATAACGGTTACGGTGTAAAACGGCACTTTTGAAATAACGGCGCGTCAGCTAATAGAAGTGTACTGTGGAATGTCCTTGTGAAGAAATTTGATATAATCGAGTCGAATGGTTCCAGGGACAAGACATGCCTCAACAACGCGAAGAAAGACAGAAAATAGGTCAGGCGGTTTCGACAGATTCCTCCGCGTGCCGGCTTGTATTCAAAGGGCCAAGTTCCATGAACGAAGAAGATTGGGAGCAAAAGACGAAAAATACAATAGACGAATACCAAAGTACCTGGGACTTGAAAGCCGCGGTGTTGAGTGTGAGTCAACAGTTTCATCCCAGAACCATGGCTGGTCCGTGGACCACAAGCAAGCAGCGTTCTACAAGTTAAAGAAACGTTTGGGAACCCCTTTTTTCATGTAGCCGGTAGCCTATTTTATACAGAACTTGCATTTTAATTGGATATATTAAAATTTTAATTTATTTGTTTATTTTTTAGGATTTTATTTCATTTGTTTTTATATTTTTTCATGATTTTTCCATTTAAAATTTTACTCAACTTATTTTAAAGAAAAAAAATGAAAAATGTATACAAGGATTTTTTAAGCGTTGAATACTTACACAAAAACGCTACTGTTTTGCGTGATTCTCATGTTTTGCTGAATTGTATAACGAGTTTTTATTAGATGGAAACGTACCCTACCTTAACAAGTAAAACTGCGTGCGAGGTCCGCTTGTCGCAATCTAATTAAGCGACAAACGTTATCTGAAATGGTTTAATGAGGTACAAAGGAAAGGTCATACTTTAATTTATTATAGATTGCTGTGCAAACAAGCCACTTATAGGGTGCCCAGTTGCCGTCTACTTAAGTTTGCCTATCACAAAGATGGCTCATGATTGTAATATATAAGTTGGCTCATGATTTATCAACCAAAATGCTGCAGCTACCTGTTACAGTCATCGTTTCATCACAGTCCGTCGCTTAATACAATTTAGCTTCAGTAAATATTTTATGTTCGAATATATTCGGCAAGGGGTCAGGAACGCTTACTTATGCCTGAATAAAAGTCGCCTATCCTACAAATCATGTATATTAGAGGGGAAAAAGGCTTGTAGGTTGCAACTGAACTGTTGTTTAATGCAGAAAATAGATACCAGCCTTTGAAGCACCTGTCCTAGAATTTTAATTATTTTTACTGCCTGTTTACTCATTTTCGGACTAAAAACAATAATGACCTCTCAAGAGCTAACACGTCGTCACGTGTGGTAGACGACATGAAGCACGAAGCTTGCAGACGGGCGCCATGGCTCGCACAGTTGATGGCTTGGTGTTGATAGATGTGATGAACCTGGTGTTGGTGCTAGTGTATTTTTATGTGAAAACTTCTGAAATGGAGTTGAATACACATTGTAAATCGATAAATCACTGACGTGTGTACCATTTTTTTTCTGTGCAGTCGATATTCACTGTTCCGCGTTTCTTCGTTTCAAACTAGTCTGCCCGTTTCTTTACGACAAAGCTGGTACTAAAATGGCCACTTAAATCAAATATTTGATGTCCAAACGTAGTGTAGATTAATTTGGCAAAATGACTAAACTGGTCAGTAGACTAGTGACTGTGATTAACAGAATGTCGTTATTTACAGATAAAATTAGGCCAAGAAAATCGAAAGAAAGTTTTGGACGACATTCCCGTTCCACTTATGCGTACCAAAATTAAGAACATAAGTTAGTTGTGAACAAACGGAAACATTGCTTTCAAACTGCCAAAAGGCTGAGCAGTTGCTATCGACTGTCGGGTAGACGAACGGGGCTTTGCTTAGTGGAATCGGGAAGCCTGTGGGAACAGGATCTTGAGTAGAATTTAGCGACAGCTCACCGAAAGCGGTAATTTCTACACCACCGAAAGTGTGTAGGACAAGATTACCGGGTGTAAAACTTTCAAGTACGATAAATTGTTTGCGCGGAACAATAGAAGCTAAATGAGAAATAGTGGCCCAATCAGCTAGAGCTATCTTGGTATCTAAACATGTCTTATTATAGCAGTCAAAACGCTGAAAACCACTCGGGTTGATTGTTCCTACAGTGTTGTACCCGTTAGTATTGCAATCATTCACGAAGACACGCGTGTACTGTAAGTAACAATGGGCGCGGATCGAGCGACCGTTGAAGCCCCATGGCCAAATTAACGGTGAAGCCCAACCTAACAACGGAAATGTTAAAAAGGGCAAATTTAGTCTATTTTCTATTCCAAAATCGGAGATAAAACCATACTGACCGCTGTACTGGAAGTCAGAGCACGACCTTGGAGCGATGTCGCAATCTAGGCCTGTAAAACCGGGAAATCCTCGGTACGCTTCACAATTTCCTTGGTAAATAACTCCGTAGTATTGGCTGCAAGCTTTGGGTTTCGCGGCAACCTGGCTGACGAGTTTCTCCCACAGTCGGTGAGTGGGCGTAAGAGGAGTGCTCGTCAGTCCAGTCGTTGCCCAGTTGCAGGCGTTGAGTTCGAAAAAGTTGCAGGTGAAAGAACCAAGATCTGCCGTGCCTTCCGTGAAATAGACGTCGATTGCTTGACAAGATGGATGTAAAGCGCAATTTCTGCGGCACTGCTCTGTCACCTTAGCCATACTCCCTGAATTTGCGAAAATTATTGATACAATTAATGTATTTAATTAACTAATTCATAAAATTGCAAAAATGGACGGCAATTTCCTTTTTAAAAAAATACCAGAAATCTTGGTGGAAGCCGAAATTGTAGAATTCAAAGTGGACGTTGCGTACGAATTGTGAGTCACGAAAAAGAAATTCTTCGATTCTCCAGACACCGAGAGGACAATGGATGGAATGAGAAGTAACAAGGCAAAAGTCATGATTGTTTCGCGAAGCGACTACTAGTTAATTTCCTCTTCCGAAGCTTCTAAGTTGTTTCGTGAGCTTGAAGACGCAAAAAACGTGGAGTAGGTTCGACAATCACCGTTGATATGTGCCGTTTGAGCCTAGCTTTCTGACTTCGTTTTTTGTGGCCTTCTCTTCGATCAATACTGGTTCCCTATGAATAAACAACAAACAATTTCAAAATCGTAAAAGAAGAGAAACCATAAAAAAGTCATAAAATCCGAAGTTTGAAAGTTCGCCTGTGAAAGGGTGTGACAATGAATCGTTGCCTACTCTTTTCACCATTTCTCTGAACAAAACTTCGTTCCGAGTTTCAATAACAGGTGAGCTTTATGGATCATACGAAAAATGAAGCGATTCTACAGCTGCAGAATTATTCGTTAACAATCATAGAGCAGCGGTTGTGTATTGTTAACATCAGGTTTTCATAACGTTGACAGGCGGCATTCTTGTATTAGTGAACGCACGGTTAACCAGTGGTTGAAATGTTTAGTATTCAACCAGTTACCCGAAAGTTCACCCCGGTTATATTGAAAGAATTTTCACGGCAAAAGAGGGGTAGGCCTATTTAAGGGTATGGCAGCCTGAAACTAATGAGTTACTGTTATTTACCTTGCGCTTTGCTATGTTTTAAAAATTGTATTTCGTCTTTTTTCCTTACAGTAAGACAACGCTCATGTTAATTAAAAAATAGCACACATGCACGAGAACACGTGGGACACGTTCAAAACCGAGTATGTAGACACAATAAAAGAAACCATAGGGATTTCATACAACGAGGCATTTAGTCAACGAAATATGTCCAGCGTGATCAAGAGAAAACTACGCTGAACTAATGGTTTTCTCTTGGTTTCCGACTGTAAATCACTGTAAAATTTATTTGCACTCAAAACACAAGCACTTACTTTTCCGCTTGGCAACAACAACGCTGACTTCTTGTCGGTCGACAGGCAACGGTTTTTCTATAGGCGTGGTTTCTTTCTACGGGGCTTCCAACCAATGGAAACGGGTAGCGGTATTCAAGTTTGCTTACCCGCTTACCCTTTCGCTCTTCTTTTGTCGATAATGCGGAAAACAGTTGGGCAATTAAATGATTCTATCCGCAGGTTTATAATGACTCAGGTGTATTAAACCGTGGCAATACACATGAATTCCTTACATTATCTAAATGCCAGAAACAAGTATACATTACCTACTGTATTCCGTGTCTCCAATGTTTTGGCGACGTTTGATAGGATATCCTTCGTATTCCATACAATATAATATTGAAGTTGCTCAATAAAACTCGAATTTTAAATGTTTATATAGTAATGCTCCCTAAAGTGTATAGGCTGCCATTAAAGCTATGATGAAAAAACTCCAAAACGTATCATGTAGGCCTATATCATACCTGTTCATATCTGGTCATCAGTTCTTTAAGCGCCTGTGGTATCTTTATTTACGGGACAATTAAATTCCGATTCAACTTTCTTGTACTGTGCGAGGTTGTTTGCAGTGAATGCACTCGAAGTGCGTATCTGTTTACCAGAACGGACTATCTAGCCGAGGTCATTTGTCTTCCCTTGGCGAAGGTCATACTTTACGGATTTCAAATATGTCAACGTAAAACATTTGACCCTATTTCCACTAGCCTGGTATTTTTTCCGTAGTTTAATTAGCAAGACCTTGCAAATGCTTTCTTAACTAAATGTTCATACTATACATGTAATGTTTTCCGAAACGCGTTTATAACTTAAAAAAGGCATGACTGTATTTAAAGTCTCGTGAACAGACGACTCGACAACAACGACAAACGTATCACACGACTCGATCATATGCAATGTAAGCAAGAACGCATCGCAGAAATCAGCAAATATCCCCAACAAGAATCAAAATAACCACGTACATAGGAGAAAAAAAGGAAGAAAAGTATGCACCACACACAAAATATCTGAGCGTCCGCAAGAAGGGTCATAAACACAATAATTCACGACTACGAGTTAATACTCGCCATCAGAACATTATGTTAAGGAATTTTTTACTCTACGGTCGATATTTACTGTTCAGCCTTTCTTCGTTACACAATATTCTGCCCGTTTCTTTATGACAAAAGTGGTACTGGAATGTCCAATTTGAAAAAAGTACGTAGTGTTCAAACGTAGTGTAGATTAATTTGCCTAAAGGACTAAACTGGTCAGTAGGCTTAGTACCTGTGATAAACAGGATGTCGTTATTTACATACAAAATTACGCCAAAAGGATCGAAAGAAAGTTTTGACCGACAATCCCGTTCCACTTAAGTGAACCAAAATTGAAAAGATGAGTTCGTTGCGAACAAACTGAAACATTACTTTCAAACTGCCAAAAGGCTGAGCAGCTGCTGTTGACTGTTGGGTCGACGAAGGGGGCTTTGGTTAGTGGAATAGGGAAGCCTGTGGGAAGAGGGTCTTGAGTAGAATTCAAAGACAGCTCGCCGAGAGCGGTGATTTCTAAACCACTGAAAGTGTGTAGAACAATACTCCCGGATATAAAACTTTCAAGTACGACAAATTGTTTGCGCGGAACAATAGAAGCCAAATGAGAAATAGTGGCCCAATCAGTTAGAGCTATCGTGGCGTCTACACATGCCTTATCATAGCAAGATAAATACTGAAAACCACTGGGGTTGGTTGTTCCTACAACGTTGTACCCGTAAGCACTGCGATCATTCACGAAAATACGCGTGTACTGGAAGTAACAATTGGCGATAATCGAGCGACCATTGAAGCCCCATGGCCAAATTAACGCTGAAGCCCAAGCTAACATCGGCAATATTAAAAAAGGGAAATTCTAGTCCATTTTCTATTCCAAAATTGGGTATAAAGCCATACTTACCACCCTGCTGGAAGTCTGAGCACAACCTAGGAGCAATGTCGCAATCTAGGCCTGTAAAACCGGGCAATCCTCGGTACGCTTGACAATTTCCTTTGTAAATAACACCGTAGTATTGGATGCAAGCTTTGGGCTTCGTAGCAAGCTGGTTAACGAGTTTCTCCCACAGTCGGTGAGTAGGCGTAAGAGGAGTGCTCGTCAGGCCAGTAGTTGCCCAGTTGCAGGCGTTGAGTTCGAAAAAATTGCAGGTGAAAGAACCGAGATCTATCGTGCCTTTTGTCAGTTTGACGTCGAATGCTTGACAAGATGGATTTAAAGCGCAATTTCTGCGGCACTTCTCTGTCACGCTAGCCACACTCCCTGTGTTTCAAAGATTATTAATACAATAAAGTATCTAATCAACTAATTAGCGTAGTTGCAAAAATGGACGGTAATATCCTTTTCTTTAAAAATACCAGAAATCTTAGTGGAAGCCGAAACTACAGAACTCAAAGTGGATGTTGCGTACGAACTGTGAGTCACGAAAAAGAAATTCTTCGATTCTCCAGACACCGAGCTGGCAATGGATGGAATAAGAAGTAACACGGCAAGAATCATGACCGGTTTGCGAAGCTACTACTTTTCTTGCTAGTTTCCTCTTCGAAACCTTCACAATTGTTTCATGAAATTGAAGACGGAGAAAACGTGGACTAGGTTGCACAGTCACTGTTGGTATGTGCCTAGCAGTCACTGTTTTGTGTCTACCTTTCTGACTTCGCTTTTAATTCGCCTGCTCATTGGTCAATATTGGTTCCCTAATGAATTAATAACGAAACAATGTCAAGACTGCAAAAGAAAAAACCGTTTGTCATAAAATCCAAAGCTCGAAACGTCGTCTGTGAAAGGGTGGGACAATGAGTCGTTACCTACTCTTTCGCCATTTCTCCGACCAAAACTTCGTTCGATTTTCAATAACAGGTGACCTCTATGGCCCGTAGGAAAAATAAGCAGTTCTACAGCTGCAGAAACCTTCGTTAGCAACCACAGAACAGCGGTTGTGTATTGTTAACATCAGGTTTTCATAACGTTGACAGGCGGCATTCTTGTATTAGTGAACGCACGGTTAAACAGTGGTTGAAATGTTCAGTATTCAATCAGTTACCAGAAAGTTCACTCCCGTTTAGATTGAAAGAATTTTCACGGCAAAAGAGGGGTAAATGTGGTTAAGGCAGCCTGAAACTGATGAATTACTAATAACCAATCCGTATGCTGTGTCTTAAATATCGTTTCGTTTATTTTTCTTACAGTAACGCAATGCTCGTATAGTGTTATTAAAAAATAGCATACGATGTAGGGCCGAGTTTCGAGATTTTGATACAAACGGTCAAGAAGGATAAGCGTAGTTTTTTGGGGAATTCATTACAGTAGAGGCTATATTCATGTTTTTAAATCACAGTATTTCAATTAGCTTAGAGTTGTGTTCAAAGAAGAAACAACTAAAACAATAGACTTGTGTGTGTGTGAAGATTTAAACCCTACTGGAGCTTCACCAACTGGCGATTGTTGATTGTTAAACAAAGGGAAAAAGCCCAGCATGAACCTTAAACGGCGGAAACTGTTCGTCAGCAAATTCACTAGTAAACATTAGTTTTCTTTCAAGTCAATTTTTTCTCTTTGCTGTTCGTTCAACATGCAGCGAAGCTGCCTTTCAAAATGTTCCGTAAGGACTTGCATTGTAAGGACTGGGTAACTTTTTCTCTCTCTTCATCAGCCAATACCATGGTTTGGCGCCCATTTGTGCCTGCATGCCTCAACTCGTGCTGCACGCGCAGCATAGAGGGCGAGGCGGTTTTATCCTCGAAAGCGGTCAATCGACCCAGTTTGGCTATGCTGGGAGCAAGGGGCTTTTTGGGAATCTTGGAGTTCTAGCTTTTATGGGTTTAGCCAAAATCTCAGTAATAGGTGTGCTACGAGAAGCAAATGTAAATACTGCTCCCTGTCCTTGGCATCGTCCTGAAACTGACCGATGGGTATATTTAATTGTGTTTCTTTGCTATGGAATGAAAATTTAGCATCAAGTATATTTAAGTATTCATTTAAGTGTGCAGCATTAAGTATTCTTTGACTTGAGCAAAATCTGTAACTCAAGAGCCTGGTGTCGAGTTTCAGGTAAACTTCTTTGAGCTGAGCTAGTTTCTCCGAGCACTCGGCTGACAGATTTTGTTTGCGGTCCAGTGCAGGAAAATTCCATCTCTGCTGTTTCCTTCACATGCTTGATAGCAGTTACGGCGTCTGGAATTTCGTCAGTGATGTTGTGCACGCGGTGGAAAGCTATGGTGACATCTAAGGACAACTTCTCGCATCCCAGGTCACGGGCAGTAACAGTGAGATGGCGCTCGGGCTGCCAGACTTGTAAACACGTATAGTTTCTACCTTGTACTGTGGTATTTTAGAAGAGTAATGGCGGATTGACTCCATATTGACGTTCAGACTATTCATGTAATATTTTCCCAAACGCGTTCGTAACTTGAAAAATTATACATAGTATTATTAGACTTTATTATTAGAATGTATTTATAGTCTCGTGAACAGACGACTCGATAACAATGACAAACGTATCACACGACTCGATCAAATGCAAAGTAAGCAAGAACACGTCGCAGAAATCAGCAAATATCCACAACAAGACTCACGTAGGAGAAAAAAAAGGAGGAAAAATGTGCACTAGACACAAAATATCTGAGCGTCCGCAAGAAGGGTCATAAACACAATAATTCACCACTACGTATTATATTAGCCATCAGAACGTTATGTTAAAGTAAAGGAAGAACACTCTGAAACGAGGACAAAACGTTCGCTTTACAGGAATCATAACGAAAAAACTCAGCATAAAAACGGCGCACCATGCATGGATGCGTAATTAAGTGATTGTGCTGAAAAATGCAAGTTCAGACAAAGTCGCGTAAATCGTATTCCTTATTGTCCGCTTCCTAAGTCGTAGTTTTGAATAATTTTCTTAAAATCCTATATATAGGAAGTCTATATGATCGTCACCCTTTCCATTTTTCGCCTTAAAAAAAGTCTACGACAGCCTGCGCACCAGTAATGCCTAAACTCATTATATCTGCACGCAAGTTTACCATTACAGAAGAGATCCTTCTAGTGTCCAATGACATCGTTTTATCCAGTTTCTCTAAATAAGACAACAGATGTCTTGTACTAGTACTGATGTACATCTCTGCCATGCTCCCATCGTAGTAAGTCGCTTGAACGGCTCCAATGGCCGATTCAAAAGTGAACGTTGCATATATTCGGGTCATTTAAACATTGTTGCGACAAAGTACTCTTCAAATTCGATGCTAAATTTGTTATTAAGCGGCCTGGCCGTGAAATGTAAGTACGTCACCAAGCCTGCGCCTGTTCAGCGTTTCTTCGTTTCACATATTCTGCCCGTTACTTTATGACAAAGGTGGTAATGGAGTGGACAATTTAAAACAAATATCTGGTGTCCAAACGTATTGAAGATTAATTTGACAAAAGGACTAAACTGGTCAGTAAGCTCAGTAGCTGTGATAAAAAAATGTCGTTTTTTACAGAAAAACTTAGGCCAAAAAAATCGAAAGTCCATTTTGGCCCACAATCCCGTTCCACTTAAGTGAACCAAAATTCAAAAGATGAGTTTGTTGTGAACAAACTGAAACATTGCTTTCAAACTGCCAAAAGGCTGAGCAGCTGCTGTTGACTGTTGGGTAGACGAACGGGGCTTTGCTTAAAGGAATTGGGAAGCCTGTGGTAACAGTGTCTTGAGTAGAATTCAGCGACAGCTCGCCGAAAGCGGTAATTTCTACACCACTGAAAGTATGTTGAACAAGATTACCGGACGTAAAAGCTTCAAGGACGATAAATTGTTCGCGAGGAACTATAAATGCCAATTGAGAAATAGCGGTCCAATCAGCTAGAGCTATCGTGGCGTCTACACATGCCTTATTATAGCAGTTCAAATACTGAAAACCACTCGGGTTGATCGTTCCTACAACGTTGTAGCCACTAGTACTGCGGTCATTCACGAAGATACGCGTGTACTGGAAGTAACAATGGACGAGAATCGAGCGACCGTTGAAGCCCCAAGGCCAAATTAACGCTGAAGCCCAACCTAATACCGGCAATGTTAAAAAAGGCAAATTTGGTTTATTTTCTATCCCGAAACCGGAGATAAAGTCATACTCACCGCTGTACTGGAAGTCTGAGCATGACCTAGGAGCGATGTCGCAATCGAGGCCTGTAAAACCGGGAAATCCTCGGTAAGCTTGACAATTTCCTTTGTAAATAACACCGTAGTATTGGCTGCAAGCTTTGGGTTTCGCGGCAAACTGGCTGACGAGTTTCTCCCACAGTCGGTGAGTAGGCGTAAGAGGAGTGCTCGTCAGTCCAGTAGTTGCCCAGTTGCAGGCGTTGAGTTCGAAAAAAATGCAGGTGAAAGAACCGAGATCTATCGTGCCTTTTGTCAGTTTGACGTCGAATGCTTGACAAGATGGATTTAAAGCGCAATTTCTGCGGCACTTCTCTGTCACGCTAGCCACACTCCCTGTGTTTCAAAGATTATTAATACAATAAAGTATCTAATCAACTAATTAGCGTAGTTGCAAAAATGGACGGTAATATCCTTTTCTTTAAAAATACCAGAAATCTTAGTGGAAGCCGAAACTACAGAACTCAAAGTGGATGTTGCGTACGAACTGTGAGTCACGAAAAAGAAATTCTTCGATTCTCCAGACACCGAGCTGGCAATGGATGGAATAAGAAGTAACACGGCAAGAATCATGACCGGTTTGCGAAGCTACTACTTTTCTTGCTAGTTTCCTCTTCGAAACCTTCACAATTGTTTCATGAAATTGAAGACGGAGAAAACGTGGACTAGGTTGCACAGTCACTGTTGGTATGTGCCTAGCAGTCACTGTTTTGTGTCTACCTTTCTGACTTCGCTTTTAATTCGCCTGCTCATTGGTCAATATTGGTTCCCTAATGAATTAATAACGAAACAATGTCAAGACTGCAAAAGAAAAAAACCGTTTGTCATAAAATCCAAAGCTCGAAACGTCACCTATGAAAGGGTGGGACAATGAGTCGCTGTCTACTCGTTCACATTTCTCTGACCAAAACTTCGTTCGATTTTCAATAACAAGTGTCCTCTATGGCCCGTAGGAAAAAAAAGCGGTTCTACAGCTGCAGAAACGTTCGTTAGCAACCACAGAACACCGGTTGTGTATAGTTAACATCAGGTTTTCATAACGTTGACAGGCGGCACTCTTGTATTAGTGAACGCACGGTTAAACAGTGGTTGAAATGTTAAGTATTCAACGAGTTACCGGAAAGTTTACTCCCTGTTATATTGACGAAAATGTACAATAAAAGTACCGTGAAACGGCCGTTAAGTTTCTGAAAATTGGAAGTAGACTGTGTTGTCGTTGTCAGTATTTTCCCCGGTGAAACAGGGGTAAGAGGGGGTAAAGAGGGGTATGACTTTAATTAAATCACCCAAGATGGCGGGCGCAAGTTCATGAAAAACCCAGACAGCTTCGGGGGATCAGTCGTCCAAATTAACAACGCTGCCTATGACGCTTTCATGCTTGCCCAAAGAAATTTGGACGCCATCAAGTCGTACACTGATTGCCTCATTATGTGCAGGACGCTATCCGTGTTCTATCGTCCCGTAACCCTCGTGTCAACTATTGCTGCCTGTATTTCTCCAACGCTTGGAAAATGATGAGAAACAGAATCCCTGTGTAAGTGACAGAACCAGAACTGAGAAGGCGGGGGTTGGAGGGCAGCAGCCCCAATTTTTACGACTACAATACTCCGTTTTAGACAGGCGGAAGAATGTTGCCAGCCACACAGGAGTACGGTTTCAGGAAATCCGAGACTGACTGTACGTCAGAAGATTTCCACATGACTTTTGAACGAACTTACCGATGAAGATTCTTAATATGCAAAAGTAAGACGCCTATAAAGTTATCAGTGCATTTCCTGTTTCGATGTGTGAAAACTCTGTTAAACTACAAAGAACTTGTACCCAAGCTTTATGCAAAATGAACTTGCGTTGCCATAGTTCATGTTTTATGGCAAAAGGTTTACGTAAAAAAAAGAAAAAAAACTTGTAGTGATTTATGTAGAATGGGATATACAAGAACTGTAATACTCATAATTTTTTTTTTAAGGATAAAGTTAAAATAAAATAAAATTAAACGTTTTTATTTGTTGACAACAAATTTTTATACTAACAAAAATAAAATCATATTTCGCCAGAGGATGTCGCAATGAATTTGTTTCTCTCATTAGTAGTGTACCAAAACAAATAAACTGGTGGCCTTAACAGCATTCATTAACATGTGACTCGACATGTGGACACACTTTCAAAAACTGGCCTTTTCATTAAATTATTGTATACATGCTTAAAACAAGAAGCACACTACAATAAGTGGCGTGTGAAACGAACAGCGCAGCGAACTGACACAGACCGATGCTCAGCAAGCCGAAATGCTCATAGCCTGTTTTCAGTCGGCGTGCGATGAGTTTTTCAAACAGCGATTCACTGTGTTCCAAAAGCAAGGCTACAAGTAAAGGCTACTTAACGCAGGGTTACAGCTTCAAAATTGCCATCAATTAATTGATCCGTCCGAATTTTTGTCTTTCATTAAACAACAATGAAATTCCGATAAATCGGAAATTGTATTTAATTACTTTTTTCCTTTCTCATCTGAAGTACTATTTTTTATTATGTAAGGTGTTTTAAAGCGTTAAAGTAGAAAGAAAACCGCGCCAATTTTGCGTGATCCTCACGTTTTGTAATATTTGTATACTGAACTATGTCAAAAGAACAAGGGTTACCGAAAATCCAACGAAGTCTTGGTCAGAGAAACGGCAAAAAAGTAAACAATGATTGTCCCACCCTTTCATGGGCGACATTTCGAGCTTTGGATTCATGGCAAGGGTTTTATTTTTTTTTTTTTACTTTGGAATTGTTCGCCATTAATTCATTAGCAGGTCAATACTGACCGAAGAGCAGGCGAAATGCTTCCAGTGTTTAAAACCGAAGTCGGAAAGATAGATACAAAAGGCACATATCCACAGTGACTGTCGAACCAACACGACGTTTACTTCGTCTTCAATTTTACGAAACAGCTTTGAAGCTTTGGAAAAGGAAATTAACAAGAAAAGTAGTCGCTTCGCAGAACGATCATGGTTTTTGCATTGTTACTTCTCATTCCATATTTTGCCATCTCGGTGTCTGGAGAATCCAAGAATTTCTTTTTCGTGACTCACAGTTCGTACGCAACGTCCACCTTGAATTCTGCAATTTCGGCTTCCACCAAAATTTCTGGTATTTTTATTTTTAAAAATTGAAAATTGCCGTCCATTTTGCAACTATATTAATTAGTTAATTGAATAATTTTTGCAAATACAGGGAGTATGGCTAGCGTGACACAACAGTGCCGCAGAAATTGCGCTTTACATCCATTTTGTCAAGCATTCGACGTCAAACTCGCAAAAGGCACGGCAGATCTCGGTTCTTTCACCTGTAAATTTTTCGAACTCAACGCCTGCAACTGGGCAACTACTGGCCTGACGAGCACTCCTCTTATGCCTACTTACCGATTGTGGGAAAAACTGGTTAGCCAGTTTGCCGCGAAACCCAAAGCTTGCAGCCAATACTACGGAGTTATTTACAAAGGAAATTGTGAAGCGTACCGAGGATTTCCCGGTTTTACAGGCCTCGATTGCGACATCGCTCCTAGGTCGTGCTCTGACTTACAGCACAGCGGTGAGTATGGCTTTATCTCCGATTTTGGAATAGAAAATAGTCTATATTTGCCCTTTTTAACAATGCCGTTGTTAGGTTGGGCTTCAGCGTTATTTTGGCCATGGGGGATCAACGGTCGTGCGTACTCCACCCATTGTTACTTCCAGTATACGCGTATCTTTATTAATGATCGCAAAACTGACGGGTGCAACGTAGTAGGAACAATCATTCCCAGTGGTTTTCATGCTTTTACATGCTTTAATAAGACATGTGTAGACGACACAATAGCTCTAGCTGATTGGGACACTATTTCTCATTTGGCTTCTATTGTTCCGCGCAAACAATTTGTGGTTCATGAAAGTTTTACGTCCGGTAATCTTAATGTACACACTTTCGGTGGTGTAGAAATTAGCCCTTTTGGCGAGCTGTCGCTGAATTCTACTCAAGACACTGTTCCCACAGGCTTCCCGATTCCACTAACCAAAGCCCCCTTCGTCGACCCAACAGTCAACAGCAACTGCTCAGCCTTTTGGCAGTTTGAAAGCAATGTCTCCGTTTGTTCGCAACAAACTCATTTTTTTAATTTTGGTTCGCAGAAGTGGAACGGGATTGTGGGCCAAAACCAACTTACGATCCTTTTGGCCTAATCTTGTGTGCAAATAACGACATTCTGTTTATCACTGTTATTAAGCTTACTGACCAGTTTAGTCCTTTGGTCCAATTAATCTAGAAGACGCTTGGGCCCTAGATATTTTTTTTTTTAAATTGTCATTTTAGTACCACCTTTGTCTTAAGAAAACAGACAGAATAATGTGAAACGAAGCAAGGCTAAACAGTAAGTATCTACTGTATAGTAAAAAATGGTACATAAGTCAGCGAATTGTCGTATTACAATGTGTATTCAACTCCACCGTACAAGTTTTCACATAAAAATACACTAGCACCAACACCACGTGCATCACATCTGTCAACACCAAGCTATCAACTGTGCGAGCCATAGCGGCTCTTCCACTTACGCCAGCTACCTGCGAAAAGGCAAACTATGATAACCGAAAGTTCTATAATATACAAAACCTAGTACCGTAGCAGAATGATGGAATGCCATTATGAAGACGAGGTAGTACTCAGGGTCTTAGATCACAGGGAAAAAAGAATATATGCACAAATTAGTACATGGATAGAAGCCTATCAACTACCAGAAATAGAAGCAGGAAATATCTATGAGAAAAAAAGCGCTCCGTGGGATTTTCATGTAACAGGCATTACGGATTCAAAACCAGGATTAGCCCCGAAATCACTTTATCAGGCCGGAAGACATACAATAATTTTAGATTTTTTTGAGAAGCTTTATAAAGATAGGAAAAGAATCTTTACAGATGGTTCAAAAGACGACGAAGGAAACGTAGGAGCAGGTTTATATGTGGAGTACGAAGACAAGATGGTGGCTCTCGCTCTACCGAAATTTTCATCAGTAATGGCAGCCGAACTATATGCAATTTTGGAAGCTTTACAGTGTGTAAGCAAAGCGCAGGAAAATAAATACATAATTTTTACAGATTCAAAGGCGGCAGTTTTGGCAATAAAAAATTATGATAACAAGAAATACAGCCGAGTCATCCTGGAAATTCAAATGTCAATTATGGTTTTAAAAACTCAAGGGAAAGATGTAGCTATACAATGGGTACCAGGACACGAGGGTTTTAAGGGTAATGAAAAGGCAGACTTAGCAGCAAAGCAGGGAAAAGGATCAGAAAATACTATAACTAGAAGATTAACAACTGACGAAATAATGTCACTTTTTAAAGAAAAGAACGAAAAAATAATTTTAAGAACACTAAAGCTCCAAACTGAACAAGAATTAGTACAAGCGGCCAGGGCTCTCAAACCGCAACCATGGCTAGAACATCCGAATAGAAGAGTAGCCGTAGCGCTTTTAAGAATAAGAAGCAAATATGCAAAGGTAGGTTGGTGGATGAAGAGATTCAATTTTAAAGACATAGATATTTGCGAAAATTGTAGGGAGCATACAGACACAGTGGAACACAGGTTGTTATATTGCGTATCATACGGATCCGAAAGAGAAAAATGGAGGAGTAGACTAGAACGGATAGGAGTAATCTTTAACATGGTCAATGTATTAGGTTTAGGGAAAATTGAACCAGAACGGCAATATAAGTTAAGAAACTGTCTAGTAGACTATATTAAAGATACTAAACTGAAAGAAGTGGTGTAAGTCTGTTTACTTCTTTTCACTACTAAGTATAGGAGCACTAGAAAGTTTGTGTCAGAATAACAACAATTTTTTTTTCTCTTAAAAAATATAAAAAATATGGTATCTATGATATATCTTATAAGATTATGTAGGATTAGTTCTAATATTATATAGAGTAAAAGGATATTACCTTTTTACCAATCATCAGGAATATTAAACGGTCAGAAAAAGTCGATAATGTGCCCGTTAGAAGTCACAGTTACGACTTTAAACAGACCAACAACAACAACATTCGAAGGTGTAACGCAAGTTACACCTTCGAAATTGATACTTTCAAGTGTTTAATTTGCACATGACACTGTACAGAGGGAGTTTCTGTCAATAACACGTGTTTAGATGAAAATTGAAACTTAACCTAAGTGTGTTAAAATGGCTGTAAAAACTACAGGCGTAAATCCAGTAAGCCGACTGGATTGATAAACCCGGGGTAGGTCGTGTATTGTTAACAGACTGTATCACTGTAGAAATTTTCTTCGGGTTACGTACTCCAATATGCGCCATACAGTATGAACCCAACTTATATCATTATTTTTCATAGGTCAGTTCCACGAATTATGAAAGCTGAATGAGAAATTTTCCTTTCAAGATATTCTTCTGTGATAAAGCAGCTGAAGAAATTGTGCGTTGAAACATGACAGACGAAGATAACTGGAGGCATCGGCAGTCAGATCCAAACTGGAGGCATCGGCAGTCAGATCCAAACTGGAGGAATCAGCAACGTGTACGTCCTTTGCCTCGGCAGCCTTCCCGGGGCAATGGACGTACGACAGAAATAACATCAGACCCCCAAGAGAAGTCGGAAGCCATTCCTAAGTCCGCGTCGCGACCCAAAACCGAGCGCGTGCAGAGTACGGTCCATAGCGTCGATACGACTTTCTGCCTCGTGCAGCCATCTATGCCATTGCCTGCAGGATACACAGGACGCTTCGTCCTAGTGCGCTCCAACCTCATCCACGAAGCTTTGTTACCACTCAAGGAACATGACGTAGTTGACTGCGCTTTGGCAATACACGTGAAGAATAAGCCCGTCGCCGCCAATGCCAGAGTCGTTCGCTACAATCAAGCAATCTCGTCCTCGGAACTGCAAGTCTATTTAGAACGCGTCTTAAACCTGGTTAGAAACAATCTCCAGAAAAATGAGGGAACCATAGCCCTAGCGTCCTGTACTAGTTTGTGGGAACTCATAGGCAGTAGTTGCAGCCCACAAACAGTTTTGCTTACGATTCAGTTACACAACCACCTCATACGCTTCGCTCCCATCCGCGCCGACGCACGAGACTGCACTAAAGCCATTTTTGGTACGAAATATGCCTCACGCAAAGGTCCGTTAGCGCAATACATGCAGTCAAACTGCAGTGGTAGCTTAATTGCTTACCTGGTTCTCGTCCTGAAGACGTGTCCGGCGTTAGCTCGGAAAGTCAGCGACATTTTGGAACTACGGGCCAAGTCTTATGACGAAGTTCGCGATATGGAAGCGATCTTCATGTACACGCTCTTGAAAGAGAGCACTCGCGCGTTGGCGGGTTTATTAGAAGAAGCTGACGTCAGTGATGTTCCGTGGGATTCGCTACCTTTAGTGCCCCAACCATCTGAACTGGCCTCCGAACGTTTTATCCAACTTGCCTTGTCCTCGGTAAAGGTTGGTCAGCCTTACGAGTCCTTTGACGAGTACATGGACACGTACTTTCGCCTGTTGCGTGCCGACTGCTTTCTGAGTATCGCCAAAGGCATCCGAGGCTTCTTGAACACTGACATAGACTTACGGGATATGAACATCTTCTATGACTTACGTTTGACCGGTATTTATCTTGAGCCGCTAGAGGGTGCGCTAGTGCTCATCCTACGTGTCAAACCGGTGGACACAAGGAAGAAATGGAACAAAGTTTCGTCCAAGTTAATGCACGGGAACTTGGTTTGCATTTCAGCCTCAGGGACGTTCAAGGATTCGTTGTTTGCATCCATTAGGGATCACGCCGTATTACCCGGTAAAGACACAGAAATTGAAATAGCGGTGCAACCCATCGAGGACGGGGTGTCTAGCCAAATTGGTGCTGTTCGCGCGTTAATGTCAGACGGGAAAGCCGGAGTTATGGTAGAATCGCCGGTGTATTATGTATCAGTAGCACCAGCATTGAAAGCCTTGCAAATGCAGTATAGCAGCATTCCGTTTGAGTCTGAAATTGTCTATGGTTCCGTGGACAACACTGAAAACCTTAGTCCTCACGTGTCGCACACACTGCCGCTGGTACGCGAGTTTGAAGCTGGGAAGAAAACACTGAAGTTTGGGAAGTATGACCTTCAAACGAGCCAGGCCAAAGCATTCTGCCAAGGGTTAACCCACCGATTAGCCATAATTCAAGGTCCTCCAGGAACTGGGAAGACGTTTATTGGCACGCAGATCCTCTCAGCAATCCTTCAACAGCCACAAAATAAGCCTATCTTGGTTTTGACGTACAAAAACCATGCCCTGGACGAGTTCGTCAAGCACATGCAG
>JAGQDJ010000294.1:0-34223 GCA_022885665.1 Triops longicaudatus | reverse complement strand
GCAAGGGAAGAAACAAGGAAATGGTATCTTATAAGATTATGTAGGATTAGTTCTAATATTATATAGAGTAAAAGGATATTACCTTTTACCATTCAACAGAAAAATTAAACGGTCAGAAAAAGTCGATAATGTGCCCGTTAGATGGCGCAGTTGCGACTTAAAACAGACCAACAACAACATAAGCCGTATAAAATACACAATGTATGTCTTCTTGTTTAAAAGTTCTGTGTCACATGCTTTTCTCTGAGTTGTAATGAAATGTTTGCTATTGCAGTTTTACGAGAGCAAAAAACAGCAACAAAAAGAAGAGAAGCTTACCGGGTGCAGAATAAGTGCTTTCATCACTTCCGTCACGACAACCTTCAGTTCTGTTGCAAAACCGGTTGGTGTTGCACTGGACTGCGTTTTGCATCTGCAAACGCGACGCCATAGAAAAAGGTCTTATTTTCACCAACAACAAAATAAATCTGATTCGTGACAATTTACCCGTCGCTGGACAGTTCATTTCGTCCGTTCCATCGTAGCAGTTTCTGACACCGTCGCAAACTGCACTACTTGGAATACAATCAATTGCGTTGCAATTGTATCCTCATTCTTAAATCATGGAATGCACGCAAAAAGTTGCAAAGCCAGTATCATCATGTTTGGTAAGGCTAAAATGACCCTAATTAAAACAACTTACCACGGCAACCTTACAAAGATCGCCGTCGCATTGAAAATCGCTACATTCTGCAAGCACGAAATGACACCGGAAATTTTATTATTTTTTTATTGGAGATACTATTTTTAAATAGGAGTATCTAAGCGTTGAAGTGGAGAGAAAACTGCAGCTGTATTGCGTGATACTCACGTTTTGCAGTAGTTTTACCCAATGCAGTTGGCCATATCAGCAGGCTTAACAACGCTCCGTGTACCAAGAAATACGAACGCACCATGTTAACTTTTCGCTTTCGATAGACTAGTAAACCCGAACAGACTCAAGTCGCATTTGTCAGTTTTTCATTGATCTTAAAACACACTAATCCGCGACCTTTGCCGAAGGAAACTGATCTATTTAATTTTCAAGGGAAATTACATAGTTGATACCAGATACTTATGAAAAGTTACAGGTACAATGCTATAGAATTTTACAATCGTTGTATCAAAATTATTAGTTTACAGTTCATCCCTCTTAATTTTGCCATTTGCGCAACACACATGTTGTGGTCGAAACGCTTCAGTTCACGCCGTACCAAAGCGCCACCTTTGACATTTTAAATCTCCCGTAGAATAATTTTAAGTAGCGTATTTTTAGTAGAGTATGTTTTATTATTTATTAGTGTTTTTGTAGAGTCTTTGTGGTTGAGCTTTTCTTTCTGTGGTTTACACTTTTTAAAAAAATAATAATAATTAGTACGACATTGTCAGGTAATTAAGATACACGTGACAAGGAAAACAATATAATCCGTGTCTAATAAAAAATGCTTAATCAATTTCCGTCTATTTTCTTGTGTATCCTTTTTTTCCTATAAAAATTTCCTCGCATGTAATCCGTTATATCTCGAGCACCTCTGATTTTTAATCAGAGCAACTTTAGCTTTAGGTTAGGGTGGTTCTTTGACGGTTTATTTGGAGTGTTTTCTTAACCAAGTGAGTTTTTGTTAGACAAACGGCTGCCACGCGTTTTATAAATCGCAGCGCCGTTTTTAGTAGCGACCAGCAATGCAGTTATGAGTTTCAGTGCACTGATGTAATAAATTACAAATTATACAAGCTATGTTTTTATGAAGCTAAGCACTAAATCAACAGCTAAAGAAGCTTAGAAATGAACAAACACTCAAATTCTAACGGTTTCTACAGTCCAGGAGGGAAAATAAAAAAAGAAATCGGTTGGCGTACTGGCGCGGTTTGGCGTAACAAAAACCATTCGGTTTTCTTTACATCACGCCATAATTTTTATAACACCTTTTATCAGGTGAAAGGTGTTGTTATTATCGTCAGGTAACCAAGACGACGCATACACCCGACATTCTTATTGATTCACTTACCTTTAATTCAGAAGCTTATCAAAGCGTCCAAAGTCGCACGACATTCCTCAGTTCCCAAGCCAACTCGCACCGTTGCGGTGCCGTTACGCTTCCACGCTATCGCGCTCCCTGTGATCCGCAAAACCATTTAGCTGCTGCAATCTCGCTTCGCTTGCATCATCCAGCAACTGTGTCCGGGCGCCAACCCGCAGACTCCCCGCGTGCGTTTTTCGGTTCCAGCGTCAAATCACCGCCCATAGCCAAACCGTCTAACCAAAGTAAATAAACTCCCATTTTTTCAGCCAAGATTCATGAGCAATAGGCGAAAAAAACGCAGTTCTCTAATTATAGAGGAAGAACAGCTCCACAACCAAATTAACGAAGGTAAGTCAATACAACTCTTCTAATTACTCTCTAAAGAAATTCTTGACTTCGTTAATTAACAAGCCAACTAAAGCTAAATAAAGTAAAAGAAAAAAGCTAAAATATTAAAATAAGGCTAGTAAGCGTGTTAACAACTTATGTGTGACTCACAGGATGTGTAGTGTGATGGTGAAACGTTTTCTTTGTGTTGTTCAAGGTCATTCAACCAGGAAACATCGCTGTTTCCCTAAAACCTAGTCGTGTCCATAAAAAATTGGTACACGACATACGTTAAGCAGCCTTACAGTGTACCAGTTCTTATTGACCTTATGTGTCCACAAAAAAAACGGACACACCATATATATGTTACTTGCGCTAATTGTTATTTTTTTATGGACGCAAGAGAAAAATAAATTGAAAATACATTAAATAAATGTCAAAAATAACATACGACTCATAAGGCGTGTGACGTTCTAAGTTTTGTTACAATGCATGCTTGTTTAACCTGTGAACGCCGCTATATCCATAATTTCTCCATTTGAAGTCGACAAAAAAGTGGTACGCCATGTAGGCTAGGTAGCCTCGTAATGTACCTGTTTTTATTGGAAAATAATGCGTCCATAAAAAACTGATGTGCCTCACACGGTATTTACGCTTTTAGTGTACCCCTTTTATATGGGCAAAATAGTACTTTATAACTTTTGAATGTAAGAATGACTGACTTTGTGTGCAATTCAGCAGATTCTTACGAGTCTTACTTAGAGGAGTCTTCGTATTCGCATCGATCAAGAAGAGAAATGGGTTCGGATGACATCGTGAGAATTCTGCCCCATCAATACATCCATGTATTGGATTTGTCGTCCAACGTTACAAGGGTCGAAGTGGGGCCCCAAACGTTCGTGCGCAAAGACCATGAAAGGTAATGCATTGTTAGGAACAATAACCGTAAAGAACCGCTGACTCATGTATATACTTCCTCTAAGCGGAGAAAAAAAAAAAGAAAATAAAAATAATTAAATAAAATGCCAGAAAATTCGCTTTAAAATTTCAAAACAATTCTGTAATATTCAACAAGCCACTGTGAACGTTCATAAATGTCAGAGAAATCATTTTAATGATCCTTAAACTAGTTTTGAAATTAATAAGTAGAATTTTTAATTGCAATGTAAATAAAAATTCCTGAAATTTTGGGCTAAAATAAATTCTAATGAATATTTATTAAAATATTTTAATTTTAGGGTGGTGTTGGGACCAATGGGAATGATTATCGTCCCGCCACAACATTATTGCATTATCCGTAACCCAGTTATGCGCAGTGATGATAACGAGTTAATTCTGGATAAATTGGGCCAAGTTCGTTTATCACACGCGGACCTAGAAGTTCGCTTATCGCAAGAACCGTTTCCTTTATACCCTGGTGAAGACCTAGAGAAAGAAGTATGTCGTAACTTCAGTCAGTTTGCAGTTTATTTGTCAGTTTTGCTTTCGTTCCAAATGTCTGACATTGAATTTTAAGCGAGAATTTAATTTCTGACAATTTTAGAGTGAAAACGCAAAACCGAAAAAAGAAGGCAGTAACATTATTTACCAAAAACTTTGTAAGAAAGAAAACGAACGTTTTGCATATAATTGCCTTTCTAGTTCAAAATTCTCACACATCGGTGAAAAATGCGCCAAAAAACTCACGAAAGTTCATGGAAGAAATTTAATGAAAATTAATTCAATTTAAGTAAAAATCTAAGCAAAGAAATTACAACTATTTTAAGAAGTCAAGGGAAATTGTTTCCAATTTATTTTTGCGTTTTTATTTAGGTCACGCCCCTTACCGTAGTACACACCGATGTAGCCTTGTTACTCTCAGCGACCAGAGATTTCCAAGATGGCGACCAGACGCGTATTGCCGGCGACCGGTGGCTTTTCGAAGGACCGGGCACTTATATTCCTCGGAAAGAAGTCGAAGTTGTGTCGACGATCACCGCCATTGTTGTCAGACCCAACCAAGCGTTGAAATTACGCGCCCAACGGGAAATGAAAGACCGAGAGGGCGTGGCTAGAGTCACGGGAGAAGAGTGGCTGGTCCGTAAACCCGGCTCGTACTTAACTGGCGCGTACGAAGAAGTTGTGACCATTGTTGACGCCCACGTACTTACCGAAAACGTAGGTTTAATTCACATCAGTTTACTCAAAATAAAAATAAATATATAAAACGAAAAAAGAGACGTGAATCGAAGTACATAAAAATAGTCAAAAATCTATTGAGTCGAGATAGTAAATAATACAAAATCAAGGAAAATACGTTGCTAATCAAAAATAAATAAAATGAAAAAAAAAAAAAGAATTGAACGATAGAAAGCAGAATGAAGCTATTTTAATCGATAATTGAGCTCTTTAAATGTAGTGTAAAGTGTATGTAATAATGTATTAATAAATACTAGACGTCAATTTGGGTCCAAGCCACGAGGACGTTCGCGGACGATTTGGGCAAAGTGCGCAAAAATGGCGAAGAATGGCTCATCAAACTCGACGACATGGAAACGTATATTCCAGGTAATTCAAACTGAAAACTTGGAAATAAACAAGAGTTCGAACTAAAGAAAACAAACAATAAAATTGGAAATAAAAAGAGAAAATATAAAAATTAAATAAAAAAAGCAACTTTATACATAAAAGAATGGAAGAAACAGTTTAAGGAAAATCAAAGCCTTTTAAAGACCAAAATGGAGTAAAATACAGTAAGGCCGTTTCTTCTTTTCTATCTATTTGTGTTATTATTATTATTATTATTATTATTATTATTATTTTCATTATTATTATTATTATTATTATTTTTATAGTATACTATATCATATCGTATTAGATTTTATTACATTATTTTATATATGTTACAACAAACCACATTCCACCTTTGGTGTTCGTTATAGCGATGTTTTAATAAAGAAAAAATATAACAAGCGAGATTTTAAAACTCTTTGTAAAATTAAGCAAAAAGAAATAGATATGTGTTTTTCAAACGAAATAAAAACGCACATAAAAGTCTAAAGATAAAAAAAATAAAAAAAGACAATTAAACAAAAATAATCTAAACTGAAGACAGAAAATGAAGAGTAAATTAGCGAAAAAGTCTACATAAATAGTCAAAAATTTGAACTGTGCACGCTAACAGCATTATAACATGTGTAATGAAAGTAAAGGCTGCGTATAGTAATAAGTATGTTGAAATAGGCGTTTACGAGTTGGTAAAGGGCGTGGTCAACATCACGACGCTGACGGATAAGGAATACTGCGTCATCTGCGACCCTGTCGGCGCCGATGGCAAACCGCAATTTGGTCAGCGAAAACTTGTTCGGGTAAGGCCGACGTAAGCTCCACCCCTTTTTGCGTGTCCTATGAGCCAACAAGCTCCGCCTTCTTGTGTTTGACAAATGCTCTTTTTGTGAGCCTTTTCTAATGTTCTCTTGGTTTCTATTATTTATAATGAAACAAAGTTCAGAGACCATGCTTGCTAAAAAGCTAACTTAGCTCCGCCCACTTGGGTAGAATCCCAATTTTCTTTGTTTCAAATTGACCAAACTCCGCCTTCTGGAACAATTTCTGCGTCTACTTTAGCTTAAACTGACTCGGTAATTTTTTGGGTGGATTTTGTGCCTTCGCTGAGTAATACTGACTTAAGCTCCGCCTCTGAAGGTTTACAGGATGTTTTTCCTTTTTTTTGCGATTTTTTCTTATTATTATTATTATTATTATTATTGTTATTATTTGCCTTGTCACTTGTTTTGTTGACTGGTTCGTTAATAAAGTGTATTTTTGACATTTCAGGGCGAAAAATCCTTCTTCCTCCTTCCGGGCGAACGATTAGAAACCGGAATCCGACAAAACTACGTCTTGGGCGAAAACGAAGGCTTGTTACTCCGAGCTACGCAAGCTTTCGTAGACGATTCGACGAAGCCGGCCATCGAACGTAAACCCGGTGACCGTTGGCTCATTACCGGCAACTTGGAGTACGTGCCTCCGGTACAAGTGGAAGTACTGGAGCATAGAACCGCGATTCCTTTACACGACAACGAAGGCATTTATGTCCGTAACTCCAAAACGGGCCACGTACGCGCTGTTATCGGCAAAACGTACATGCTGAGCCAAGACGAAGAACTCTGGGAGAAGCACGTACCCGCGACGGTCAGGGAATTGCTGTCCTTGGACCATGACGCACTGGCCGATCGAGGGCGCATGCGCGGCTTTGCGGCCGAGAGTAGCGGCAGTCAGAAAGCACCGGGTTATACCCGCGTTATCACGTACCAAGTACCGCATAATGCAGCTGTGCAGATTTATGACTACAAAGACAAGAAATCAAGGTACATTTAACGGAAATTTTTCGAAGAACAATTGAACATGATTTTTTCGAATTTATTTTTCATTTTCTCTACTTCATGTACTATTTTGCGTACTATTAATTGTTATTTATATATTATTCTATATTATCCTAAATTATTTCAATATTTTGTTTATTTTTTTTATTATTATCTATTATTTTTGGTAAAAGAGTAAAAGTTTTTAACGACGAAATAATTTAATTAATTTTGAAATGAAACTTAGGGTCGTGTTTGGACCGGATCTAGTCATGTTGGGACCTGATGAGCAATTCACGCAGCTTTCCTTGTCAGGAGGCCGTCCTAAGAAGCCTAATACGATCCGTACGCTGGCTTTGTTACTGGGACCGGATTTCTTCACTGACGTCATCACGGTGGAAACGGCCGACCACGCCCGTTTGTCGTTGCAGCTGGCCTACAACTGGCACTTTGATACGGGCGATCGGAGTATCGAAGCCGCCACGCGGTTGTTCAATATTCCCGATTTTGTGGGCGACGCCACCAAAGCGCTGGCGTCGAGAATCCGTGGCGCTGTCGCTTCCGTCAACTTTGATCACTTTCATAAAGTAATGTATGATTGAACGTCACTTTTTAGATTACGTTTGATCCCTAGTATTTTTTTCTGAAATTGCTGTCTTGATTTCTGGATTTCTGCTCGTATTCTTGTGTTTAATATCGATTTCTTAGAAATATAAACTTTATATGTGATTCTTAGATTTTTTTTTATTTCTGCATTCATTTCTAAAATTTCTGCTGCTTTTCCTATTGTCGTTAGGTTTATTTCAAAAATTTTTGTCAGGTAGAAGTATTTTTGTATTAAGAGCTTTCTAGTCGAATTTCTGACTCGTGCTGATGCAAAATTTGCTCGTATTTCTGTGATGACTGCCAGTATTTCTATTACTTCTACGAAGATATTCCTGTTTTTCAGTCTTAATTAATTTTATTTAATAAATTCGCACTTCTGTGATTTAAGATTGCATTAAAAATTTCTGCTAATACATCTCCGCAGAACTCCGCCCACGTTATCCGGACCGCCGTCTTCGACTTGGACGAAAACCAGAAAGTGCGGGATAAGTTCATTTTTCCGCAGAACAATCTGGTCATCACCTCGGTAGATATTCAGAACGTCGAACCGGTGGACCAACGTACCCGCGACGCTCTGCAGAAATCCGTGCAGCTGGCTATCGAAATTACGACCAACAGTCAAGAAGCGTCCGCCAAGCACGAAGCCGAACGCTTGGAGCAGGAAGCCAAAGGCCGGTTAGAGCGACAGAAGCTCACAGATGCCGCTAGCGCCGAAAAAGCCCGCACGGAATTGCTGGAACTCAAAGCGGCTAGCGCAGGGGTGGAGTCTTGCGGTTTGGCCGAAGCTGAAGCGCGCAGTCGCACCCACGCAGCGCGTATTGTGGCCGAGGGCGCTGTCATGGAAGCGCGACTGAAAGCCAAAGCCAAACGCATCGAAACGGTAAATTCATTTCTAACACTAGATGGCCCTAGTATTTGTAAAATTGCTCATATTACCAAACGTATTTGGAACTTTCTATATCTTCATGCGTAGTACAGAGGCATTTATGTATTATACGTTTCATTATGTGAAATGCTTCTGATTACTTCCACTAGATGGCGATAGTCTGTGTTTATATTTCTGTATTTCTCATTGTGGAACTTTATATACTAGATGCTAAATTGCAAATAAAATTGCAGTCATACATATAGCATTAAATTAGAATTTTTAGCCGGCATCAAAGGCTTAAAGAGGCATTAAAGGCATTATATGATTCACTAATTAAATTTTGCATTACTGACGCTAGATGGCTGAGTTGGAGCGTTTGCAGAAAGCCAGAGAAGCGGAATTGCAGTTCATGCGTGCCAAGAGCGAGATCGAAGTGAATCAAGCCAGAGAAATGGCACTTTTGGAAGCCAGTAGCTTCAGACAGATGGTGGACGCGGTAGGAAACGATAATTTGCGCATGATGGCCACCGCTGGACCGGAGCAACAAGTAATATTCGAAATTATTTTCATAGAGTCCTGAAATAAGTTAATAATACTTGGATTTCTGTGATCAGGTACGATTGCTGAAGGCTTTAGGGTTGAAATCGACCATTATTACCGATGGGCGGACGCCGTTAAACTTGCTGTCGACCGGCTTGGGATTGATTGGCGCCAACAGTAGTGCAGAAAGCCAACTACAGGTGGCACCTGTGTCACAAGCGTTCGGAGCGGAGCAAGACGATTAACACAGCGAGATTTTTCATTATTATTTTTTTTCTTTAGTCACTGGCATGGTTAGAAGTTTTTCTTACGTAATTTTCTTCGTTGTAATTTGTTGCGAGTTGACAGTTTTGAATTTCACCAGTATTAAATTAAGTGTGCCTTCTTGTTACTACTGCCTTCGTTGTGATCGTGAAAATGCGGTTTAATCAAAATTTATTACACAATCTATCGTAAATCACTTGGTTGTTGTCTACTTATTTGCAGTAATGTAATTTGTTTTGTTTTTATTCAAAAATAAACTTTCTTAAATAGAGAGTGAAAGTGTCTTCAATATTCGCAATGTCTAAATGAGAGTAACAATTAATTTTCAGATAGTTAAGGTTCATGTGTTAACTTTGTCATACAAATGTGTACACTGATAATATGCAACACTTAACTGAGAACAAACAGACGGAAAAGCTACATAATTCGGGTTCGTCGCCATCTTGGAAAAGCGTCGATTGGATTCCGTAACGCTTTGATAATATAAAAATTATGCTGGGTTTATGTGTTGGTTTTCGTGCAAAAACTCAATATTTGTTACAAACCGATTTAGCTTACAATAAACATCTCTTGCGACGTGTTTGCTTACCTAAGGTTAGTAAAAGCTTCTGAACTGTCCTCTAAACAAAGCCAAACAATACATTCGTGAAAATAAGCTATTTGTACTATACTGAGCAGGTAAACACGGACACAGCAAATGGCTGAGGTTTAAATAAGCCTCTCGAGGCTGAATTACCTTCATTAGGTTTCCAACCAATCGCGCTGTCTATAGAATGCAGCAAGTGTATCCAATCCACGACTCGATATGGTGAAATTGATTGAGACAGCTGACGTGAATGACTCTCGGTTTACTGGTTATCGCGTCCTTGCTAAAGTTAGGTTCAAATCTAGACGACCGGCTCGTAAATTTTTACTGTCGGACCAACGCAAATAGGCTCGGGCAAGGTTTTGGGAGAATTATGAAATGTCGTTACGAACTTTTGGGTAACGATAGTCTTTGCAGATGAGAGTACTATTTCATCCGAACCCAACAAATCCATTTGCGGATACAGAGAAGTAAACGTAGATTCTTGTTGGTATTAAAACTCCACCGATTGTTTCTTAGAAAAACCAGCGCTATGATGAGCAAATAGTGCGGGAGAATGATCGTAGCGCAAAATACTCTGTGTCAGTATTTGTCTGGTGTTCCGCTATGATAAGGTTGCCGAAAGATTTTAATGGCGATGATTACCCGGAGACTCTGGCAAACGAAATACCCACAATGCGTGAGATTCTGGGAGCTACGCTGGTTTTTCAACAAGATAATTCGCCTGTGCATGAAGCCAGGCGAGCTATAAATTGGCTTGGCCAGTAAAGGGTTTGACTTCTTCCCCATCCACCTAGGTCACCCGATCTTAACCCCATCGAGCACACCTGGCGGATTCTGAAGCGAGAAATAGAGTAAAGTTAATTTCTCAGGCTTTCCAAACTAATATTAGAAACGCAGACTTTCTTTTTAAAGAAGCAAGCCGCGTTTGGGAACAACAAGCAGACGATCCGAATTTTTGGCTAACCCTAGTAGACTCAATGCCACGAAGGCTAAATGCATGTTTGGAAAACTAGGAGGGCATAACAAAATACTAGTCAGAGCAAGCACTAAAATAAGCTCTGCCTTTAAGCTTGTACCCTCGGTGTCGGAAATTTCTGTGTAATGAAAGTATAAAGAAATTATTGTGCTTGGGTAATACGTTGAGTTCAGCTGTTTTATATTTGTGCATTTTTTTCATAAAGCAAGCGATTTCGAATTTCGCGGTTTCCCTTCCTTTCAGTGAGACAGCGATTGGCTGGAAACCTAATGGCGCTTAATGAAGGTAAATCAGCCTCAAAAGGCTGATTTACCGCTGAAGATGTTGCTGTTCAATTGCGTCATCCTTTGACAGATAGTAAGTACCATAAACGAAATTATACCAAATGAATAAAAACGAAAATAGACAATTAGAATATAAAAAGAAATGAAGCTATTACAAACAGTTTTACATTTTAGCAAGCTTTTATTCGCTAACCAGCATTTCGTCGCTGTCCACTATTTTTTTAATGGCGTCTGGGTTATTACATGCCATGTGTAAAAACCCCAATTGACGTCCTGATCTTAAAGCCGCTCCTCCGCCTGATTTCCTGACAGAAGATATCATCTTTTGCGAAACTTTGTATTTATACTTCGTATGGCACAAAACTGTAACGTTAGAAAAAGCGCGCTCTTTCTTTCAGTTATTTACAAGATGCGCGTAGGTCAAATTTTGGGGTGTGCGTCTTACATCAACAGGGTGAGTTTAAAAAGCTTCTTATCTATAAGTAACTTTTCAGTTCACTTAGATCTTTACTACTTTTTATTTTTCATTTTGCACCGAATCTTATGAGCCCAAATTTGCCTAACAAGCTGTTTCTGTGAATTACTAGGTAATCTCACATTTTTCCCATCATTGGGCTGAATGTCGCCACTGAATTGTAGTCTAAAAAGCGTCCTACCTTAGGCACGTAGGCAACAATGGAAGTTCTCTTAGCATCTGATACAAAGCCTGGAAGGTCGTTTACGTCGTTAGAAAATGGACGAAGTCTAATTGAATTTCGTTGGCACGATTAAACCGTTGTTTTGAAGATTGGCGTGAGGTGATACGAATTTTGCACGTTTAAATAAACAAAATAAGTTTTTGTGCAATTCCGTTTCAAGTCTTTTCCGCCTTTAGTCGATATAATTTGAAAGGAGAGGCGCTTTTTGGTGCGAATTTCTTTAACCGGCGTTTTTAACTCTCCCCGAATGAATTCAAACATAGGAAAACGGCTAGATATATAAGCAAGTAAGTTAAGGATTATGATAAAGCGATGACTATGAGGAGGAGGATTTTGCAGCACTTTGGTGTAAAATATTGGGCCGTGTCTTTTTAATACGCAACAGTCGCTTATAGGGACGACAACTGGGGGTCATACACTATAAGTCATGAAAGGTTTTAAAGAGGAAATTTATATTCGTAAGGAATTTGTTTACGACTTTTGGACTTAAGGGAGCTTATTTATTCGCTTAAATTATTCGCTTTGGTTCTTACTCTTGTGAAAAATGGTTTTCTTCTAGTATTGTCTGCTAAAACTGCGTCTGTGAGTTGCTGGATTTCGTCTAGTAAAAGAAATTGAGCTCTAATAAAAGCCTTTCACGAGAGTGCAAATTCTGCCTCCAAAGCAATCTAAATAGTTTCAGGATTAACACGCTTATTTTGATGTAAGGCAAAACCTGTTTGAAATATGCTGCAAAACTTGTACTTATCGCTCGGTACGAACTTTTATCGATTATTGAAAAACAAATTCCGGTAAAATAAATTTTTATTTTCTTTTAAATTTTTGTTTTTCTGTACGAGAAACCAAATATAGTTACAGGAAGTTTTAATCCTTGAAACGGAGAGAATACCGTGACTTTTTCCGTGGCAAGTTTTGCAGTACTACAGCAAGCCAGCTTCGATTAATGAATATGGTAGAAGGCAGAGATTCAGAAGTAATCATCAAATGAATACGGTTCGTCCAAATGATCGCCGGGAGCAAGTTTCTCCATAAGAAGCGCATATTGTTCGTTTATATTTTGCATTCGCTCTTTCATCTGCGAGAGCAACGCCTGCTTCTGAGACAAAACTAGAATCTTGATCTGCTCCGAGTCGCGCATGCAGTTTTCTACCAACTCTTGGTGTTTTTGCGCCACAGTGGCGCTATTCGACTCCAGGTCAAAGGTCATCAATAGATCCAGTTGGCTCATGCTGGGCATGATGTACTGACTCGAGATTTTAGTGTACGTCTCGGCCATGGCGTGCAAATACTCCAGCTTCTGGCTGGCATCCATGAGCGTGCCGTTGATGTATGCAAGTGTAAAACGTACATCCTCGGCGCCAGATAGAGTGCGCGTTTTGTTGAGCGTCTTGACCACGTGTTCGATGACATGTTTGTCCGTGGCTTCCAGCAAGTGTTAACTGTCTGGACATACGATGTCAACCAGTGCCACCTCTCTGTGAGTTTGGCAAACACTCGCCCGCCTTCTTTTAAGAATTCGGTCGCGTTGTGCTGCGTCATTTGGGTGAAACTTGCGTTTTGCATTTTCTGTAGACTAGCGAGGTAGTCATCAAAGGTGGCAGCACTTTGTTCCCTGATTTGGTTTAGCCTATCGTACGTGCTCTGCAGCTTCTCTTGGGCCCATGCGATCTGATATTTCAGTTCGGCTATGTGGATAGCAGCCGCTCGCCCCGTCGTGGGCAACTTTTTCAGCAACTCCTGCACACGGCCTGGTCTACGCCTTTCCTTAGCCACTTTGTTACCTTCATTTTTCAGTTGGACCACTTCTTGGCAAAATTGCCCGATTTTCTCGGTCACTTTTTGCGTTCCGTTGAATTCGTCCGACTGCAATAACGTTTCCACACTTTCTACGATGCCTGACGCTTTCTGACCCAGTTTCTGTATTTTATCACACTTGGTGTTGTTTAAATCAAGGCTTCGCAGAACTCTTTGGTAGTCTTCGGCTTTGAACGCTTCTAGGTGACCAGAGGCACTCACGGTCTTGTAATTATTCTTGGCAAGCTTTTCTAGTTTATCAGCCACGTAGGCGAGTTTGGCAAGGCTGGACTGGTTCTTTGCCAAGCAGACATCTTGCTCAGTGACACTGGAGCCACGAGAGTCCAGTATATCATCGCCAAAGTCGAAACCGATATCCTTCGCGACAGTTCCGCCCTTAGAAGAGCTGCTGGGGGTACGCGAGAAGAAGAGTTCTAAAACGTCCATTCAAAAGACTTCTCCCCCTGACGGCAGTTTGGCCAACGTCACTCGGATCTTTTCCTCATGCAGAGCACGTTCATTTAAGTGGTTTGCTTGTCTTCCTCCAGTCTCTCCAGGTCCTCTTTGAGATGGGCAACAGGGGCTTTTTCCAAATCTAGTTCGTGGGTAGCGTTGCTCAACCGTTTTTCGTGGTAATTTCTGGACACCTGCATGACTTCAAGGATTTCATCCGCCGTGTACAGCACGTGGTCGAGACCTTTGCTGACCTCTAGCGAGAAGTTAACGTTCCGCTGCATAGCGTTGCGCACCTGCGCCAGGGTCGAAGGAAGCGCTTGGCTGATCAATCTGGGCCGCTGGGAGGACACAATCGCTACGGCCTTTTTCAGGAAATACGGAAGGTGTTTGGTGTTTAGCCGGATGCGGTCCATGTTGGTGTGAACTTGCAGAAAAGCCGAGTAACCTGCGTTGCTAAGCTGGAAAAGCGAAGCGCGCAAACTACCAGGGTACTTCATGTGGGTAAAGTTTTTTAACTGTGTGTCGAGCGCCACATCAGGTGCGTTGGTCGCTGCGATCATCAACTGACCTAGGACGCCAATAGCTAAAGGTATGGGGCTCAGCAAAAGTTCCCAGCGCAACTGTTCACCCATCGTTTTCACAAAATCTTGGTGTTCTTCTTCGAGGACAGACACGTTGTCGCTGAGTTCTCAAAGCGTTACTGGAGATAATAAAATAAAAGAATATTAAGCCCTCCACTAAAGAGGTTATCCGTTCTTAAGAAATACTGAGACACAACACGACCACAGGATGAACTGTCGGGTAAGCTGTGCCTGGGTGTCGTTTCAGTTTAGTAAATAGCAGGTTTTTGGACTTGAAAGCTTAGTATACACCTTGTTACCGACCAAAAATTCATGAGAAAGTTGGACAGTTGAACAACTTGTTCAATTTCCGAAACTGCACTTCGAACTATGTACAAGTGAATTACTACATTGTCTTATGCACAATTCGAGCACAGGATTTTCTTCAGTTTAAAAAATTAAAATTTCAGAAAAACAAAGAAACTTTATCTTCTCACCTGAGACACCAAAGCTGTCATACGCGATCAAACAGACGGTCACAGCTAACAATTAAGAGCTCTGTTAGGCTAAAACGCTACCAATCAGAAATGCTTCCCTTAACGAACAAAAAATATCGTAAACAAAAAATGCCTAAACATATTCACCAGCAACAAAACTAGCAACACGAAAACGTATAGCGGATTCCAAGGAGAACGAGATAAACTAGCTCGTATTGTAGACCAACTTTCCGACGGATGACATCGAAATACTGCTCATTTTTCGCTGGCAAAACTCGCTTACCTGCATCTCCCAAACACCGCCCCCAAATTTTATAGCCTCTTACGGCAGAAACCGAGCTAGGCTCGTCAACCCACTCTCCCTAGCACGGACTAAAGTCGGAACGATGCTATAAGCTGTACTAGTCCATAGAGTGGCAAAGCTAAGACTCTGAAAGACAAGAGCTCCTTGTGAAGGTCTAACAGGAGTAAACAACGCCATCTAGTAACCAGCTAGTCAATCAGCAGTTGTGGGCACAGAGGCTTTTGGAATTATGTTCATTTCTCTTATTAGAACTCATATGTGCGAATCATATTACGCAGAAATTATACTTTGGCTTTCAGCTGCACAAACGCCATCTAACGTGTAGTAAAAAGCGAGCTTGTTTGACTTACGATTGCCATTCTCGACACTTTTGCTATCGGCATCGGACACTGGTGGAATCGCCGTTATCTAACAAAATCATAATACGACATCGCAAGAAAATTAAATGTATATAAGTAGACCAATACCTTGAGAATCGGAAGCAACTGGGTTGAGAATCATGCCCGACGTTAGTAGAAAAAGCAGCTTTGTAATTTTCATTGCGTCCTACTTTACACGAAATACGCAAACCTCTCCAGAAGGCCAGAACGCGAATGCCGTGTAATCCTTGGTTTAACAAACTCTTATCTCCTCAGAGGTTAAAAGTCGTAAGAAATATTATACCACCAATCTCCATCTACATGTTTCAGAAACCGCGGTACTGCGTACTTTCTAAGCTGTGCATAGGCTAATTCTAACGGCTGTACTCGAAGTACTCCAGGAGCGTGTTCTGTAACTAGGAGAGAAACGCGCAAATGATATTATCATAGCGTTTTAAGCAGCATTTTTTTCGCTTATTCCTTTTATTGTTTCAATTTAACGCGCGAGTTCAAAGAAAGGATTTATTATTCTTGTTATTTTTTTAAATGTCTGCTCATCGATAGCTGTGAAACGGTTCAGCATGGAAACCGAATAACCGAAACTGAAACATTTTACGGTTGTGTACCGACAAAATAAAATCGACTAACAGCTACAAAGTCCACTCTGGTAAATAAACCTCCTCTTATCTAAACTCTAAGTGCAGTAAAAGAAGTCTTTGGCTTGCGCCAATTAAACTGGAAAGAGGAGGAATGTAACCCTCCTTCTAAACAGAATTAATTGTGCTTGAATTGAAAGTCTCTGCTTATTTTTTGTTTGGTTTTTGGACTGTCAAAGTCGATAAGCTTCAGTGCTGAAAGGGCTTTAGCGTAGAGCAACTCGCGTCAGTTAGTTGCAAGCATTGAGAGTGAAAACGAATGGAATAGTTTGTAACCGTTTTAAGAGGATGACGAATTTTCTACTAATATTGCAGGCTTTATTGCTGGTATTGCCTAGCCCTTTTCTGGCGCAACGTAGTTCGGGTATATTACGCAATAAAGACTATTGGGTCAAAATTCACTACCAAGTATAATTCGTTTAGGAGGAAGACGCAAAAATATTGAAGCGAAGGCGAAAAAATTGGTCATTTACGACGTTTCAAGGGAAATAACGGTGCCACCAAAAAGACGTAAGTGCAATTAATACCACGAGGAAGCTGCATAAAAATCGTTTAGGAAGGTACACATTTCGATGCTTCAAAAATTCAGAATCGTAGCAAAAAACGCAAAATAGTTGCGAGAATATTTTCATTGCTAACTAGCAAGCATCATCTCATCAATCAAATTGAGTACGATTTCACTTAATTCCTTATAAAACAAAATCTGTTTTGTCTTACTGTTTCATACAGATAACCGTAAATATACAAATTGTTTCTCAGTTTAGATATAAACTGTAAAAACATAGTTAACAAGTCTTGGAAACAAACATGACAAGATTAAGATAGAAGCACACGTCTGAAGAGCGAGAAAAGTTTACAGTATTGTTGGACAATGAAAGGGAGATTGAGATAAGAGTAAGACAAGCGCTAAGGACCAGATTCCCTGACACCTCCAACCTTTTAAGACGAATAAAAAAATAAATAAATAAATAAAAAAACACGCGAAAACGCGTTGTTAGGTCACTTAACGTCGGCTGATTAATGATTTAGATTTCTTTGCTTTTCTATCCTGACTTGAATAGTGACCAAGCATGAACAACTCGAAATGGTTACCAAGGAGGCGTTCTCTCCGAAAGCCCCGAATGAGGATTTCAAGCAGGTTATGGGTTCGCGTCACAGTTGGGAAGAATTGCTAAGCCCCGCCCGTTCGGCATTTCCATTCTGGCCGAAATAATTGTCCTGTCCGCTAGTATGTCCGATTTCCCCTTGAACGAATTCGCCGATGAGAATTTCAAGTTTGAGCACATGAAGTACCCCGGCAGCTTCCGGGCCTCGTTGGTCCAAATAAGCAATACTGGCTACAGAGCTTTCATGCTAGCTCACCACAACATGGACAAAATCCGGCTTTTCTCCTACAACGTCCCCGAGTACACGAAAGACGCCATGCGCATACTGATGTCCCGCAAACCTAAAGTCGTGGCGCTGCTGCTGCCCGAGGCACTCGAGCGCATCAGACTTGTCGCGATTAAATGCGTGACACTGTCGCGAGATGTCGTAGACGGCTTTGAAAAAGTCATGGCTTTTGACGTCAGAAGTGGTAGAGGCCACTACGGCCACCAAAGGCCTGAAGGAACAACAGAGAGATCAGCTCTTGATTGAGCAGAAGAGTCTCAACGGCACCACCAGTTTACTCAACGCCACGTTGGACGATTTCAAAAAAGACGAACAAGACATGAAAAGGGATATTGAAAATTCTAAAACTGAACTCGAACGAGCCCACGACGAAATGCCTTCTGGATGGAAAATCATCGGCATGAACATTGTGGAGAATTTAGGTGACTTGTTCACATTACACTTTGTCCGCGTACTCCCCTTCGGATCTAAAGGCGAAGGAAATCAAGAAGGGAAAGGAACAAACTTGTCTGAAGTAGACGAGGAATGCTTAATCAAGGGCAGAAACACGCTCATCGAAGTCCATAAAATGGCTGCCGCGCTGGATCAGTTTTCCAAAAGTGACTTCAAGCTGAAGTCATTTGCTGTGAAGACCTTTAACATCACGGTCGAATACAGCAAACTGGATCAGGTACGGATCGACAACTTGATCTGTAAGCCTATTGAGAAAGTTTGCGCCCAAGGGATAGATGTTTTAAATGACGTGCAAGAATTACTGAGCTTTCGGCAAGCAAATGCCACCCTTAATGCAACAGTTACAGCTGACAACAGCAATTCCACGAACGCCACTACTAGCGACCAGGCCAAGGCAGACACCGAGCCACCTAGCGAAAAAGAGCTCAAAGAGAAGGTGCGGCTGTTTGTGAAAGCAGTCGAGTCGATGCACAAAGGCTCTTTCGATTGGAGCTCCTTTGCCCAACAAAAACCCCTTCCTAAAGAACGATGCGCCAACCACGGAAACAGCGTCAGCGTACGAGGTTCAGCGAGTTCGTCAGAAGGTCACTGTGGCTCAAGAGCAGTTGAACAACGCCTACGCTCGACATGAAAAGATGAAAGAGCGCATGGTGTCCACCAAAGTCCTGTTGATTGCGAAACTGGAGGAGCTAAGCAGAATCAGTATCAAAGAAATAAATTACAAAGATGCTATCAAGCTTCTGAAAGAGGGCTTAGAAATTTTGACCCAAATCAAACAACATTGGAAAGGCTTGGTACAGTATTTCCAGTTAATCGCCGCGATTATCGAAACAAGGTTAAGTGTCGACCTTAACCAATTTCGCAACTACACAGAAATAGGAGGCAAGAATCAGGAAATATTAACGGGCATTACTTATTTGAGCACTACATATGTGGCAGCACTGAGAGCCTCCCAAGCGGCTTATTACGTACATGGCATGGCGGATACGTACACCAAAATATCGGCCCAGCATCTCATCCCACACTTGCCCAAACTGAATCAGTTGATTACTTTCGACGCCAGTACCGCTACCCCCAAGATGCTTGCGCTCCGACAGGAGTTACGAGAAGCTGGCGAAACTGGCTCTAAAGCCGTCATGGAACTAGTTACAGAGGAAAGCGATAAACTGACGAATGGATTAGTAAGCCGTATCCAAAATTTGGAGAAGCAGTTCAGCTCTGTGCTTCTCGAAGGACAAAGTCAAGAAGTAGAATCAGAAGAAAATGTTGACGACTATTTCTGACCTCACATTTCGCATTTCCCCCTGATATGGCTACCTTAAACGGCTTCGTTTGCGTAGCATCTTGGTAGATGATTTTTTGGGTTTTTGACAAATATGTGTCACGCTATCCCCGGGTGTCCAACTCAACAGTACCTGCATAACAAATCCTATTGCTGAATGTAGTCATTTAATCAACCAGTAAAACCCAAGGCAAATGTCTAGAATTCCAGCCATGAAGACTTTTTCTATGTTTTTAGTCAAGCCATGCCGTTTGGCAGGCTTTTTGTCGGCTGCCGCTGATGGGTCAACTGTTAAGGTGTGCGTGTCCGACGTATTAGTACCAAAAACCACCGCTAGATGCATAAACGATGGCTTGATATGCCATCACTGTTCGCGCTAGTTTTT
This sequence comes from Triops longicaudatus, assembly GCA_022885665.1. Taxonomy (NCBI): domain Eukaryota; kingdom Metazoa; phylum Arthropoda; class Branchiopoda; order Notostraca; family Triopsidae; genus Triops; species Triops longicaudatus. The sequence goes on along the minus strand of JAGQDJ010000294.1, from coordinate 14,548 downwards.
CTTCTACTATTCTTCTTCCTGTTTTATTATTACTATATCTAAACTAAGGACTTTAGACCCTTACTGGAAACCGTTACTAATGCTTTACATGTACTAAAATATTATTCTCATGCGACAGATTCTAATATTCAGATTTCCATGGTTTCTTGAGACGTGAACTCGAAGGCAAATTTTCAAGTGGGCCATGTGAGAAAAAAGCCCAACCTGCGTTGAGAAACAAGCTTGTCATGGATGATACGTATGTTGTGCCTGGAATATTTACAACATCGATGAAATGTGATTCCGCTGCTTGCTCACGCAATAAACAGGAAAGGGCATGTCTAAGTTGGCAAAAGGAAACGAGAAAAGTGGACACCACCTATTTTAATGCAGTCAGTAGCGACTGTTGACGGATCGTAGAAGAACTCGTAAGATAATGTACGTATCTTTACTAAAATCAACCCTGGTGTTGTTAGTAAGCGCGGATCCCTTGCTGCGCACCGGTAAGAAATTGTAAGCTTTCCTTTATCCGTAGTATCCAACCATCAGTGCACATTACGTAACTTCGCAGCTGTGGAGGAATCTGCGGACAAAGTGGATCAACCATTAACTACTAGTAGAGGAACCTGTGGCAAAATTACTAGCAAAAGAACGTAAGCTGTGTCAATTTCTGTGTAAATGTGAATGCGCACAACCTAAGATTGCGGGTGTACTTGTCTTGTTCTTGCCTTCCTGCACATATTTCTGAATTTGTCAAACAGGAAAACGTTGAGAGAATAGGTGTTTAGAAGCCTTTTGTTTTGGAATCACTACACGGCAATTGTATACAGTTGTACTGCAGCGAATATCCGAGAGTTCAAAGGCGTGTTTAGACCTGCGCTCAACCCATAGGATTATGAAGAATACGATTCAACTGATTTGCTACCTTAAGCTCATTTTTTTTAGCTTATTAGTGACTGAATTAAGACAACTTCGTAGATTCTGTGTGGATTATATGGATGATACCTTTAATTACCTTATGTTTTGTTAAACTTGTCGTATTGGACCCTTATCAATAAGCTCCATTTCGTTTCATGTCGGAATGTAATTCTGAATAATTAATGCAAAAAATACTTGGCACGGAGCAAAATGAGGACTTGTTTTTTAATGCAGCTAATTCAGCACTGGATTGAAAAAATGACACAAGCTACGCAAAGTTCTGAAAATTCATACTTTGTCGACTAAGCATGTTTTTCGTGTAAAAGAAAATGCCCTTCGAGGAAGTTTGAGTAGGGGTTATCGCGCAATGGCACGGGATCTTACAACCTCCAATTGATTGAGAGAAACAACAAGAATACAATGAGACTCGAGCACCCTGTTGCTTTGGAACGTTTTTACTAGTTCATAAAAAGCATCCTGGGCAGAATCTTGAAAATACCTCGCCCAAAAGGCACTGAAAAAAGCAGAAATGCATTTAAAGTTGTCGAAGTTAATTAGTGTTAGTTGGTTGGTGGTGGTATTTATCGACCCATTTTCGATAGAAAGCTCAGGTGAATTACTAAGACGATGTATGCTTCCCTTAAAACTAACTGCACTTTATGTTTTCGGTCAACGACAGCGCAGTCATCCTGCGAGATAACTGGCGAAGACAATCCGAAGATCCCGCCGTCGGAGTCAACAGAAGAAGTATGTAAGTCTCTTGAGCTACACAAAAAACCGTTTGGAAGTTCGGATTAAAGTTCCATGATATTATTACAAACGTTTGAAATAGTATTTATTCCTTTTGGGGCAAAATAGTAACCCTGTTTGAAGAAGATGAGCTACGAGCCCGGATTTCCTCCAATGCAGCAGGTTTGTTTGAAGATATCTTGAGTACCACGGGTGGAAATTACAAATTGGAAGAAATATAAAGTCCGGCAATATTGGGCGTAAGTGTTCTGGGTAACTTGATAGTCAAGACTGCGGAGATGCCCGCCTTTCCTCTTAACCAAATCCCCACAGGTAACCCGTATAAATACATCAAGTATCCGGGCAGTTTTCGAGCATCAACGCTCCAAATAAGCAACGCTGCCCATAACGCTTTCATGCTAGCCCGAACAAATCTGAACGCAATGCGCCTTTACGGTCACAACGCGACTCGGCATGTACAAGAAACACTCCGTATTTTGCTGTCCCCAAACCCTCGTACCTAATGGTGCCCCTCTTTCTACAACGCATGGAAGAAGATGGGAAAGAGATCAAGTCCCTGTTGCTAGATGTCGCTGATAGCTTTGAGCACCTCAAGAACCTGACCGCTGAAACGCTAACAGTCGTGTACTCGGTTAAAAACTAAGCCGAACGCAAGCAAAATAACAGAGGGCACCGGAGTACCACCGTCTAAGAGATTATCGAGCGTGCGAGTGAAGGATCACGGAATTTGCTTGAACTCAGCCAGCGCTGGACGGAATTCACGATGTACTTCGAACTCATGACTAGCTCAAAATGAAATTCATAGTTTCCGTAAACTGGCAGAGAAAGGGGATTTAGAACTCCTACACGAGAGCATTTATTGGGTCCTGATTTTTGAGGAAGCTGTACAAGTCAGTATCGTAAATTATTACGTTCAGAGCACAGCAGGAATGTACACAAAAATATCAGCCATGCACCTCACACCGTAGCTCGCCAAACTGAACCAACCGGTCACTTACACTTTCCAGACGTCAACGTTACATTTATCTATACTACGGCATGATGTGTAGGAAGCCTGTGAGAAGGGCGCCAAAGCCATTATGGAATTAGTTAAGGAGGAAAGGGGAAAACCTTTGCAGCAATTGCAAGAACCAATTCCAAAACTTAGAAGAGATGTATAGAAGCTTACTTTACGAGAACCAAACGGAAAAGAATACCGCAGATTGTAACGCGAGTGCATTTATAGGAGTGAGGCTTTTTTTAATTTCGAAACCATCATAGATCGTACATAGTAGGCATAGCATATTGACGGTTGTGTTTGGGTAGATTCCTTTACTCTTACTTTATTTTGATGCTAGTAAAGGGACAAATCATTTAACCCAAATTTGACTATTCTCTTCTTATAACTGAAATAAAGTTGTTAATTTGTATATCGCTTTTAATTTGATAACTTTAATTCGGACCCTGGTGACACACATGAGTATTTCGGCCGTGAGGTTCATTACATGGAGGAAACTCAAAAGTTTACACTTAGAAGTCCAATACTGGAAGTCATTGCAGTAGCTTGCTGTTAAGATCATCTTTTTCTGATAACTCAAGTCATTTTTTTAAAATGAAATTTCCTTCTTTCCTTGTCTATTTTGACAAAGAAAGATGAACATTTCACGGAGCTGAGAAGAAATTAAGAAGGATTAAATGAACAAGCTAACCTCAGCAACTTAAAAAAAGTCAAGACGATAAACACATTCAAAGTCCACTCCGAGGCTGTTGTTGTTTGTGTCAGTTGTAAGCGAACTCTTGGCGCGCCGTTTGATTCGAGGACTCGTAAATTATATTCCAGAACTTTCGTAACTCCCAAAAGCTTAATAGGAGCATGGAACTGGGACCTAGGGGTGACTGCACAAGACTACTTCCACCCATGGGTAAGGTTGATGATTTCTTAGCTAAATATCATAAGACTAATGATTAATGTATACAGATTTATTAAAACGTCAATGATTTATTAAAACGTCAATGGTTGATGATTTCTAGCGAACTGACTGCAAAGTCGGTCGGAAGTTTTATAGGTTTTTGCGGAGTGATTTCGGTCTGACACTGCCACGAAATAGCGCAAAACACTGTTAAAAATGAAGATATCTTGCACTTGTACTGGCGCTTTTGCTGGTACTTGATGGTTAGTTGGCCCAGTATCCAGGAAAGAAAGGAGTGAGATTTTTAACTTTTAATTCTGGCAATACCTCCAGAAACTAATTACAGTAATTATTATATTTATAATCTCTTGACGTTTTAATAAATCTGTATACATTAATCATTAGTCTTATGATATTTAGCTAAGGAATTGTAACTATAGTACAGTATGTTAGTACAGCTTCTACGCTTGCTATGCTGACAAGAAGACGCATTCGCCTACAAAGTATCTTAAAGCATATTGACGCTGCCTGTAATTTTCTCTTCTAGTTTTTCGAACTCTTGGTGCAAAATGCGATTTAAAAAAATCTGAGTGTAAATTCAGGCCTCATATACTGTCAGAAATTCTGCAGTAAGTCTTGGAGTGCTGAAGCTAGTTAGCGGTGAGTCGAGTAGATTTTTTTTTAGTTTTGCATGAAGTAAAAACTTGTTTTTCCACTATGCGCATGCAGTTAACTTTATCAAGGAACTAAAGATTTTTTTCTCTGTGACAGTGCTTGAAAAAATCCAAGAATCGTCCAAGCAGGCGTTTCTGTCAGCAGAGCACCTAGTCGCTAATTTGGCCAAGGTGGACCAATTGATCACCTTACATGATCGGAAAGACCTGTTCCAAACTGCTGAAATCGGCGCTGAAGCCGTTATGAATTCAGTTAGAAGAGAGAGAGAGAGAAAAAGTGAGAGAAGAACTTATCAAGCAGTTGCAGAATCGTTCGGAAGGGCAGTTGAGCTTCGTTTTTAACTGGATGCAAACTGAAGAGACTGAGCTTGAAGACAGTGCCGACGAGTTTGCTTCAGTCGAACCTTTTACTGTTCCTCTTATTTGGTACCCTTTAGGGTTTGGGTCCCTAGAAATTCAGACGGTAAATTCCGAGCTTCGCTTAAACAAACATTTGCAGGGTTCGTAATGTGCGTACGGGTTCTCGTGCATAAAATATATTTTCTAGGGCAAGAAACAGGAGCACGTGCAAACAGAAGGAAAGTTGCTTTTTTTGTTGTATTTGTCGCTAAACATTTTACACCTCATGCAGTTAAAGCTGAGAAATACAACACAAAGTTTCTCTGCTGGGAAATGCAATGCACTAGCTAAGAAAACCACGGCACTCGTGTGGTCTTATGAGTAGCGCTTTTTAATTACACTGAAAATAAAAAGTGACAACCAGTCACTAGAGAAAGCGTCTCTCATGGACCTAGCTAAATTGTCTAGAATTATTTTTAAAGAAACTCCTTGTATGATTTACTAAATCTTAAATGCGTTGGGGATAAATAGTTTCAGACAAAGAGAAGTTTGGTTCATACATTGGAATTTCTCTTATCAACAAGGAAAGAGCCCCGCCCCTTCGTTGTGTGCTCGGTTTTTTCACAAACGGCACTTGGCTTGTAAACAAAACTGCCGACTGACTTAACAAAGTAAGTCTTGTTTTGAAGGATTTCGCATCTTGTGACATACTAATAACGATAAAAACTCTTTACACTATCTTTTTATGGAACAACAATTAACTAGTGTACAGTAAAGTGTCGAATTTTCAACCCTTTAAGTACTAAATCCGTGTTTTGAAGATAAGTCATGGCAACTTTACCTGGTAACGGCGAGGGTAGAGAATTACCTTTGCTCCCACCCCCTCTGCCTCGAAGCAGCAGTCATTCTGGAGCTGAGTCAAGCGCCCAAACGAGCAGTCAAGCTGAAATCAGGGCAGAAAGGGCCTCAGGTGGGGTAGAAATTCTCCCGTGGCCACGCCCACAACCCCAAATCATCCGGATTCTACCCTTCCAGTACATTCACGTACTTGATTTATCCAACAACGTCACCCGAGTGGAAGCTGGCCCTCAAACTTTTATCCAAACTTCACATGAACGGTAAAAGTCAACTTTTTTCATCAATATTAAGCTTAAAATCCCGAATATTTCTAGTCTGATGCAAGATTTTTGTCTTTTGATTGTCGTGAAGGGTTGTTTTGGGCCCAGTGGGCATGAAAGTCATCCCTCCGCAGCATTATGTCGTCATCAAGAACCCAGTTTTACGTTATAAAGAGAACCAACCCATTTTTAACGCCTCAGGGCAAGTCAAGTTAGCCCACGGTGATTCTGAAGTCCGCTTCACACAAGAACCGTTTCCTTTATTTCCTGGAGAAGAAATTTTTCTTGATGTAAACATAGTTTTAAAATGATTTCTTACGAAAATTAACTGATGCATTTCTTAGGATTTGTTAAGCTAAAATCATTCGAGGTGAATTTATCGAATTATTAGAAAAACACAGAATCATTTTAAATTGAGCCTTAAACCTAAAACATTAATCAAATGCTTTTTTAAAGTTCGTCCGAATGTTTTTCGATTTTAGCTAGTTTTTATAATTTTTAGTGTTAATATTTTCTTTTTTAAAGGAATTATGATATATTTGTCTCTTACGTTCATATTTTATCCCTTTCTTACGGTCTAGATAACGTTTTTCCTTTACAGTGTCTTTAATATTAGTCTTTACAGATTTTTTAAAAATTTTGTTGTTATTTGTTGGCAAACTTCTTACATATTCGTCTCTTACATGCGGGTTCCTTTGCATGTGTTCTCTTTAAATAAGTTTTTTATTTCACATGTTTCTCTCGAAATTGAAATGGCAATGATTACCAAAATTTTAACATTTCAAATTATTTTGAACTATGTTTGCTGTTTTAAAATAATTTCTAAAATACCCGTCTCTTCAATTCGGGTTGCACTCCTCATCTTTCTAGGTAACGCCTTTAACGGTCTTAAAAGCCAACGAAGCGTTACGCCTGAGGGCTTTACAGGATTTCAACGACCAATCAGAAACGCATAAAGCGGGTGAAGAGTGGCTGTTCAAAGGTCCGGGCACGTATCTCCCTCGAAAGGATGTCGAAGTACTGGGCCGCATTTCTGCAACAGTAATCAAGGCCAATCAAGCACTGAAACTGTGTGCTAAGCGAGAAACGATCGACCGTGATGGAAAACCACGCGTTACAGGCGAAGAATGGCTGGTACGCCAACCCGGCGCGTACTTACCCGGCGCGTACGAGCAAGTCGTCCAATTGGTGGACGCTTATGTCCTAACTGAAGACGTAATATACCTGAAATTTTTTTTAATTTTCGAATGTCTTTATAAATCACTTTCTCGTAATTTTCTTTGCGATGCTTTTTTGTTTTATCTATTTGCGTTTTTGCATGTATATTATTGCTCTTAATTTTATTTTTAATTAATTTATTATCCGTTGAATATATGTGTTTTAGCGTTTAATGATTTTCGTTCCCGCAGATTGCTATAAGCGTGGAAGCAAGCAAAACGTTCGTGAACGAGCAGGGCAAAGTACGCAAAAATGGCGAAAAATGGCTAGTCAAGCTGTCAGATACTGACACGTACATTCCCGGTACGTCACATCGCCGTGTCTGAAGTTTTTGAAACGCCGTTGTACCAAATTCGATGCTTGTTCTTTTATGAAAACCTTGAATTGGTTAATTTTCATAGTTAATTATATTCTTCTTGCTTTATTTTCTTGAGTTTTTTTTAAAAAAACTCTCTTGATTTTTTTCTTCGGTTTTCATATATTTTTTTTAGACGTTTATGAAGTTGTGAATGGAGTGGTCCAGATCACCAAATTGACCAGTAAACAATTCTGCTTCGTACTTAATCCCGTTGGAGCGAATGGAAACCCGCAGTTGGGCCAACGAAAGCTTGTGAAAGTACGTCAAACGTGGAATTTGAACGATAAGGACGCTTTTCTTTACCAGTTTTTAAGTTTCAGTATTTACTATTTTAAATATCAATATTTTGATTAAGTCAGTATTTAATATTCTAAAAAAGAATGAAACTTAATGTTTGTTATGTAACGTTAGTTTTAGATTTTTTTAAATATAATGTTTAAAGAAAAATGTCCGAGAATTAAGCTGGTGAGAATAAGTTTTGCATTTTATTACAATAACCGTTGGTGTTGTATCATAATAAAATTGTTAAATAATTTTTTGATTTGTTTTTAGGGTCCGGTGTCGTTTTTCTTGCAACCGGGCGAAAGGTTGCAATACCAGGTTCAAAATAATTTCGTATTAAGCGAAAACGAAGGTTTGTTAGTCAAAGCGACGCAAGGCTTCAGAGACGGTAAGACAGAAAGGAAACCGGGGGACCGGTGGCTCGTTAAAGGCAGTACCGAGTACGTGCCACCGGTGGAGGTGGAGATTTTAGAGAAAAGGACGGCCATTCCTTTGCACCAAAACGAGGGAATTTACGTCAGAAACAACCAGACGGGGAAGATAAGGGCCGTTATGGGCCAAACGTACATGCTGACGGAGCATGAAAAGCTGTGGGAGAAGAAATTGCCCAAAAATGTCAGGAAATTACTGTCGCCCGATCATGATTTGCTGAAAGAGAGGGCGGAGTTTATGGCCGAAGCGCCGCGAATCTTGATGCGTGACAGCGCACCATTTGGGGGCGTGGCAATGTAAGTTATTTTAGTCGCAGATAATCAACATTTAATATTAGTAAAGTAATATTAGTAAAGATTAATATACAACTATTTACTTTTATTACTTAACTTATGTTAATAAATCAACTTTTAACAGATTTAAGATTATAATTTGACGGAGCAGCTAAATGTGGCTGGTGAAGCTAGATGGCGATGTAGTGCTATTTCCGCCTAGCTTGAACCACGTGGCTTATATTGTGACGCTTAATCTTTTTCGGTGCTTTTTTGCACCTGAATCACTACTAACATTTGTTATTTAGTAAAATACACTTGTTTTACGATCTTTAAAGTATTGAGCTTAAGAAAAGTTTGTTTATTACGCAGTTTAAATGTAGTTTGTTGTTTGCCACCTTCTTAAGTGTCATGATTTTCGTAATGGCGGATTTAAACGATTTTTATGGATTTTTAGGTTTTTAAATTGGATTACATTTTTCGGTTTCTTGCGTTAAATTTACTGTTTGTTTAGGTGTATGGCAGCGCCTAATAGTATGTTTGCCCAGAAGAGAATTGACAGGGACTATGTGCCTAAAGCTCCACCTGTCCGAGAGGTGCCACCACTTGCGCCAGACTCCGAAGCGCGTGTTGTAACGTACCAAGTGCCGCATAACGCTGCGGTGCAAATTTACGACTACGCGGACAAATTAGCAAGGTAATGGTATAATTTGAATAATTTTCATGAATATACCTCGTCGTTATAATCTTTACCGCTAGGTGTCATCTGGTATTATTTTCACTATCCACTTTCGTTTAATTTTCTGCGTACAAATTTAGTCAATTTTTAAACGTTTTGTAAAAATTTACTAATGTCGTCTGTTGAAGACACGGAAACTACAATTGGCCATTAGACGATAACTATTCGAAAGAAAACAATCGATGACAGAAACACAATTTTACCAAACTTAGCTAAATTGCTTATCTTACTTAATTTAAAATTTTGGATTTGTCTAGCTTATGAAAAAAAACGGAATAAAAAGGCCGAGCTGTTATTTTTCATAGTTTACCTTGCGCAAGTTAGCGTCTAGTGGAGGATTTCGCACGTTCTAGCCGCCAGGGGCGTGATTTGGTGAAGATTATATTTAGGTTACTTTTTCTGTATTTCTTTTTCTTTAAATTTTTATTTTCGTTTACTTTGTTTTTATAAGCTGTACTTCATAAATTTGTGCGTGTTTGTTCTGATTTTGTGTGTTCGAATTTTTTAAAAATATTTTATTTATATTTATTTTTTATATTTTTTTCATTTTTTTTCATTTTTAGTTTTATATTTTCTTTTTGTGCCATGATTTGCAAAGTTCCAAGATATTTTTTTTCTTATTTTTTTCATTTTTTTTATTATTATTATTTTTTTTTTTAATAGAGTCGTGCTGGGACCGGATTTGGCTGTACTGGGACCGGATGAGCAGTTTACGGAACTGTCGCTTTCTGGTGGCAAGCCGAAGAAGCCAAAGGCAGTGCGTACCTTGGCTTTGTTTCTGGGTCCGGATTTTTTCACTGACGTCCTTACGGTGGAAACAGCTGACCACGCCCGTTTATCCTTGCAAGTGGCTTACAGCTGGCACTTTGACCTGAGCGCCAAAGCCGATACGCTGAGCAAACTGTTCAACGTACCGGATTTCGTGGGCGATGCCAGTAAATCTATTGCGTCACGTATCCGTGGCGCTGTGGCTTCCGTGACGTTCGATTTCTTCCATAAGGTGGGTAGAAATACGTAGGTATTTAACGAAGAAGTTGACAGAAATGCTAGAATTCGCAGCAATGAATGTGAATGCATTGAAATGTGTAGTAGGGAATGGAAACTTGCTGCAACTAAGTTTATAAAAAGTTTGATGGAATAAAAAATGATTACTTTAGATAGGATCTTCGACTTACAAGAAACATTCCGTAGAAATAGAAACAAATACCTAGCAAAAATTGCAATAATTTTCAGAAACATGTATAGAAACAGAAACATATATTTCAGAAACATTGAAATGTATCACCTAGAGAAGGTGGGTATAGAAATACATTATTAGTTAAGGAAAAAATCGCCAGAAATATCAACAGCTCACAGAAATGAATGTGAATTTTCTCAAAGAAATAGAAAGAAATTCCAGAATCGAATTTCGAATTGGGTAAAAACATAAAAACAAATGCGCAGGTCCTGAAATATTAAAAAGAAATTGCACGGAAAAATGCACGTAGAAATATGCAGAAATATCAATTACAATATGGTAGAAATAGGTAGCAATAGAAACAAGTATACCTACGGCAGAAAAATGCGCGAAGTCAATCAAGAGCCTCCGTAGGACGTAATTGTTTTCCAAAATTGTGATAATTGGTTTAATAGAGATGTTGCAAAGGTGGATGTTCCCGCCAGTGCCGTCTTGACTTGTCCACGCGCTTATGACACTGGGGAACAGGGAATATCTTCTTTGCCACGAAATATTGGAAACACAAAGAACCAAAGTCTTTATCTTATTCGATAATTAGGTGTATTGTCACGTTATATATCTTTTTATGCTAACTCTCACTTTTTTACAACAATCAAATTTTACATTGAACAAACGGAACTGGCTTAAAGGAAGGTCAAGAAGGAACTAACTGTTACAGGCTAGGTGCAGGGAATTTCATTCTTGCTAATAATGAATCTTGCTAAAGATTCGACGTTGGGTGGCTTACAAAATTTAACTATTGGGCAACAATGAATGCCACAGGACTTTACCACCACAGGGACCATACAGGGGAAATTAAATCTTAATATAAAAGTCTGGGTTTATTCTCAAATAGTAAAGGTATTCATAGGAAAATAGTAGAAATAGCTCGTTAGAGAAAATCCCTTCCGGCTTCGTCCGGAACATAGCCGGCCCTGTTATTGCTCTGCGATAACATCTTCTGTATCTGTATTAGTTGTATCCAGTAAGCACAATTTGTGTACTGGACGTAGCATTTCTCCGGAGTTTGTTTTCACAGTTGCTACTCGAACTATTCCGTCTTTGCCAGGATGAGTCTCGGTTATTTTCCCCATGGGCCAATGTCCTCGAGGAGAATTTGTATCCACTATGAGGACTATGTCGTCTTTCTTTAAGTTCTGTCTTGACTTGAGCCATTTACGGCGTTCGATAAGATTTGGCACGTATTCCTTGAGCCATCGTCTCCAAAAATGGTTAGTTATGGCTTGCGAAACTCGCCATTTTCGTCTTGATAGTGTCTCGTTTGGATCAACAACGTCAGGGGGAATGTTAGCGTGCGCCCCTCCCAGCAGAAAATGATTTGGAGTCAAAGGTTGTGGATCGTTGGGATCGACACTGACATGAGTTAGGGGTCGGCCGTTTAAGAGAGCTTCGACTTCGACTAAGACTGTCTGAAGGATTTCTTCGTTTGTGCTTTGGTTTCCAAGCACGGCCTTTAAAGCTCTCTTAGCAGATTTTATTAAACTTTCCCACGCACCTCCGAAATGCGGGGCAGATGGTGGGGAGAACTGCCAACTTATTCCATTAGCGGTTAGAGCGTCAGCGATCTTCTTTTGGTTCCAAGCTTGGATACCGGCTCTCAGTTCTTTCTCGCCACTTGTTAAATTAGTTCCATTGTCAGAAAAACACCTTTTAGGGGTTTGTCTGCGACTTATGAACCGTCGGAAGCACATTAAAAATGAGTCCGTGTCTAGCGATCGGGCGAGTTCTAAGTGGACTGCTCGTGTAGTAAGGCAAGTAAATATGCAGCCCCATCTTTTCTCCGTACTTCGCTTTACGGTTACGTACATCGGGCCGAAGTAGTCAATGCCGGTAAACGTGAATGGTGGTTGAAAAGGTATCAAACGAGCAGCAGGAAGTGGTGCCATTAAGGGTGCCACTGGCTTAGCTGTGCGTTTTCTACAAATGAAGCACTGGCTTAGCACCTTTGTCACCGTTGCTCGTCCCTTCAAAACCCAAAATTGGCTTCTAACTTCGTGAAGTGTGCGTTCAACTGACGCGTGAAAAATTTTCTTGTGCATGTCTTCAATTATCAGTCTTGTTAGACGATGGTGGTTGTCTAATAGCACAGGATGTTTGGCTGTAGGGTCTAACGTACAGTTTTCAAGCCTCCCACCGACACGTAGTATGCCACTTGCGTCAATAAAAGGCGTTAACTTGATTATTCTGGAGCTGTTTATTATTGGTTTGTCTTGAGACAAGTCTTTGATTTCTTTGTCAAAGCATTCGCTTTGCATTATCTTTAGGCATACGTGAAATGCTTTTTCGATTTCTTCTGAGAGGAGCGTTATGCTAGGTGAAATTTTGACCTTCTTACAGGCGTCGATGAAACGCAGCATTGTGGCTATAACGCGTTTTGCTTTGAGCAGAGTTGGGACCTTCTGAATGTACTCTGAAATGGGAAGTTCTTTAATTGATACGGTGCCAACCCAGTTTTCTGCAATAATTTCTGGATCAGCTTCATACGGTAGATCTGATTCTTCGGACTTAAATGGCTGCAGTTTGAGGTCAGGCTCTTTTAGAAATTTTGGACCACTGAGCCATCGAGCTTCTAAGGGAATCTCGCTTGCATTTAAACCACGGCTACAATCGTCTGCGGGATTGTCTTTTCCAGCAATGTGATGCCATTGCGTGGCGCAGGTTGTTTCTAGAATTTCTCCGATTCTGTTTCCGACGAAAACTTGGAAACGACAGGTGATTGAGTATATCCACTTCAAAACCGTTTGGGAATCCGTCCAGAATACTGCATGTTTAATGTTCATATTTAACTCTTTACAGCAAGTAAGGGCTAAGCGAAGTCCTAATACTGCGCCCTGTAATTCTAAACGGGGAATTGAGACAGGTTTTAGGGGGGCTACCCTTGTTTTGGCCATTATGAATGCCACGCTTGGTGCCTGGTCTGGATACGTGTGACGGATATAGGCAACGGCGCCAAAGCCACGCTGTGAAGCATCCGTGAAAACATGCAGTTGAGAGTGTGTAGGGGGTGAAGGTGATCGGAAGCACCGAGGTATCTCTAATTTTGAAAGTGTAGAGAGCTCGCCGGCCCATTTTTGCCAGCGGTTGAGGATGTGAGGGTGGAGTGGTTCGTCCCAACCTATGCCCGTTCGCCAAATATCCTGAAGAAGGATTTTTGCAGTGAGCACGAAAGGGCTAAGAAATCCAAGGGGATCGTAGACGGTTGAAACTAAGCTCAGTATTTCTCTCTTGCTGGTTACTTCTTGAGGGTTTTTGAAATTGAAGTGGAAGGTGTCCAATTCACAATTCCACAGAATACCAAGTGTTCTTTCGCTTGGGAGCTTGTCTAAATCTAAATTGAGCACAGGATCGTTTCTTTCAGGAACTGGAATTGCATTCAGGACCTTGCGTGACGACGACATCCATTTTGTTAGTCGAAACCCTCCACGCTGCAATAACTTCATAAGTCCCAATGAGGTCTTAATTGCTTCTTCTTCGCTATCTACTGAATCCAAATAGTTGTCAACGTAAAAATTGTTTCTAATTTTCTTTGCAATTTCCGGAAATTCGTCTTCGTGGTCCTTCGCAGTCTGACACAAGGCATTCAGGCAAATGGAAGGTGAGGATACCGCACCAAATACATGGACTTGCATTTCATACGTTTCTGGTGTTGTACCGCTTCCGGGTCTTCTCCATATAAAACGAAAGGCTGACCGGTCGTCTTCTGTAACCAGTACTTGATGGTACATTTTCTCGATGTCGGCCGAAATTGGGACCGGGTTTCTTCTGAAGCGTAGAAGAACGCCTAATAAATTGGTAAGGAGGTCAGGGCCCTTCAGAAGGTTCTCGTTGAGGCTTGTGCCAGCATATTTTGCAGAGGCATCAAATACGACGCGGACTTTGTTTGGTTTATGAGGATTTAGCACGGCGTGGTGTGGAAGGTACCACGTTTTACCCTTTGGGCCTTCTAGATGGTCAATCGGTACTTTCCGTGCATGACCTAGTTGAATGTATTCGTCGATAACCTTTGCGTATTTTTCAGCTAGTTCATGATCTTTCAATAGCTTTCGTTCTGTACAGAAGAAACGTTGAATGGCTAGTGCTTTGTTGTTCGGCAGCTCTGGGTTTGACTTCTTCCACAGAAGGCCGCTTTGGTACCGATTGCCCACGTTGAGAGTAGTGGTTCTTAACAAGTAAGTTGCTCTTTCAACTTCCTTGCTGGCAGGGATCCTTGTTTGGTCAATTTCTAACGCATCCGTCTTCCAGAAGTTGCTAACCAGTTCATCCAGTGTCACGCTGTCGGATACGATGCTAATTAGATTTACTGAACGATTTTCTTCATGTGCTGGATGACATGGTAATTGCCC
>JAGQDJ010000296.1:0-18420 GCA_022885665.1 Triops longicaudatus | reverse complement strand
CCCCCCCCCCCCCCTTCGCTGCGCCCCTGTTCCCTACCTGAAAGAATTCTAAGAAATAATAAATGAACAGCTCTAGTCTCCATAAATGACAAGTGAACGATCAACACACCATAAGTAGTACTTATATTTCAAACAACGAAAGAAATGTATACCGCTTTGGCCGAGCGGTTAAAGTCTTAGGCTTCTGATCGTGAGGCAGTGAATTCGAGTCCCCATACCCGAATTTTGTTTTTTCTGGGGAAAAAAGTACTAAATTCCCTGTCCTGCTTCCTATGGATCCTGGTACATCCCAATAAAATGGGATTACTAAGAGTATCATTGGAAACAGCATGGGAAGCAGGAAAAGGAAAAGGAAAGGGTGAATGTCGCATCGTGCATCGCACTTTTTCCCATGTTATTCCTTATGGGATTTCAAACTTTAATACATGAGCGTAGTGAGAGCCAGGGGCGCAGTCAGGAATTTTTTTTCGGGGGGGGGGGGACTTTTTCTTGATGCTGCCACTGATCTTACTTGACACAAGAAAATAATTTCGGGGGGAGGGTCGCCCTCTCCCCCTTGGCTGCGCCCCTGCTTATGATACAATTGAATAGTGATCCTGGTAACGTAGAACACTGGAACGAGCTTTCCATCAAAAACTACTTATCACGTGTTCAAATATGAAGCTTCGCTTTTAATTTAAAGAGATGGCTATGTAAAATTCTATCTACCTGTCTACCAGTCGTTAACGACTAGTAGAATACCTTGTTTCGATGCAGCAAAAATTGAAATTTGCAGGAAAATACATTAGACGGCGTTCGAGTCGACGAACGTGAGCTTGCTGGTCTGCGAACCAACCCATTCTGAACTAGTTACTCAACATTTTGGGTAATGTTCCCACTGTTGAGAAGCATTGCATTACTGAGTTTGTTTATGGATTTCTAACGAATATTCCTACTGTCTGTGGCGAAATATATCCAATGTCCAGCCCTTCCATGACAGTTTGCACGCTTTTGAAAAGTCTCTAGTTTTCAAGACTAATTATCCTTACTTTTCGCTTTCTTGAAGGTCACTGTGTCATATTTAAAAGGCAGAGTATCTTATGAGTATGATTTCTCTCTTTAATTTTGTTAGGGTTCGAAATTAAAAGCAAAGTTCAGAAAACTCTTCGAACTGTGCCAGCTTTCCTCTACGCTCACAATTTAAAGGGAATTTTGGTGCAAATACATGCAACGTAGCCCCCATGCAATGCTCCTTTTCGGTCATTTTACTTTTCCAGCGAGTTTTTGTCAAAACAAAATTATAGATGACATTAATTTTTTTCTATAATAGCTTTCGATCGATTTTTGAAATAGTAAGCTTAAACTAGTTTTCTTTTTAAGGGAAACATTAATTTTAAACAACTTTTGTCCCGTTTTTGATAACTTCCCAAGACTGTGAATTATTTGTTAAATATTTGCTCCAGAATTGCCAGTTTAAACTTAGTGACGACACTGTTAGAATTCAATAGAAATTTACTATGTTACAAACAGGAGAATACATTTGATAATGGGTGTAAATATCACGCTTTAGCAATAACCAGGCCGATTAGTAACTGAGGCAACCATTTTTTCTGCTTCACACTTTTGTGGGAATAACGCCAAAATTTGCATTGCTGGCTTCATACATAAGCGGTGCATCTTGGCAAGCCAAAGAGTCCTCTGGTAACGCACAGGTTAACGATTCTTGGTTGAAAATGGTCTGGTTTCCGCAAACGAAGCTAAAGTGCGCCATTTCGATCAACTGTAAATGAAAACAAAAGTTAATTATTGTGTCTCATGACTTAAAGCCAACACACAATATTCAGTCAAACTTAACTCATTGTACAAAAAAAAACTTAACATTATAAACTGTAGATTTTGTCCAATAATTAAAAGTAAATGTGGCAAGCTGCTCCTTTACACGGCCGTCGCTAACCATCAAGGGCAGTAACAATGAAATAGCGAAAGGCTTGCTGAGGGCGGGGGACGTTTGAAAGGACGAGCGAGCCAATGGCTTCACGCACAGCAGACGTCACAAGCAATAGTCACCCCCCACCCACCCCTTGTCGTGACGCAAGGGCATTTGGAAGTCGTGGAGTAGGTTATATAACTGCCGCTAGCGTAAGCAACAGTGTTCACACTTTTGTTACTAGCGGCGCTGGCCATCTTTCTTTCGACAGCTTATGTTTACACTAAGGGTTGTACTACACTCAATCAACGTAAATGCTGGCATATTGAGAAACTACGTAAAAAAGCTGCAAACTTGTCAAGCGTTATCAAATGGGAAGATAGCTAACGCAATGGGAAGCCTACTTGGAATAAGCCCCATAAAGACACGCAATTTCCAGTTTGATTACCGTCAACATTGATGGCACGGTAAACTACATAGCCGCCATTTTTGCGTATAGCTTCTTACATTGACACGCAAAGAAAGACGAAACAATCCCAAGCTTTCTATGCCAACTTTCCTTTGTTTAGATGTTAATGCGAGATTCGCTACACTAGCACTACATTAATAAACCACCCCTGAGATGGTGCGGATTAATTTTAAACCCCCAGGAGAAGAAGCTGACAACTGAGTTTGTTAATTATCCCCATACTTTCTGGTTTTGACATTAATTCAATTTATTTGTTTTGAAAATGTACTTACTTTTCCCTGGGCATCGTTGATGGGTTGGCAGACATGGAAGATCTTGCAGTCGTTGTCCACATCAGCATAATAGCCATACGGCCTGTTGTCGCATTTAAAGCTAGCTTTCACGTTAAGAACCCAGGAATCGTATCCATCAGGCAGAACGTACGCCATCCTTGCGGCCACCAAAACAAGTACTTGCGCGGTCACGATCATAAAAACTATCTTATTCATTTTCTTTAAATATTCTTCAAAGAAAACTCCGACAATAAAACTGTGAGTGTAAAGATTGTTGAGATTGTTCGAAGTGTTTAAATGTTGTTTTTCACAGCTAATGCTTCGAGCTGGAATGCAAGTGAATGAATGATCCTGCCTTAGCACGCGATTATATACTAACTCCTCCACGGTGAGTTGTTCCTGTGTTTCAAGTGAAGGACAAAGAAGATTATTCTATTCTTGGAGGGCATACACGCACCATTGTTCCTGGCCCCTTTCAAAGAAGATGTTACAGGAAAGGTAAAAATGGGCCGATGAAGCTCATCGCTCAATGGGAGAATTTCCTTTCCTTTTCCCATAAGGTTTTTCGAAAGGAAAAGTAAACACGAGATTTGAGCAATACCTGGCTAAAGGTGTATTTGTCGTTGTTTTTGTCGTTTTCCAAAAAGGAATTTTCGGTGTGGATCTCAATCACATTGACACGAAGAATTACGTATAAGGAATGTTCCGATGGCTTGAATCAGAATTCTTACATGAGTGACTGAGTTTTATGGAGATGAAGTATTTGTATTAGAAGACGTGACACGGTATTTTGACCTCAAAACTCTTGGTGTATCCATAGAAGATAAAAAATGTGTGAAAAAGAAAATAAGAGAAAATGTTCGTTCCCATAACGCAGTACTATATAAGACTTTAAATTTTTCGGTCAGTAAGTTTTGTTTATGGCGCCTCTCACAGGCAAAAAGTAATACAATTTTACCTACTTAAACCTCATAAATAACCAAACATAAGTTAACCTAACTTAATAAGTCTCAAGAATACCTAAACAAACTTAACCTATCTCAAGCTAGCCTTCAACTTGCATAGACTAACTTAACCTAACTTAATCTGACCTTGTTTTCCCAAGGAAATGCCAATTCTGCATCTTGCGTAATTTATTCATTACAAAGATAGAAAAAAAAACGCTATCATCTGGTGCGACTGATCACCAGATTATAGATTTTCCAGAGATTCAGAGTACTTTCCATCGTTTTCTTCATCAATATTAGGATTGTTCGTAATGATAATCCATGACATCAATGATGAATTTGCAATCATGCCTCGGTTGGAGAGGGTGATTGCGAAAAAGGAGAATGTGTTGATTGTCATATATTACCTCTTAAGTTCTTCACAGAACGTAATTCTTCAGCATATTTCGCTGTTTCGAATTTAAATTTCCTCTCCGAATTAGCGTAATCGGAAACCACATGAACATCCGCATTACAGACTTGATCTCTTGAATCAGTGTAAGATTTATCTAAGCCAATTTACATTAGCAAAACTTATCTCAGATTTGCTTAACTAAACATGGCATAAAATTTTACCAAATCTTATTGAGCTTAAATTCTCTACCCTTAAATAAGCCTAACCCAAGTGAGATTCATCTTTACTAGAGTTATCTTGACTTACTAGTAAATAAACCTGTAATTTTACTAAAAGGAATTAAGCAAACTAAATAATTCTGCCAATTTAAAATTTGCCTAGCTAAGACAGCCCTCCTTTACCAAACAAAATATTCTCATTTCTTTGACTAAAATTAGCGAACATATTCTCGACAAAATTTACTTAACCTAGCATAATCTAGCTTTATAATTACACGTTCAATATTTAATCCAACTGTATATAATATAACAACACAATTTATCTTGCCTTAATTTTACCTAAGCTAACTTAAGCTAACACAACCTATTCCTAAACTTACCGAACCTAACTTGAGCCGAACATACTTAGTCATACTACCATACTTCATCATATTAACATACTTAGTCACACTAACTTAATTAAACGGAAACTACCCTAACTTACCCAACTATTAACCATCATAACCAGAGCTAAGCCACCCTAGTTTCTAGTTTTTTCTTGGAAGAACCTGGAAATTTATTGATCTCAAGGATGGAGGACTTCAAGTAATATCGTAGGTGTCGTTTTCAAGGCTCAATTAAAAAATAGTAGTGCTTGCCTATGGAATGCACGTATAGGTGCATATTAGGTGCGTATTAAGTTCAGCTAGTTTGAGGTTCGCCCAAGCGAGTAGATTGTGGAGTACTTTAGAGTATACAGCAGTAATGAATATTGTTCTCATTGACTTCAGTATTTGGTGTGTAATTGATGAAATGAGGGGCTTCTAGTGAAGGCTAATGTACTGTTATTCTACGTTTTTACCAAGAAAACCATGTCTTACAAGGAAGCTGAGATACTTCTGCATTTAATGGTTAATGCTACAGTTGCCTTGAGTTTCCTATACTGAACTTGCTCCACACTTTTACTTAAACATTAACCATACTCTTAACATTAACCACATTACGTAGCTCACCTACCGAAACCCAAGCGCAAGCTTTTCTCTAGCCCGTGCTTTACTTCCCGTGCAATAAAACTTGCGTAGCCACTTTCACTTCCCTTTTGCCTGCAAGCTTCTTCCGACGCATCTTCTTTCTCAAGTTCAACCCCCCCAATTCAGGTTAAGGCAACTTTATGCTTATTTACACTCGTAAAAAATCGTTCCTTACACGTTTTTTCACATTTTACAGGTCCCACGTGGGACTCTTCACGATATTACCATTGTCGAAAGAAGATTAACTCTTGGAGAAGTCCTTGGCCTATTATCGACCTAAACGAAAGGAAGAAAAGGATTGAAAACACAGGAAAAATATGCGCCAGCCAAAATTCCTACTGCTAAGCTCATCGCTGTTGCGCGAACATGTTCCCCTACTTCCCGTGTTTCCCCAGCTAGTGGCTAGCTGCGGCAAGCAAAGGATAACTTTCATTCTTGGCCAATTCCGTCTGGAACGACTGAAAGCGTTGCTGGCTCCTCCTTTCAAAGCTTCGTGACGCGCAGCAGGGCTTTTAACCACACTTCAGCTACAGAAAATTTTATTGTTAGTCAGTGACGTACCGTTAACGCAACGCCGTTGGCTGTTCTTTTTCCTTTGCTCGTTTTAATATTGTTTTTTTCCGAGTGAAAGGATTCTCTCAGCAAGTAAACCACGCGCTTAAAATCCAGTTTGGTATGTAACGTGTATTGGGCATATGTACAAGGTAAGCGTATGGATTATCAGGTTATAACTTAAGAGTGACCAAAGATTTCGTTGATTTCATAGAAATCGGGCGCTTGTGAGCAAGGTAACGAGACTTCAGGCAAGGCGCAGTTGAGTGATTCTTGGTTGAAGATGGTGTTGTTCTTGCATACGAAGCTGAAACAAGACACCGGTTATCATTGAATGGCACGTATCATCAAATAATTACGACTTATTAAATCATGACAATTAATAAAAGGTAAAAATTTAAAATTATGGCTTAGGTTATTACCTGGACTTTTGGATGACAAACTCGCCGTTTAACCCAGCACTTGGCAAACAGATGTGGAACACCCGGCAGTCGTACTCCAAATCGGCGTAGTAGCCGAAATTTCGGCCAATGCAAGAAAATGAGCTTTCGATAGGTTCGCCGTCTTTAAGATTCAACACTCCCTGCAATTCCAGTTATTCGGAAGATTTATAATGTCATTTACAGGAAACATCACTTCTTAAATAAATTATTTAAAAATAGAACAAAAGGTAACAAGTAAGTAAGTGAAGAAACGAAATCAAAAGTGAATTAAAACGGAAGTTGAGAAGAACTTATACTATACTTTGATCAACGTTTGTGTAAACAAAGGATTTGTTGCATACGATGAAAAGTAATAAGTAATACTTGAAATGAGTTAAAAAAAGGTACACAAAACCAAAATAAACTGGTAAGAATTGATACTAAACGTGTACAAAATATACACTAATACACATGAATTACATAATTACATATCACTACACAATCCGTACATACCATATACTACACATACAACATGCAACTAAACGCAATAAATAATACGTGAAGTAAATATAAATATATACAGAAATTCAAAATAAAGTGATAAGAACAGATACTACGCGTTGGATAGTGTTTGTGAAAAATACGACAAAGTAACAAGTCCACTTGATAGCGTCCTGCAGTAATAACATCAGTAAATCCATGAAGTGCGGAGGTGACAATGTATTTATATAAGGCCTACGTTGCTATCAATTGACTAAAAGCTCGCAACAAGCGATAGATTTTTTATGACGATCAATATCTATGTATACAGCCTTTTGCTCTTTTAGTTACTAGGCTTTCGAACTTCCTTAAAAAATCATGTGAAAACATTAAGGTATTGTACTTAAAAAAAAATATACCACGGGAAAGAGTCGTATGCTAACGGCACGGCAGTTGCGCGAATGTGTTCGTGCTTTAGCGTCTGTGGAACGTTACCGTCTCGCTGCGCCACATTTTTACACAATGCCGTACCATTTTTACATTAGCTTAGGACTCTTCGTTGCGGTCATTTTTTTTTTTGGGTGGGGGGAAGTATAGCACATGATTGATCATCAGTAGAAGAAACATCAGATAAAATCAGAGTCAAAACATGAAGATGAGCAAAAAATAAATACAAAAATCTTACTTTGGGTCTTGCTGTGGTCCAAGCCACGAGACCGAACATGACGACCCACATCCAAGTGTTCATGGTCTATGGGGGTGTGGAATTTAAGTACCGTCAAGTGGAGAATTTGAAGAATTTCACCTGTTTATGTGAAGTGAAGAGGCAGCACTAAGCGAATGGTATTATGTGGCGAGTGGCTTTATAGTGTGCTGGGGGTAAAAACTTGTTTTGAGGATTTTTGCATAGTAAAAGGACAGGAAAGTAGTCAGCCCCCTTTCACTTTCACTCATCCTAATGAGCTTCAGAGAGAGATGGAACTCATTCAAAACATGCTACCTAGCAGAAAAGAAGTCGGTCACCTGATTTTCCGGCGTTTTGGCGCCAAGCCGATTGCGCGAAAAGCAATTATAGCTTTTAAATTACCCTTATACCCTTTAGTCCTCCTCTTCAGTAATGAATACATGGCAAATGAAAAAATCCGTGTAAAACTTAAAAGATGTAACTCAGCCAAGTTAAAGTTATTTTGAACGAACACTTTATCACGTGGACACAATTACGAAGAAGTCATACTAGGTGAGATACAAGGGTCGTGCAGCAAGATTAGGATGGGTCAGTTGTAACACTGTAGGTTTTCATTTTCATTTTTTGCACGCAGCTTTTCGGCAGGTCTTGCTAACATTATTTTCCTTACAAACAAACAGTAATAAAGTGCTAAAAATAAGTCGTTAAAATTCAACAATTTTCATAACTATAA
Organism: Triops longicaudatus; assembly: GCA_022885665.1. Classification (NCBI taxonomy): domain Eukaryota; kingdom Metazoa; phylum Arthropoda; class Branchiopoda; order Notostraca; family Triopsidae; genus Triops; species Triops longicaudatus. Next base: position 10,332 of record JAGQDJ010000296.1, on the reverse strand, counting down.
GTTAGTGTTGGGCATTTGTAACATAGAGATCTGTTTAAATTTTCAGAAGATCAGAAGTAAGGTACTTCAATACCCTTGTACCGCGTAAGTGAAAGACCACTTTGATAGTATTGTAAGATAAATATGCTGAGTACGCGCAAGGGGGGTAATGAAACGTAAATAGTGGATAATATAGTTTGATTCTTATAATATTGTAAATAACGGCCATCTAATAAACATTATAAAAATTTTTTACTCTTCGAGTCTTCTAAACTCTTACAATGAAGATCTAACACAGAAAAAGTTGCCGTTTCGTGCCTCGCACACCGTGTAAGTCGAAGCCTGTTCGTCTAATAGCGTTTTAAGAAGTAGAACGCTGCACGCGCAAGGCGAGGTAAAAGGTTTTAAGTTTAAGGGAGTGCGCAGAGAAAAATTGAGTAACATGTATAGAAGTTTTTGAAACAGTGAACTTTAATAACGCTTGCAGAATTTTCTAAAATATTAGGCAAAAAATTATTAGTTTAATTTGAATGACATTAAGATATGTTAAGCTTTCGGGGTAGCGATTTTCAAATTTTCCGCCATAATATTTAAATTACTTATTATTATAACGATTTAAAAACTCTAATTACTCAACATTACTGAACTACAACACGTCTTTATGCAAAGAAATAATAACGGTACACAATGTAGGGGATTTTACCTTGATTTCGGAGCAGTGAATCGATTGCACGAATGTGAACTAATTGTGAACACATGCCACCAGGGAAATAAGAAATCAGTAGCTTGCTCGATATCAAGGTTGCTCGATTCTGAAAGTTGTTTAGAAACTTATTTGTTAGTTTAAAAAAATGCAAGTAAAAGAAAACATGCGCTTTTTATTTAAAATAACCATAATTTGTAGTAACATGTTCGCTATGTTTTTGTAATATTTTTTAATTAAGTTAAGTTAGTTAAGTAACTTAGTTAGGTTTCGTTAATATTCGTTAGTTTAAGTTTAATTAAGTTTCGCGTAACTGAACCTTCTGTAATTGAATAATTTTGTTTATTGTATTTTATTATTTTGCACGACTAAACTGGCCTACGCCATGCGTTTTAAGCTCCCGCTTCAGGAAAAGCTGTCAACTTCGGATAGCAGGTGGCAGTCCAGAACGAGGTTATTCCAGAAAAGTGGGGTCAAAGAGCAAAACCAAAATAACCTTAACTGACTTGCTCCGTAGTAGAGTGACACAATTCCGGTAAGAAAACAATAATGATAAATAACTAAATTTCAAGGTTTACTTATTGACACTGTCAAACATAGGATAATCTTTTAAATCCATGTAACAACTGACAAGTGAGGTCGTGGTGCTGGTTCATAAGTTTGTTTAAAGTAGTGTTGATCATATGTTTATTGATGACATGTATTTGTCTCATCAGTGACTAATCTTGCTGATTTCTGTATATAATCTACTTTTCGGTTTCTTTCCTAGGTGTCTTCTTAAGTCAAGTCCTCGAAAAATAATCGGAGACCTTCAAAATTAATTTATTGGCTAAACAGTAAAGTTTTGTTGACAAGTCAAACTTCAGGTATACAACTACTCTATAGTCATGTTGTATTAAAGTTCTAATAGTATGTGTATAACCCTAGGTCATGGAGAAAGAAAAAGAGGTCAAGGATATACTGTCCCCCAAAGTCGTGGCGCGAACCATAGCCGGCGCAGCGCTGGATTCTCCCGGCAGCAGTCGCATCGGCTCCCCGATGCCTGACCATGAATTCGCCCTTAGCGTAAGCCTGTCCCTAGCGCGCCGGGACTGGGCCACGCTGAGCGACACCATCATTGCCAAAGAATCGAATCACAACGAGGATCCCATCGCCGAAGAGGAGCCCGTAGTCCCGGGTTTGAGTCAGCTCGCGACCGCGCTCTGCGACGTGCACAGACCGATCCGCAGCTACTCGGTCCCGGACCTGGGCCAGAAAAAGACGCGGCTCAGCGACGAGGAGATCCGGCAAATGCGGGACCATCTGGTCATGTTCGCGCGGCCTTCAAACCGCGCTTTGTTGCGGACTTTCACCCGTCGACAAATTCTTATTTTACTCTCCATTGGCTTTTGTTACTTTGCCAGCTTTTGCAGCATTTCGCTTTTAGCCCCCTTTTTCCCCACCTTTGCACAAACCCGCGGGATGTCCCTCACCACTGCGGGCCTTGTCTTCTGCGCGCACGCGTTTGTCGTCTTCGTGACGTCACCTTTCATGGGACAAGTCCTGCCCACCATCGGCCCCAAGTTTATGCTCGTCACGGGCATTCTGCTATGTGGCAGCTGCGTGCTGCTGTTCGGTTTCCTGGACCAAGTCGGCGGCGGGTCCACTTTTACTATTTATTGCTTCCTGGTGCGAGGCACAGCCGCAGTGGGCGCAGCGTCGTTCTCCACCGCAGGGGCGACGTACGTTGCAGAAGTTTTTCCTGATAAGATCAGTGCAGTCATGGTAAAATAACCATAATTTCTTGACATTGTTTTACCATGTAATTTATAGCGGTATAGTGGCGCCGTGTCCACTAAATAGAAAATGGCGCCAATTGCCATGGCTTTAATTTTTTTTTTACTATTTTCAACTCGAAAAATTATCTTTATTCTGTCAAGCAGCTCCTTTCTTCACAGGAAACTTTTTCTCTGTAAAGCCTGTGTATTCTCTTCACATACTTAAGTGAGCTAAAATTCTAGCAAAACATTCAGAGTTCTGTCATTTGAATGAACTTTTTAGAACTTTGTTAGTTTATCGGGGCTCGATGTTGAAGGTGGTACTTTTCATTAGTTGTGATTTGACCCATTTTATAGCCTTGCACTCTTTGGAGCAACTTGACGTATTCATGAATCATAAAAAAGTACGCCCTTTCATGCGTTACCGGGGGTGCTCTTTCTTAAAATGATCGAATCTTTTTTGTGGAAACTTTTGAAATCTTTAAACACACTTAATGATTGAACTGAAGTGGTCGAAGAGTTCCTAGTTTTATCGTCATTTTGGCCCTATGAGACTATTTTTCACGAGACGCGATGTAGAACATTTTAGAGCTTTGGACGCTTCGAGTAAGCAAACAAAATTTAATGCTGTATAAAAATCGTTCCTACCATGTCGTAAAGGTATCTGGTCGTCGAAGCAGTGGGCGCCGTTTTGCTTAACCTAACTTAATTAAACCTATAATGTCATAAAAAGTAAGAAACACAATAATATGCACGTAACAAAGTAAGCTTAAGTACGAACACCATCGAATTAACCTTTAATTTGGTGGCTTAGAAGTTACTGGGCGCCAAGCTGGTTGGGCGCCTTTAAGTCATTCGCTCTGTATAAAGAATCTTTTGAGCTATGTCACGCTTGAAAATTAGTCTGCAAGCTTAAATTTGCTCTAATTCATCTCGTTTCATGTTGTGGTAGACACAATTTGCGCCATGTACGCCATGGTGGCGCCCTTTTCATTACTCACTTTCCTTTGTGTGTTTTATTCTTTTCATGCACACAACTGAGTCTTCAGGTTGTCCTTCGTCTCGGTGTAAGCTGTATTGGGAATTCGTTGCGCCAGGACTTCCGTATTAGAGGGCGCCACGTGTACTCGCTTATTTCTAAAAATCATACTGCTAACTCTTGAAAATGAGATTATATGATGTGGCTTGCATAAGGGTAAAACTCAGCATGCTTGCGGCTGTGTGCATCTCTTGCGCCATGGGCGCCGTCTCTCCAGGAGCGCCCGTTTTCATTCCTAGCACTACGTAAAAGATCTCATCGCTTTCTCGATTAAGCTGAGTCATGGATTCTTAGGATCATAGTTCATCTCGTTTCGAGTTGGACATTCTTGGCGCCATAATATGGTCGCCCCTTTCAAAACTCCAATTTTTCTTGTAAACAAAAGTTTTCTACATTCCGGAATCATCTTCGACTACGCTATAAGACATCCACATGTCTCACCTTAGTATGGTATGTGGGCGCCTGGGCGTCATCTTCGACAAAACTTTTTTTTTGCATTTTTAGAAATAATTTAAACTTTATAACTCAGTTTAAATTTGTATCCACGATTTTGGATTCACTTCTTTTTGTTTTGTATCGTTGTAGGGGATTTTAGAAACGTTCGTAGGATTAGGATTCTCGGTAGGGCCTACCATTGGCGGCCTGCTATACAGTGTTGGTGGCTTCAGTTTACCGTTCTTTGTTCTGGGATCATTGACCATCCTGGCAGCGCCGTTGAACTATTTTGCCTTGCCTAGTCTAACCTCCGAAAAAACGGGTGATTACACCGCGAGTTTGCTGAACGTGGTCAAAGCTCCCGGTGTGATTGTCGTTTGCTTGGTTATCGCGATGTCGTCCAGCGCTTGGAGTGTCTTGGAACCAACTTTGGCGCCACATTTAGAGCAGGTATTTTATAAAACAATATAAAACAAATAAAAACCACCACTGCATTAACTTAACATAGCATTACTTTCCGTAATTAACGTTAATCAACCTAACCTGACTTTGCGAATGTTAATTTAACACATCCTAATAAGCTAACTTGTTATCTTAATTTAGCCTTACATATATTTGAACCTAGCTACATATTTATGACCATCAACAAATAAGTGCATAAGGTGTGTTGTTTATTCGTTCTTGACTAATTTGGAGTAATGTTTACATTCAACAGTTCAGACTCAGCATTGATCAAGTTGGCCTGCTATTTCTGTTGACCTCGGTGACCTACGCTGTTTTTAGCCCCATCTGGGGTTGGGTGAACGACAAGTTCGGCTACTCGTGGATACTCATGTTCTTGGGATCAGCGTTAACCGGAGGAACGTTGCTAGTAATGGGACCTTCGGAGTTCTTATCTGCCTACATACCAAAGTAATTTACCAGAATTTTTAATTTTCTGGTCTCATCTAATTACTTTTTCATTAATTTTTGCTTTAATTTTATTCCTATGTTTAATCTTTATTTATTTTTATGTTTTCTATCGTATTTAATTTCTGTCTATCCTTAGCTTATAATTCACTTTTATTTGTATTTCGTTTTGTAACTTCTTCCTAGTCTATTTGTTTATCTGTTTTGTTTCATTGTAGTATCTTGACCACCAAATTCGCGTCCCTCAGCTTCCTGGGCGTGGCCGTGGCGATGGCTTACTTACCCACGTACCAAGTTTTACTGGACTTTGCTATTGACGGAGGTTGTGAAACAGAGATGGCGACTTTTAGCTTCGTGGCCGGTTTATGGGCCTCAATGTATTCATTAGGGTAAGTTATTCGCTTGGTGATTTGTAAATTAACAGTAACTACAGTAAACACAATACAGTTACTGCAGCTACTGTGTTAATCTTGAGTTCAGTTACCGTACCAGCGCTTTGAGACTCTGCATCTCCAACGCTTTCATACAAAAGTGGAAAATTGTCTAAGCGTATCACTAATTTCTCACTAAAACTTTTTATAAAAACAATGCAGGGAAGTATTGAAAGGCTTGCATTCAAATTGCAAAGAGAAATGATGTGTCAAACATACTGTGCCGAACAAATATTGCGGTAGATTTAATTATTTATTGTTTGTTTTCTTCCAGGGAAGTGTTAGGTCCTGCATTGGGCGGAGCTTTGGCTGATTATTACGGGTTTTCGTTCTGCATGACCGTAATGGGGTTTCTCAACCTTGCAGTGGTGAGTATTTGGCTTAATTTAACTAAAAATGGAACAAGATCCTCAGGAGATGTCAGCACAAGCTGTCGTCTCACCTTTGCTAAGACCACGGGGAAGCTAGACCTAGTACGTCGCTAACCTGCGTAGATGGCACTATAGGCGCCATGATTTTTGTTGCTTGATTTTGAATGTTAGACTCAGCGTTGCCAGATGTTTTTTCCAAATCGAAAATGAGGTAAATGGTTTGTGTTTGAAGGCCTTGGCTTAGAGAAATTTGGTTAGGTTTCTTAGTTTGTTTCGGTAAAGATTTGCCGCAATCGTTAAATACGGAAAAGCAGCGTAAAATAGATCGAAAAAATGCGTCTTTGAATCAGTGTATCTGAACGGAACACTTTTCCGTCATGGCTTTATTCCTCTCCTGCCAACTTCAGTACGAGCTCGCATCTGATCTTCCGGTTCGGACAGACTTTGGCAAATGAACTGGGGAAACGCCCTTGAGGAAAAGTGACCCGTTCTAAACGACTCCTTTGAGCATTACTCGGTCTTAACCAGTCAGTGACGGCGGAACGAGTGTTCCTCAGGGGGGCAGTGGCCATTACTGTTAAAACCCTTATCATTATTTCCATTATTTCCCATTACTTCTACAAAATTTTAGGAGGGGCAGCTGCCCCCTCTGCTCCCCCCCAGTTCCGCCGTCGCTGTAACCAGTAGATCTATCCAGTTATACAAATATTTGATAACGTTTCGATTACATCGGTTCTATTTTTATTACTCCCGAACTAACTTGACTGAACCTATCCTAACTACACCTAAATGCTTGGTTATGTGCTGCAATTGTATACCAAACAGACAGGGCCGGATTATAATAGAGGCTAAGTAGGCTGCAGCCTAGGGGCCCGTGGTGTGGGGGGGCCCGTCATGACGGGCACCGCCTCACCACGGAAGTAAAAAAAAGTGAAGGGGGGGCCGCGGATACGTCAGCCTAGGGGCCCGTAAATACTTAATCCGGCCCTGCAAACAGATGTGGAAGAAAGGATGTGTATTGCATAGGCTGGAAGCCAGTTAAGCGCAACATATCGGGTTGAAAATTGCTGCGTGTAAGAACACCTCGACGTGTAGTTAGGATAGGTTCAGTTGATACATTTGCGAACAAGGGAAACTAAACTATTGCAATTGAGTTTATATCAATTGTCTGCTGTATTATGAACCTTCCGAAAACAACGGATAAGTGATATGCGTATTAGAGCTAGAAACAATTATTCCAGAGACGTCACAGCATGAATAGAGTAAACTTCCTCGTATCCGTACACGGCTTAATTTATTACCACGCAGGTTGACCGCAAATTCTTACGAGAAAATATATTTGTTAGAAATGGCGTGTATAATTACAATGTAAAAATGTAAGGCAATCAATTATTTCTCATCAAAGAAGTGAACGCTTAGTGAGTTTCAAATGTAGCATGTAGTAATTCTAATACCTTGTCTAAGAAGTGTAATTGCTATTTATAAGGCTTGCCGTATCAATAGCTTTTTCGGTTATTCGTTGTATACTCCATTTCTGTACCTAATGGATATTAGGGAGCCTATTCTAATTATCTTAATAAGCCTCAGCGTCAATTGATAATGAGCGACTATAATAGCTAGTAACGGCCGTGTTAATTGACAACGGTTTAGACTTTTCGCTCAATTCGATGTTAACTGTAGTACAAAATTACGACAAAAAATGCCCTGCTTATTTGGTAAGCTACTTTTTTGCTTGGAACAAAAGGAAATAAAATAGACTATGAATCACTTTGTACTTGAAGCTGCTCATTTTGTTATAGCGTACGGTTTTCAGACTATTTATCAATAGAAATAGCTCAGGTAGGGAACATTGTCTAAATAACAAAATACACGTATAATTAAAGTTTTTTTTTTTAAAAAAAAGAAGGGATTAAATTTGTCAAATTTACTAGGAAAACCAAGCCTTGACTTGTTTTTTATTTATTTTTCTGGTCAATTGTTTATTTTGCCTATCAATTTGGTTTGCTTGGCTAAATAAATCTGTTAATACTGGTTGAGGCTCAACTAAAGAGCGGGAAGTCAAAGCTAGTCTACAAGTAAACCAAGGTGGTAGTCATTGTTGTCAGGCCGCTATAAGAAAATGAAAAGGAGGAGAGAGTTTTTTAGTTGCTGATTGGCTGTACGATGAAGATGGACACCGCTAGTTGAATTTATCGATTAAGAAACAATCAAGCAGCAATACAAGTTAAAAATCGATAAGCCTTGTTTTGCAGCACAACATGAAGACGTTAATGCTAATGCGTTTGTTTCTTTATGGCGTTCCATTAGGCTGTTGTTGTGGCCTTTTACCAGTGCGGACTGCGAATAGCGGCGTACCGTAAAAAACGTCGAGAAATCCAGCCCCGAACAATTCCTGGTTTGGCTCCTTACTTGGAAGATGGCATTACTACCATCTCAGCCAAAACGCCATTACTAAAACATGTGGCTTTCGAATCTTATGCCGGCGGGGAGAAAATAATCATTCCAGAAGGCTTGCCTTGTCAAGTTGGTGGCTTGGAACAGTCAGATGAACCCAACGAGACCGAAACTAGTATGTTGAGGTCAACAGAAGCACCTAGTTACGATTTCCTACCTTATCAGTGAAAGCTAGGATTGTTGTTTGTTTTAAACTACAGTTGTAGCCTTTTTGGATCGTGTGTGAATGCAGAGTATAATTTTTTTGAAAAATTAAGATATTTTTACTTCTCCATGCGTCTTGCCCCACCTTTTTTAAGCGTCACCTTTTTGTGCATGAGGCTTGTGTCTGTAATTTGGTGATACATTTATAAAATAATCGAGAAAAATGCGTTTTTATATAAGAGAGGAGGGGCGGGACAATGTGGGCAATTTAAATTTTCACGTCACTCGCAGAGAAAACAGCAGCACAACATTATACTCTTCAGACGGTATGGTAGCCTTCAAATGAGGTATTGCACGCTTCAAGTAAACGAAAAGTTGTCTTCAAGAAGATAGAATACGAATTATGAACCTTATCATTGTTTCGAGCTGGGTCACTCTTCATCAATGGCGTTTGAATCCCCTTTACCCCATTTTAGTTCGAGATATCTCCGGGTAATGGATAGGAATTGGCAAAGTAAGGTTAGTTTACGCCGTTCCTGAAACTTGTCCCAACCCGAAACATTGGACCTTGTGCTTGGGCAAACCCGGTGGATTTGTGAAGCACAATTTCATGGAGAAAGAGTATATGTTTTACATTGACAAGAGTCAGTCTTCAATGGACGCTTACACTGACATCCCTGTCAATTTTGCCTGGAGAATGTGCTGTCCAACAGAGCCCGCAAAATTTATTTGCGCTGAGCGATTTGGTCTGAAATTGAAATGTTTGTAGACGCTGTGTTGCGGTTGCTTGTGTGGTACCACACAGCAAACTACCCTGCAAGTTGTAACGAAAGCGAATTGTTGATCGCTTACAAGATGAAAAGGCCAGGAAACTTAAAATTAAATGGTTTAAATACCACTACATATGAAATGTAGAAGAATTGCCTTTCACTTCGAAGCGATTTGTTGAAGCTCCTGTTGCGCCTAATGGAGGTTAATCAGCTAGAGAGACATGCTTAGACCTCTGTGGCATGCTATGTAATCTCTTTTGTTTGCTAACTAAAGTACAGTACTGAGATAAAATAAAACTAAAGGAGAAGGGATGGGCAAGGTACACTATGCAAAGGATTTGGGCCATCTAACCGCGGAAAGCTGTTCTAACTTATGACGTCATTGACACTTGTTAACCAATTGATGAGGGGGAGCTTAAGGCTACCTGCGAATTAAAGAAAAAATTCGCCAATAAGCCCTAGCTCGCTGATTGGTTGTAGGCAGTATCAAAGGAGCGGCGCCAGACACAAAGTCGGGTAAAAGTTGACCATCACTACAACTCCAATTCATTACATGCCTCCTTCACTAATCCTTGACAACTCACTACAATAGCATTACAGTAACAACTCACTACACGAGCAATTCACTACACCCTGTATGCCATCTGTAATTAGCTACCGATGAAATTCGCGGAAAAGAAAGCTAGGGTAAAGAAGTAGAATTACCAAAGGTAAACTTTACTGTAGTTTCTTTTCAAATGGCAAACTGGTTACGAATGTGCTGCTATTGTAGTGAGTTGTCGAAATTACTAGAAGGTGGCGTGTAATGAATTGGAGTTGTCGTGAGTCGACTCGTTCCCACAAAGCTTGGAACCAAAAGGAAGGGGGCGTTTGGGAGATTGAGCTATTATTTTTTTTAATTCCATTTTTTTTATCAGTAGCTGCACATTACTTACATTTTACTGACACCAGCTTTGAAGACCAAATGTGTCTGTGAGCCACCCATCGTTCACACGACTTGACAGAATTTTCGTTCCGGACACCAGTAACTTTTTGTTCCGTAAGAAAACTGAGCTTCTATAGAAATGTCTTTTCCTAAGCTCAAGTGGGGAAAATAGTCTTGCAACGTTCCACGGTTGCTACTCCAGAACTGGTGACGACGATGCGGTTATACGTATTAGTAGGTTGCTTGGGATCACAGACATGCAACAGTACTTCGTAGCTGCCAATAGGTAAGTCATTGGGGACAGTGAAAGTCGCAGAAACCTTGTATGACGCTCGCGAAACTCATCGTCTGGCGTCTATTTCGGCTTGTGGAAAGGATCGGGCAGTAGAACCACTTCGAACAATTATCCGCAAGG
>JAGQDJ010000293.1:6069-34174 GCA_022885665.1 Triops longicaudatus | reverse complement strand
CCCAAAATTTGTTAAAGCTTCTGCTTTTTGCCTCCCTTGAAAAAATTACGTGTTTTACGGGCATTTTCTGTTTGGAAATCATTTCCACGTGCTCTTCATATGACAAACTTTCTGAGTTAGAGGGAATACGGTTAGCATGCAGCTGCATTCTCAAATTTTCAATTTCTTCTAGTACGATCGGGTCGCTCAGCGAAAGGGAGGTGCAAGGCTCAGGAATGGGATCGATGTCCAAGTTCTTTAATTCCTTAGAACTGAGCAAGACTACAGTTCCCCCAGCATTCTTCTTCTTCTCTAGCATCTCGCGAAACGCTGCAAGACGTTTCTTTATTTCTAGGGCAGACGATTCAGATACGGGAGTATCACCAACGCTCTTTTCTGGAGCAGAGTTACAGGTCGCTTCAGTATCTCTAGCACGGATAGAGCTATACTGGCCCAAGTCTTCCATTCATTTCCGCTACTAATAAAGTTGGAGGCTTCACGGCAGAAAGCGAAACACCGTTAACTTTAATGGCATTACGATTCGATCTTCTGGGATGAATAGGCATTGGCGAATTTTCGAGAGGGGGAGGACTAGAGGAAATCTCAGGAAAACTACCGTACGAGGTTTGAAGACTATCATGTGTAGGAACTGTGGGAGACTTTGACTATGTAAAAGAAAAACTTAGGCACGGGAAATAAACGTGAATAATTCGCAACTCGTACCTCGTCCTCTTCCTGCTTAGTGAGTTCCGGACGGTTACTATTAGTCGCTTTTCTCTTGTTCAATTTACTCAATTTCAACAGTTAAAAGAGAAACACTGTGTAAAACAAATACCAAGCAGGAATTCCATTAAAATATAAACACAGGTACACGGGCAAACGAATCGATGGTAGCACCACCTTACGGGAAGTTGAATCTGAAATGCAATTTGAATTGCAGTAATACACGCACCTTACGCCGAAATCCTAGTGGAAATTTCTGTACTTCGGGACTTTGCTATAGGCTATTTACGGTACCGATTGGGCAACTTGGGCAACAAAAATATAAATATATTTATGTATAGTGCCTTTAACTTTACACAGACTAGGGAACATGGGGAAACGTTTGGATACACAATGCTGACATTGCAAGTCAAAGCTGGGACTGATGTGAAAACGTTGTAGCTATTTATCCTCTTTCTCTGGGTACCACAAACGGGTAATTTGGTTGATGCGAGAGAGAATTAAAACTAGTGTTTTCTGGCATAATTTCTTCATGCGAGTGTCCTTCGGTTTTTCGTTTCATTGAGTGTGCGTGACGCGCAGATGAAGGTAACTTGCTACTGTGAGCGAACAACAAGTGAATTCTGAGGAAGTTGGAAATATTATTGTAAACCTTATTATTGCTTTTCATAAGATTCTTACGCTGTAGAGTATGGACAAAAAGCCACTTTGGAACGTATTCTTGAACATCTTCCGCCCTCAAGATTTCAAAATAACTTTTACCTACATACCAACAATTAGAGACATCTGCAGTCACCGTTTAAAACTCCGTAATCGGAACAATTTGAACGCATAGAATGCAACGCGTGAATATTGCTATTAAACGATAACAAAACGTTATGGTACCTTATGTTTCACAATCCAAAAATTAATTAAATAAAGTGGTATAGTTGATGTTGGGAAGCTACTTTCGTCATAACTCACAATCTCCGGTTGCAAAAGTCAAGCAAAAATAAGAGTTGTGACGAGAATACGGAGTTGCGCGCGTACTGTTGCTGTTTGTTCAATTGGTATACTTTTACCATGACAACACATCAGCACGAGTGCAGCAGTTCGTCGTTCGTCATCGATGCGTATGGCTCTTAAGGCACTTGTAGGCATTTTCTTCGCGATTTCCCATTTTTCGCACACATTTAGGCACATCAGTTGAGATAGAAAGCGAAAGTTTAGCAGCCTCGCGTGCACGAAACGTCCGAAAAAATAAAACAATATGTTAATAAAAGACTACAACTTTGTTCACTGTAATATTTGTTTCCTAAACAATTACGAGAGAAACCTGCAAACCGTAAATATTTTAAATTATATCTATGAACTGCTTCTGGTCCATTTTCACCAATCCTTACCAAGCAGTTTTACAATGTTAGCCAGTGCCGGATTAAGAGGTCGGGTGGCCTGGGGCAAAATTTTTGCGGGGGGCCCTTTAAGCCTTTATGAGTGTCAAAAAAAAAAATGAAACCCATAGTTAGGGCGGGGGGCCCCGGGGCATTTGCCCCTTTTGCCCCCCCCCCCTTAATCCGGCCCTGTGTAGACGTCAGACAAATCGTACAAAAAGCATAGCTAATGAACTATACATGTTTTGGAACTGGAAAAAGCGGGCAGTGTGTGAGTGCAAATGAAGAAGAATTCGTCGAAAAAGAGTACAACGTATATGAGGAAAAAATTATAACATATTTTGTGACATTTTTTTAAAGTAACGGGTCCTATTAATTTCGTCGTAATGTTCAATGTATGCATCGGAAAATTAAGCGGAAATAATTTTTGTGCTCTATAAGCTAGAAAAAAATTTCAGATGAGCAACTTTTAAGTATATATGCCCTGTAGTTAGTAATAAATTTGCACTGTAAATATGTTACCAAATGCCTTTTATATAAAAAAAAATGTCTTTTATGGCTAAAAAGGTAACGATAAAAAAAATATAGAATTAAACCCTGGTAGTGAGGCAGCGTCGACGTTTGTCACGGCATCAACTATGCAAATCAGCAGAATAATTATGTTTAATCACGTTTCAAGTCGCTTACTGCGTCTCAGGTCCGCCGGTCAAGTCGATAACCCTAACTTGCGACCTAAACCTTAAAATTACGAAACATTTCTTCCTACGTATCTTCATTTCTTAGTATGTTTTCTTATTCGAAAGGCTTTCTGTATTCACAAAGAACGATAATTAGCATCACTGTGTTCATCTTCCAAAGGCACATATTTCTCCCATATTATTTAACATATCGGTAGTATCATTTGTTTATTGTAATTTTTAGTATTTTCGCACAACTGAATGCAATTTAAAGCAATAGTACAAACGTCAACTAAGATCAAATTCGTTAAGCCTACCTTAGCATAAAAATTAGCACAATGTTCCAGTATTCAAGGGCAATGTCAAGTTACTTCAAGGTAACTTGACACATACATATAATTTCACTCTTGTGTTTTCTCACAAACAAAAGGTGCTTCGCTGCTGCACTTGATATCGTGGAATTCGTATCTAAAACCGCGTTTTACGAGACGCATACAGTGCTCCTTCCCGAATCTATTGTTCGGCTCTTTGCGAGACCATTTGGCCCACGTCACAGGCTCATTGTCTTTAACCCAGTACCATTTTCCTTCGCTCTCAAGGTCCGATCCACCAAGCCAGACATCAACGGATCGAATCCCTAGAGAAAGTCGAGTTTTAAGACGAATTTAAATGGTAGCTTTTGCCTTACAGTTCTTTGTCAAGAAACTCCTGAAAGAGCGGACCACATTCGTGTAAATAGCATTATTCTTGATAGCTGCTAAATCCATTCCATACTTTTGGCAGTGTTTGCGAGCCGATTGCCAGTCCAGCTAATTTGGATCGGAAAATAGGGTTAATTTTAAGGATTTTTTAAAAAAATAATAATAACTTCTATACAGCAGATATCTCACTGTTACAAAAGCAAAATCTCATTCAAAATCACAAATTTCTCGTGAAAATTTATTAAGAAAAAAAGAGTTCCAGAGAGAAAATGGTATGAATCCTGTTTCGCTATTTTACCTGGAAGAACTTGCTTTGTTACATTGCTTGTGCGTAGTTCCACTTGTTATTGTACATCATAAAAAATACTTACATTCGTGTAAAATTAAAGCACAGCTAAAGATTATTTTCTCTATCCTTCTTAGAAATTAACGTATTTTTAATTAAAATGCCATTAAGGGCTCGGTGAACTTATACTTTATGCAATTTGATTGAACAAATTTTACTATGAAGAAGCGCGTTGACTTCACCTGCATGGTGCGTTTTAATTAAAAGTTATTGCAAAAATTAAAAATGCCTTGTCAAATCAATTGCAAATTTACCTATGTTTTTACTCAGAAAGCAAAAGAAGAAGACAATAAGACTTCGATGTAATACGAATGAAACAAGTGTTTTAAATTAAAAAATGACAATCTCTTTCCAGAAGCTTAGTAGTTTTTATTCAAACTTTATCTTACAACTCATCCATCTGTCGTTCTGTCAACCCTTTGTGTTTATTTACAGCTAATAGTCTATTAGTAAAAACTGTTAAATATTTTAGATACCACTACGGTTATATTATAGTATTATGATTATGACACCACCATGTATTGTGCATTCTTACCTTTCTTTCACAGAGAAAGTAAGCTGTGCTGTTTTCAGGCAAGTCGTCAGTCGGTATTAGCTCGCATTCCGAAGGAGGTTCTGCGGATGTTCTTAACGTAAAATAAAAACTCAAAGTAATATTTCGGTATTAATCTTGCCGTTCTGCGTTATTTCTCATTGCATGAAAAGTGGATTACCCGATCAGCTGAGGAGTATCGTCTTCATTACCCACATTTGTTTTTTTAACGTCGTCGTCGTTGTCGTCGTCATCGTCGTCAAGTTCTATAAGAATTGCCCTAGCAATTAATATAAACGTTAAAAAATTGCAGAAATTTGGATGTTTAAAACTTTCTTACTCGCCGATGGGTAATATTGGGTTATCATAGTCGTCAGTTGTTACGTTTTTATTCTCGTTTTCTTCTAGATCGTCGTAGAAAGGACGACTCTGTAATGAATTTTATGCATTATTAGTTATAATATTTTTTTAAAAAAAAGTCTTGTGCATTTTTGACGCTCATACCGTAGTAGCTTTCGTTCCTACGAAGCCCTGAGTTCGCTTTGTTCCATTTTTCCTGGAAAAATATAGAGAATTAGACGCTGTTGCCTTTTTTAACATAGAAAACACAACTAGTACACAGTGAAATAAGTTTTTCAATATTGTTGCAAATAATTCAAAGCTAATAGATTAGTTAGGTTTTAGTTTTTATTGTTACAAATTTCTTTTACTGATATTTTAGCACTTAGATCACGTTATGTTCGTATTCATATTTATTTCATAGCGTATTAAATTGTTAATCTCAAATCTCTCAAATTTGGAATGTCTACTTACTTAAAACTTTTCGTTATTTCGTGGATAGATTCTGAAATGCCGTCAGTCTGGTCAATTAAATGTGCCACAACCGTCTCCAAGAGGGCGATTCTGTCTGCGAAAGAGCTTTCGAGAAGCTCATAGTTTTGTGCCAACTTGTAAATCGCTTTCGATTGCTTTTCAAGTTTTGATTCCATGTTCGAAATCCGCTGTGGAGAGGATTTCAAGAACGAAAATAATTTTGAAGGCACATGATGGCTGTGTTTCTTTTTAGCGTAGGCAATTTCTGTTGATCCTATGAGAACTAGTAGCAAAACAAGGCATCTTGCCCACTCCATGATTTTAAAAGTAAAAGACACTGTTCCTAGAATGCCTGACTCCGAGAACGAACTGGTTATTACTTCTGAATTGCCGTTAATTAAAGTGTTTATAGTAAAGAGTTTTAAACACTGGAAAAAACCTTGTTTCCTGACCTTTGACATTTGAAGCAGAGGGGTCAGTTGTAACGCGAGACGATTGAAGCAAAAGTGATAATCTACAGACGTATGGGAGATGGAAAAACCCATTCGAGTAAATAACACAGAATATATGTAAACAAAACTTCAAGAGAAAGGAACGAAGGTTGTATAATAAAATACTGTGAAGATTATTTAGCTACACTTGATATGAAAAATTCCGTCTGTTCTCTTTAAAAGGTTTTCTTTCACCGACTCCAGGATGGAAATATTGACTTTAAAATATTGTGAATTTTTTTACTAAATTTACACACCAAGTAGCATTATTTACGAGATACTGACGAACATGTAAGCCTTAAAAAACGCAAGGTTTGTTTTACAGGTAGGCAAGGAAAAACGAAATACTACAATAATTACAATAAACTTTATTTATTTTAGATTAAACGAGTTTTGGAGATGACGAAAAATCTTATGTTATCTCCTTTCAGACGAAAGTGGATTCATTTGATCCAAATCAGTCGCAACTATAACACTTTGAGGAGCATCAAGTTCTAAATCTCATTTAATTATTTGTTCCGCTTGCTGCCAGCAGCACTTATTGGCCTGGATCTATTTCATCCATCAAACGTAGATTTTTACCGAAGTTAAGATTCGGATAAGGAAAGGATTCGGATAAGTTCTGGAAAACTTTTTAGTTACAATTGACCCCGCTGCCCTCCACCATCTTTAAAATACATGACATCGTTTTCCTTGCTTGTTTATTTAAAGGTCACCAAGACGAGTTCAAAACGTCTTGTAATACAACACGTCATCCAAATAATGTTAATATGCGTTTCTGAGTCTATTTTTTTAAAGGCTTATTATTCAATTAATCCTTTCGAACTTCCAACATAAGTAGCTTTCCTATAATTTTCATGCTTTAATCTAGAAAGATTGACTGATTTTGTATTGAAAGTCTTTCAAGTTCCTAGATTTACTCTTCTTGCGAGTTCTTGCGAGAAGAGACCAAACTAAACAGAAAAGTCAGGTTTTATGTAAAGAATGTCTAACAAGGATATGCCGTTTGAGACTTCATAAGCTCCGCCTCCATGCACGTAGACCTCCGGTTAGACTGAAAACAAGCCCTGTATCCAATGGCACAGTAGACGCGTGGAATGTTTGTATTGTAGCTGTAGCGCGAATAGAGCGTGAATGTTTCTAGTGAAGAAATGTGGTTTAACTTGCTTATTAATTTAATGTTGTCCCTCTGTGGGTTCTTCTTAAGTATTAAAGTAATACCAAGGTTTAGGGACATGTTCCTGCGAGCCAAGCTTTATGGAATTGACTTAAATAAGCTCGAAAAGCTTGAAGTGTAAGTTATCTGTATTTCTATAAATAATTCTCTAGCTTGAAAATGACTTCATTTTTAAAAAATATCTTTTCTAGTCCTGAGGCCACTGGCGTAATAACAGCATGCGTCTTTTTAATCATCATGTTCTTATTCATTCCTGTGCCATTCCATCAGCACTTTCTAGGAGAAAAAAGCGTTTTTCCACATGATCAAGTAAATTCTTTTTACTCTAAATTACATTTTAGAACAGTTTTCTTCTTTTGTACTCCAGTTTGTGGAGTTCATTGCTGCCTTGCTTTCCATATGCTGCATGCTTCTGTTGGGTTTTGCAGACGACGTCCTCGACCTAAAATGGAGACACAAACTACTGCTGCCGACCATGGCGTCACTACCATTGTTGATGGTTTATTATGTTAACTTCAATTCGACTACTATAATTGTTCCCAAGCCTTTTCGCTTTGTTATGGGACATGATGTCGACCTAGGTACGGAAGAAGTAACTATTACGTTTTAGTCGTTTTCATTTCGATATTTTTACATTCTTTACTCCGTAGAATGTTTATTTTTATTTATTTTTTCAGCAGTATTTTAAAAAATTGTTCTTAATTTAATTACTCTGCAATTTAATAACGTGCTTGTTTTCTTAGGATTTATTTATTACCTCTACATGGGGATGTTGGCTGTTTTCTGCACCAATGCTATAAATATCTACGCCGGAGTCAATGGCTTAGAAGCGGGTCAGTCTTTGGTCATCGCCACGTCCATTGTAGCCTTTAACTGCGTCGAGATTTTTGGCCCACTTTGGCAAAACCACCTCTTTTCGTTGTACTTTCTTGTTCCTTACACTGCCACTACAGCCGGTTTGCTGTACTACAACTGGTCAGTGTTGTTTACGGCTTCTTTTCATTGCTTAAGTTTAACCACATAAATAATAATTTTTCTTTTTAAAGGTATCCGTCACGAGTGTTTGTCGGAGATACGTTTTGCTACTTTTCTGGCATGACTTTCGCCGTTGTGGGTATCTTAGGCCATTTTAGCAAAACCGTGCTGCTCTTTTTCGCCCCCCAAATAGTCAACTTCTTGATTTCGTTACCTCAGCTATTTCATCTAGTCCCTTGCCCGCGACACAGGCTCCCGAGGTATTCATCTTCTCTGTATCGAGCTCTGCTAATTTAGGGCTAATTTTAGTCTTACTTTTTCGTGATGAAAATGGATTTTTTAAAGTTCTTATTTATTGTAATTTTGACTAAATCTTATTGACTTTATCTTAAAGTAATTGTTAGGTTTATGGTTTTCTTACTATTATGTTAGTTTAATTTTAACTTTGCCTTCAATTTTGTCGTATTTACTTACATTTTTCTTGAATTTTAAGTCTTAGTTTCATTAAATAATACTTGTCTTATTTTACGACTACTTTCGTTGAACCTTACTCGACTTTGCAGCAAATTTCGTAACTTTTTTTCCAATTTTGCTTTAAATTACATACTATTTATTATGTTTTTGGAATCGAGGTTTAATTGTGTTTTTCTTTTTAGATTGAATGCGAAAACAGGATTACTAGACCCAAGTGTTTCAAAGTTTAAGGATAGCAGTTTACATCCTTTAGGGCGATTATGTTTGCAAATCTGGCATGCTTTCGGGGTTGTAAGATGGAAGAAGAACTTGGGAGAAAATGGTGACGAGAACGAAGTTACTAATTTGACATTTATTAACACAACTCTAAACTGGTTCGGCTCCATGCAAGAAGACAGATTAACTACTGTTCTCCTGGTCATTCAGGTAAACAAGAGGGTGGAAAATACGTAATATCTAACTTATCACCACTAAAGTAACTTCCAAAACAGAACATCGTTTTCTGTAAGATTCCTCCTCCTTGTTTTAATAAGATTCCTCCTTCGTAGTTTACTTCGATTTACTAATATAATATTTATTTTCCAAAAACAGGTGCTGTGCAGCGGTATTGCTTTCGCAATACGGTATCCATTAGCAAGTGTGTTTTATGACTTTTGAACTTACAAGTGAATCACCAGTGCCGTCTTCACCCCGTTTAGTACAATTTCCCGTGTTAGTGCACTGTAAATGAAAAACTGTGATCTTTGTTAGTGTGGCAAAATGCGAAAAGTATACTACTAATAAGAGTTATTCGCGCAAATTAAACTAGTACGAAAGTAAATTTCTCTATTTTTTAGCTTTTTATTTTATTTTGGTGAAGAAGACAAAGGATACGGTAACACGTATTTTTCCTTATGTCAGTGAAATGCTTGTTTGGTCCCATCGCATAGTTGTGGGAACCTGGAATGTGACTGTATCTCCTTGTTACAAAGGGGCGAAAGTTCTTGTCTTCTTGATATTCAACTCTCTTTTGCTCTTTCGCTTTCCTGTCACATCGGCCTGGTTCCATTTGATACTCGGGTCCAAACGCCATCTGTGGGGGTGACGGAACGCAGTGTGCGGCCAGAAACAACTTGCGCAGTTGACTGTTCATGCTCACTCTATTTGCATAAGCACTTCGGCAGCCTTGTGCGGGTGTAGTTTTCGTTAACATTCTAGGTCATGTTCCACGGGATCGGCTTTTTACGTCTTGAAATATGTTTTGTGTATTCATGGGCGGTCTGTTTTTCGTAGCTGGCTTTCCCACCTCGTTGAATACATTGCCGAACTTAGTTGTCAGCTTGTGCTTATCGTCGGCTCAGCGTCGGCTTCAGTGGCGTCGTGCACTTCAAAAATTTTGGGGAGCCCGATTTTGCATTTCTCTTAATGAAAGAGTTAATGAGTTATAAATGAGTTTTAAATTATACCTTTTTTTCAGGATGGCAAAAAATTTTTTTTGGGGGGCCCCGGCCCCATATGGCACGACGCCTCTGGTCGGCTTGCGTTAGTTTGTGTCCCTTGCTTGCGGTGACTGGAGTCTAATCGGTTCTGTGAAGTCGTTAGGTACGATTCCTAGATATTTGGATGTTGTCCACGAAACAGACATTGCCATGTTCAACAAGGTAGACTAGAGGTTCACTCTTCCCTTGAAGATGGCGTAGGACATTAATTTTGCAAATTACTTCCATTGGTAAGTCGTTCGCTGCTGCTAATCCATTTACGTTCGGGTGTTGTGCGTTGCGATCATGAACTTCTAAGGCATGTAAGGCGTCCGGGACGGCTACTGTTGCTTCTGCTCCACTGTCTAGTAGGGCGGATTTTTTTCCCCAACAAATGAGACTTTTTTAGAGTTATCGTTGATATATGTTCTGAACTGTTCTATTTGTTTTTTCAGCTACTGTAGAAATTGTGAAAATAATAGTTATTTGGGTATAGACAGTACGCTTCGAATTCACGTGGCAAACAATGTATTTTAATCTGGCATATAGACAATTTTTAGAACAACAGACTGAAAAATGCAGCAAATACGGCAAGTTACTCAGCAACGAAATGAACACAAAATACATACAATGCGCATGTAAATACCGGAACATATGACCATAGAAATTTTCCTTGCTTCGTAAACATAACTTAGAAGCTACTTAACGTGAGCAGTGAATAACAACATTACAATGGCAATTCTTCCACATAATTTGACATACAAAAGGAACGAAAATAGCTCATAAAAGTCCACTTATCACAACATTTTCACAAATAGTAAATAATACAACAGAAAATAAGAAAAAAACAACCGTACTGAAAAATGTAAAACACGCAGTGAAACAACATTCAAAAATGAACATTAACAAAAAAAAATTTCAAAAGGCACACTCGAAAATGCAACTGTATCGGGTAAAATGCAACACACTGTTGTTTTACTTCACTACACACGATCACATTTTGCGCGTGGCTGCTGCCACGATACTAGTATGCATTGGCTAACGTAAACATCCTGTCAGGTCTTTGAAAATTTGCCACTTTCTGTCATAAAAGGTAGACATGAAGACGCTTTTTGTTAACTGTAGAATGCGAACTCATTAGAAACTACGCGATTTTTTTAATCACAGTTCGATAAATATGCCTCGTTTAAACGAAAAAAATTTTGGACACAGCAATGAGCAACGCTAAGCCCACGCTTAACCCCACCTTTCGCTACCAACGGTTTTGCCTGAGGCTCTCAGCTAGTAGGAAGTAGTAGTAAGCATTCAAATTCCTTGGCTCTGAAGACTTTCCCGCTTTTGCCTATGTTTTTCGCCCCAAACGGGAAGGTGAAGAAGGATCGTAAACGTGGTTTCACGCTACACTTAAACTAAGAATAGTATGCTACATATCTTTCGTCCTCGCTTTTCTTTTCTTAACCTTAATTCCGAGCTCCTACTGATTTCAACAAAGATACGGGAAACAAGACCCGTCCTAATCCTTATGTGCAATTGAGCCCTTAAGGAGAATAACCCGAGGTCCTATCGTGGCTCTGGTTTTTCTCCCTGCAAAGAAGCAAACTAGTTTGGCCTATGCATTCTAGTCTTGCGTTTGGTACAGTACAAAATATTACAAAATAATTAAGTGAATTTAATCTATTGAAGTGAACTAAAATAAATAAAGTCCAGCCAAAAGCTAACTTCAAACATTAAATTTTGAGTAAAACCCATGCTGGGAAAACCTTCGTCTAAAGTTATGAATGCCTACTCAACAGCGTGGAGCTTCAGACGGATTATCGCTCTATGTGTTGTAACAGCTTTCATGCTAAGTTACAGCACTTTTAACAACTACGCGAAAAAATTTGAGCAACATTCCTGTGGCGAATGTTACAAGAATGCGAGTACTCTTGAGGAACTATTAGCCGAAATATATGCGAAATTTCCTCAAATCTCAGGTGACGTATCTCTAGTGTTTTAAACTGCTGTGATTTATCGAATTTTCGCACTTTAGTTGCGAAAAATATTTCCAATTCAACAGCATTAACAAAGTCAGCCCATTATCCAGTTGGTATGAAGAGTGAAAACACATTATTGCAAAACGTTCGAAATGTTACCCCAACGCCTTTTCCAAACATTAACCCAAAGAGGGAAAAATCTTCTCTATGTCCAGAGAAATCTTCGTTATTAGGTAACGTAAATGTAACGTAAGTTTCTACTGTTATGACTATGAAATAAAGAACTAAATTTTTAAGACAAACTTCGGTATTCATATGAAATATAAATTTCGCACAAAATTTATGAACTTTCCTGGAAAATAATCAATGTTTTGTATCGCTTTATTATTCCACAGTTGGATTCCAGCCCGTTAAACAAGCTGCCCCAAACTTCGATGAATTAGAACAGAAATTAGGCCCTTCTTTACAAGGCGGCGTATACAAGCCACCAAACTGTCAATCGCGTCGCAAGATGGCCATAATAGTTCCTTTCCGCGACCGAAACGCACACCTGCGGGCGTTTCTGCAGCACATGCACCCTTTCCTGCAGCGTCAGCAAGCCGAATACGCCATGTTGGTCGTGGAGCAGAGCGACAGCGCTTTGTTTAACCGTGGCAAGCTCTTGAACGTCGGCGCCGTGGAAGCTCTAGAACAGTTTCCTTATGATTGTTTGATATTCCACGACGTGGACCTTTTACCAGAAAATGATGGAACGTTGTACACTTGCGAAGACAAGCCTCTTAACTTTATAGGCAAAGCAGCCAAAGGCAAAGGCCACCAGAAGTAACACAACAGAACTTGATTCATTATATCAAAATCAGGATCAACTTTTAATGTTATATTTTTTCTTAATTTTTGGGGAAAAGACCATACTACCCTACGTACTTCGGAGGTGTTACAGCCATTAGCAAGAAAGATTTGTACAAGGTTAACGGCTTTTCGAACGAGTATTGGGGCTGGGGAGGTGAAGATGACGACATGTACAGACGTTTCGGTTCAAAAAATGTAACCTGCATGCGCTACGCGCCCTCCATGGCCCCTTATCGGATGCTGGAACACTTAAGCTCTAAACCAAATCCTTTGAGGTAAAATGCCATTAAACTTACCGATTGTCAAGTGATGATGTCTTGCACACTGACCGTTGTCATCTTCGGTCTGGATTCGTTCGCGCTTTTTTTTTTATCCGTATGACAAGTAGGGCTACCAATGGAGAAACGGTCACCGAAGACATAGGCAAATGGCATTTATGGTGCATTTTATTGCGAAATTATCAGTTCGCCAGATCTTGTCCACGTTGATATAAGAAACTACCCGTAGAGTAGTTCTGTTCAACTGAAAGGTACATTTATATGAAAAGCAGTGGGCAAGGTTGTACTGTGCTCCCCAGCACGGTAGAATGGAAAGCGGCATTCGTGTACGAATCTAGTGACGTTCGCGTCAAATGACCGTTGAGCTCACTGAGTATATGGAGGTAGCACGTAGGCCTCTCCTTATGGACCTTTCGTCTCTATTCTAAAAGCTCCAGGGCAATAGCTGATTGGACACGATGATCGGAACCCGTTTGCTCACATGCGAACACAGGCGAGGAGTTAGAACAGAAAACGAAAGCCGATTTGAAATAGTATATCAATACAAAATATCGATATCTAAGGCAAGGAACCCCACAATTAACGGGAAAATCGGAGCATTTCACATTTGAACGGGGCTTACAAGACTGCAGAACTGAGATTTTGAGTAACTAGATGTATAAAATTAGTGACCAAGTCAACATTTTAATTACATAATGACGATTTCTGCGACCTAATTAACAGAATGGGAACTGATGCAATCTGACAAGTTTCTTGTCATTGTGAATTAACTTGAATTTCAATGTTACGCGTTCCCTTCGGTTAGCGACTTATACTAAAGCACAAAGGTTTTTCCCATTTCATTACTTTCTTTTCACAGAATCGCAGAACTAGAAATGTTCCTTGTCAGTGAGACCTAACTGGAACTAAAATGTTGTGCGTTGTCTTAGATTAGCGATTAATACTGAAGCGTAAAGATGTTTCCGTTATTTCCTTAATATCAGAAGTTTCAAGACAAGTACTAAAATAGCTAACTCGTACTCTATTACTTTATATTTAAGCCAATAAAAATGGGTTGACATTCGTTTTGGGCAAACTCTGTTTGCGACAATAAATAATTCTTATCGTTTTTCAAATATATTAGCGTTAGTCTTAGGCTAACGATTAATACTGAATAGTAAAGGAGTTTAGATAAGACGTTTCATGAAAAACACGAAAGTGACTGATTAATTTATTACTTTGTATTGAACTCAATAAATCTGTACAATCGTTTTGGTCAAACTCTGTTTTTGACAACAAATAAACAATAATTTCGTATCATCTTTCAAACATATTGTCACGTCAATTTTTAACACGTTTATTCCTTTCGATTATAACTCTCAGAAAGGGCCCTCGCTACTTCACCTCGCTTGCTCAAAACCAGACTTCTCTTCTGTATGGTTCTTACCCCTTATATAACCTTCGGCGCATCGCTACCCCCGAACAGGCGCAACGTGGCACCGTTCAAGACAGCGACGCCGAGGTTCACAACTTCAACGACAAGAACGAGGAAAAGGGCCTCCTTTTTTGTGCTATTTTTTTGCTCGAGTGACCTCGTAGCGTGACAATATTACACAATTATTTTTCAACTTTTTCTGGTCGATGCCTCTTCTTAACTATATCAATAGTGCCTGAGTTCATTTGAGAGCTAATGGTTCTCTTTTGACAGCCAACCAGCTGCTTGCTCCGCTGCTCCACTTTGAGACTTCGATTAGGATCCCTTTCTTTGTTGCGGGCTTTTACAGGGAGGCTACCTCTGTATACTCTGTGGTTGAGCTTGAAACAGTTCATGAGTTCCAAATAAAGTGCACACCAAGACTGGAAGGTGGCGTTGTCCGTACTTACAAAGGTGTTGTTGGACACCTGGGCAGTTAAATGAATACTTTAAGAAATTTTTACTCGTTCAAGGTACAAACTATTGGCTGCCGGAAAGAAACGAATGGAAACAGATGGACTTCGGAGTTTAAAATACCGCCGACTTAAGATCGAGAAACGCCTCCTATATACATGGGTCTTGGTCGACTTGCAACACAATAACAACACTGAAAGAATGTACGCAAAAACGGAAGGATGAAATCTAGTGCACACTTAATATTGCAATGCGCTCATTCCGGAGACTTTACTGGACTTGAACTCGTGCTGTTTAATATAGTACTCTTTCTTAATTGATGCAATGTACGTGAAAATGTGTACGATTGCACAAAAGGACTATCACATTCGAACATTTATCGATGGTAACATTATAGAAGTTTTGGACACTGACGAAATATTTTCAAGCAACACATTATAATTAGTGATTTGAGAAAATTTTCTACTTTTAGCTAAAATTAACAACCAAAAATGTTCCAAACACACACAAATTATTTAGTCAAGTAGATCTACGTTTTAGCGATTTTACACAAAAATGAGGAAATTTTTTAGAAGTCTGGAGGATGTTTTAGATCTTGTAAGGCTAAAGTACAGCACAACACTTTTTCGACGGTTATTTTTTCAGCGAGATTTGTCACTGTAGTATCTTCGATCTTTTTAAGAAGGAAAGCGCTTTGGTTGATGCTTTTTCTCAAAAACCATTTGGCCATTCAAAGTGTTAGAGTTCTCTATTTTAGTCACTTTTTTAATACCCAGGAGTTGTTTTTAATTAAATACTTTCACTCAGTTAGCTTTACTCGAAGTAAATGTTAAGGTTTAGCAAAAATAAAAAATAAATAAATTAAAAAATTTTAAAAAAATACGAAACAACACTTTTACCAAAAAATCAGCGTTAAATAGTATTATCGACTCCCATTACGATTGCAAGTTTTATCGTCCGTTTGTTTTGATTTCAAGCGCTTCGGGCGTGAGAATTTTGCATATTTTTTTACTGTCCACGTAGACTTGCGCCTATTGCGTTACATAATTTAACTTAACGTAGCTCAATTTAACGTAACCTGACTGAGTCTAATCTAGCCTAGCATCGGTTTGAAAATCGTTCAATTGTTTCAGATTCTTTGAAATCTTGTGCATTTTTATTTTTTTCTAATTTGATAAAATTCAAGAAAATTTTATTTCTCGTATATGCTTAAATGCCTGCAATTTTTGTAAATTTACAAACGATCTGGAATCAAATCGACACCAACATTTTCCTTAACCGTCGTACACCCATGACCAAATTGTGTGACCGGCATTTCATTTTGTACACGTGAAAGAGCATTTAGTTTTCATGACCGTCTGGTCTCGTTTTTCGTCTTCTTGGAATGTACGTATGCCTCGTTTGATAGCCAATATATTGATGCATCGAATGTGTGTAACTTTGGTCTGGAATTTTGTCTATAAGTGAAGTAAAAAGTAAAGACCTGAAAAGTGCCCACGTTGTCCCAATTCCTCTAATGGTAAACTGGGACGCAAATTGAACCTGTTTTTCTTGTAAATGTCTTGTTTTAGGCCAAAGACTTAAGTATTACTCGTCTACTTGTTCAAAAGCTAATTAGTGCAAAGGTTTTCACACACACACAAAAGAAAAAAGTCTTGGGACTGTAAAGAAGCACACGAGGCAGACATAAAAAAAAAACATTTCTGCAGTTCGCGGTTCCGCAGTTCACAGCAACAAGGCAAGCTACGTAAATGTTAAGCTATGTAATGCTACATATATGTCCAGCAAGTAACTTTTTTCAGAATTAATCTCATTTTACGATTTATGAACAAGAATCTCTGTTTATATATGATAAAAGTCGTCTGTGTTTTACAGAAACTTTTGTGAAACTGGCCATAGAGTCCTGGAAGGAAACCTTTTAAGCCGTTACTATTCATGCTTACTGGGAGGACTTCCGCGACAAACTCTGCATAACAAAGCACTCGTGAATCAACCTTGAGTGCAACAAGTCACGGAAATTCGGCTCTCCCTTGTACAACATTAGAAACTGCAACTATTAAATTATCAACTGGAAGGCACACTAGTGATCTATTTGACTTGAACATGTCGAAGTTTATATACTTAACTTACGTTAGGCTGGGTAACTTAACCTACGTTAGTAAGGTACGATACCTAAAACATACACTAATTATTTCACGTGAAAGTGGGTTTCCATGTTCTGCTTTTTAATATTGACTCTTTTCTCAAGAAACTTTGTTCTTGGCCATCATCAATACATTATAGATGAACATGCCACTGCTTCGGTTTACAACGTGAAGCGCAGGGATCTCGAATAGCACATCGTCGCTGTGTTACGAGAGCCAGGCTTTCACTGACGTCACACTATTATTTCAAGGCGTCGTTTTCAGTTCACATAAATTACTTGGCCAGTCCGCTCTTCAACGAGTTGCTCACCAGTCATCAAAACCACACACCTATATCGTTTAAGGCAGCTTCTCACCTTCTGTCATCCAACAGTTGCTTCATTTCGTCTACTGTGGCCATACGATGAACCCGAACGCAGATATTATAGTGGATGTCATGCCTTCAGCTGGCAGCTTATCATTAGTTGCTTGAATGTCTCCCAGCCTAACACGTATAACACCTTCGAAGTTCTCATCAGGGACAAGCATAGGATCTTTCACTCTGCTGACGTGAAACCGGTGACATGGAACAAGTAGCTCCAGGAGTTTTCTCGAAAACCCGCGAGACTCCCACAAACCAAATGGCACAACCAGGACAAGCATCATCGGGGGCGGCGTCCAGAGCGATTCCACGCACGTCACCAAGCAGACTGCGAAAGGCGGTGGCTATACCCCGTTTTGATGGTTCTTCGGAGGCTGACGTCACAGCTTTCCTTGAAAATTACGAGGAAGCAACGGAGTATAACGAGTGGACAGAGGAAGACAAGGCAAGATTTGTTGGTTCGAGCCTTGACGGCGTGGCCCGAAATTGGTACCGGAACGAATACCGACACAAGGAGCGGGGCGTCCAGACGTGGGAAGATCTGCGTGCGTCTGTTGAGAAAGCCTTCACACCGCCCGGAAAAACATACCGGTCGCTCTCCAAGCTCCAGATGCGGGTACAAGGACCAGAGGAAGCTGTGAATGAATACTTCATCGACGTAGTGAAGCTGTGCTTCGAGGCAGACCCAAGGATGACGGAGGACATGAGGCTAGACTACCTCTTCCGGGGACTACGACCCGCTTTAGTGGAAATACTGGCCCAACGTGACATTATGAGCTGCGAACAGTTCCTAGAAGAGGCGAAAAGGCTAGAATCGGGACAAGAGAGGGCAAGAGCGTCTCAAGCGTGGTGGACTTCGGTTACGAGGAAGTCGGATAAGCGGGTCGCGATTGCTGGTGCAGCGCCCAGCGCCCTTTCACCGGCAGCAGGAAGTGGGAGCACTGACGATCTGCGGAAGCTGATAACCGAATTGACTGGGATGATGGTTGGAGGATTCCAACAGTTAAAGAGCGATCTCCGAAACTTACAAGGTAAGGTTGGTCGCCCTTTTACCCCTAACACTAGAACGCAGGAAGGTTCGCCGAATTTTTTTTAATTGTAAAATGTCGGGGCGTATTGCCCGCTACTGCCCACACGATTCAGGGACAAGAGATAACTTGGGAAAGCATACACAAAGTATTAGGCAAGCTGGCATCGACACCAGCGAATACTCGGGGAGGAGTGGCAGGTCGCCACCACGTTGGAGCCAGCGCTCACCGTCACCTACGCCTCAGTCGGAAAAACTAGGTGAGGCAACCTCCGGGAGTGGGGCTGTCGTGACGCCACAAGTCCCTCTCTTGAGTAGTCTCAGTGACCAGCTAGTTAGAGAAGAGGTTAATTGTAATGGAGTTAAAATGATTGGTGTTATTGACCCCGGAGCAGTAGTAAGTGTAACATCTGAGGACTGGGTCCGAAATAACCGAGTGGATATTAACTTATCCGAGTAGATATAACATCCATTAACGAAGGATATGGTCAAGAGCTGAGTTCTACAGGAGCTATAAGCTTAGACGCTTCACTCAGTATACCGCCGAGTGGCCATTTCCCGGTACCGATTAAACAAACGTCTTTCTTTTATCAACTAGTAGGGTATGGCGCTAGATGTGGTGCCCTCTGGCGTTTAGATAACAATACTGATGTACGCAATTATTGCACGCATTTGATCAACCTGGAGAATATGTGCTTGAACGGAGCATATCCAAATACTCAAAGTACAAACACGTTGACATTCATTTTGAACTCGTATGTAAATTATGCTTTCGTCTATGCAATTTGTAAACTAAGTGAGCTTTTGGGAACATTCTTGAAAGGAAATGGTAATTTTTAATTGTTAAGAAGGTACAGTTTCAGTTTTTCGTGTTATTTGATTGTTGTGTAATATTTTTTACTATTTCAGCAACCTGTTAATCAAGCGTTGAAAATTACGTTTGGATACCGAACTTAAATAGTACTGTCTCATACGTCAATATATAGGGCTGATACTTGGCTGATGCTTCCGTATGCTCCACAACACACTATGACTTATTATATATAGCATCCTAACATTAGCATCCTAACGGACAATATATAGTTTAGATTATGTTAGGTTTTGTTAGTTAGTTTAAGGAAGTTGGGGCTAATTAGGCTCTGTTGTGTTTGGTTTCATTCATTTAGGTTAGCGTAGGTTTAGTTACTTCTTTACATGTAAAAACATGTGGCAAAAGTCAAGTACAGTATGGTCGGCGCACGGACAGGAAGGTCCGGATTTTCTTTTGATTCGATGTAGAAAGCTACGTGTGGGGAAGTGTTTAGCTTAAGTAAAGAAGAAATTATGTGCTGATTTAAGTCCAGCTTACATATAGGTTTCAAATTTGGTGTGACACCCAATTTTAGGAGAGTGGGAGAGTTTGCGGTCCATTCATTTGTCCATTTCTCCCTAAACAAATTCTTAATTGTGTTGCTTTTGTTGGTGAGGCTAGGCTTACTTTAGTCATGCTAGTTATGAGGCTTAACCTAACTTATGCTCTGTTAGGTTAAGTTACGTTCAGCTAGCAGTTGCCTAAGGAGCCTAAGTGGCGCCCACGGTAATGGACAAAATGGCACCCCCACTCCCCTAAAAAAAAACTCTTAAACAATTCAATTAGCGAAAAATGGGTTGGAGTATAATTGAGAACTATGTTGACTTTAACGGATGTGAAATAAAGAGGTTTGTCAAAACGGGCGAGAAAAGAGGAGCTATTAACACAGAAAGCACAGCGCCAAATTGCTCATTCGAAACCGTTTCGTACTAAAGTGTAAGCTCTGACCCACTTTTCGGCCCACTTTTTTCCGTGACGAGTTTTGAAACACGTCTTGCATCTCGCTCGATGATGACAAAAGTTTTCACAAAGCGTTTCTTTATTTTTGTTGTTTTGTTCCTAAGATTCCAAGAATGTATAGCAGGTGCATCGTGGCAGAAATTTGCAACAAACCCCAATATCTCTTACTCTCGATTAGTTGCACCTGCAAACCGGTTCATCCCACGATTGATACCCAAAGGTCAGTTTACAGTTACTCTCTTACGGCTTACAGTTTACGTTTTTTTATAATTACAAAAGTTATCGAATGAAACAGTATTATAATTCTTTTCCATAGGAAATTCTCTTTTTTGGGTAAGGATCGACCGCAACAATTTTTGTGCAACGCAACCCACATGCTACGCGTTCAATTTCTGCGAAAACGCGTCTTTGTACGTGTGTGAATTACTTTCTGACAACCTCCGAAGAAACAGTGACGTATTACAGCTAACTGAACACCCAGGATGTTCAATATGGGAGAAGGTCGATTCTGACAAGATTTCGCTGACTACAGAAATAAGATGGCATAGTTGCGACTTTAAGCAGACCACCACCAACAACAATAGAATGAAAAAGGTTAAAATCACGGTTTCTAGCCAGCTAGTTGATGAACAGTTACGAGCGATCGGTTCAGAACTTTAAAGCCCCATCAAAGTTTCGAAGTCACTGAAGAGTGCAGCTTATGAAAATGGAGTCCAATTTACCGGTAAGCTTCAAAATCCGTTCACATGAGCCGTTACTCTAATAAACAGTTTTAGCCTTATACTTGTACGTGGAACGGATCGGGAAAATGTCGAGGTGCTGCTCTTGTGCTGAACTACATGTTTGTTGGCAAAGATGAAAGGAAAGGCTCTGAGATTGATGTAGAAAGAGTGACTAAGATCCTTACAGATCTTGGTTACAAAGTTTCGTCCTTTGGAAATTTGTATGGTTACAGTATTAGTTGTGTTTCACGAGCACTGTGTTCTAGGAAACAGAACAAGAATTAATAAAGTTCAAAGACGACGAAATCCACAAGAAGGATACGACCGATTCGACAGTCGTCTGCATCATGAGCCACGGAGATTCGGGCAGCGACTTAACTGGGACTCTTTTTCCAACAAATGATGAGAAACTCATGGGGTCAGAATTCGTTATTGACCTGTTTGATAGCAAAAATGCTCCCGACTCGGAAGGCAAGCCCAAATTGTTCTTCTTCAACTTTTGCAGGTATGAGTAGAAATGGTCCATTCAAATTTGGTATAGTCTGTATACTGTGTACAATAAAAACTGTAGAGGTCCGTTCCCAGGAGAACTTACAGAAGAAGCCGAAGAGTTATTAGGTCGTGCAATTCCGACAAGCAAAGGTGGCCGGGACTCTACGGATACACTGATTGTGTTCGCGAGCCTTCCTCGTGCGTATGAATACGTTAAACAGTAGTTCATTACACAAAGGGTAATTGGGACAGGTTTTGCAGCGTTCAGATTTCCCTCCAAGGGAAACCGTTTTCATTCAAACCCTGTGCGACGTTTTAGAAGACCGAAAACAAGTGGCGCAAAAGCATATTGAATTACTACTGAAACAGGTGCAATCCATATTTCAACGCAGTTGCACAGCTAGAGTTTATACCACGTAGTGATTCATTGTTGGACTTTGTTGTAGGTGGCAGAGCCGGATTAAGGGGTCGGGGGGCCTGGGGCAAAATTTGTCGGGGGGCCCTTTAAGCCTTTATGTATTAAGCCTGGACGAATTAGACAGGAACAAATTAGACAGGGACAAATTAGACAGGGACAAATAAAACAGGGACAAATGAGACAGGGATACATTAGACAGGGACAAATTACACAGGGACAAATAAAACAGGAAAAAAAATTAAATCCGGCATTGCGACATGCTCTTTTATTATGAATATGCATACTGTAATTGTGTGATGAACAACTGGCTATATTACGTGGTACAGAAATGCAGTAATGCCAGTATTACTAAAACTAAAGTAATTATTGATCAGACAGGGCATTTGCGTGATTTTACAGCAGCAAAAACACGAATAGTTTCGCCAAAATCAAGCTGGCGAAGGAGTTCGCTTTCAATGCTGAGAAGTGTTAGACCACTCAAGCGTTCATGAGCCATCGCAGTTCGGAGCTTGCTTTTGATAAAGGCCATTTTGCTAAAGGAACGTTCTCCCGAACGTTCTCCATATTGCCCAGGTGGCAATATTAGTATGTTTGGTGCTTTGATTACCAACGGTACCCGAGTTCTGAAGACTGGAATTCGTATCCTAAACAAAACTACATGGTTTGACTTTTTCCGCGAGAATTATGTTAGCAATAACTCCATTTTAATTTATTAGTTTTAGGCTAAATGAGTCAAGGACGGTTTCTGGTGGCTACCACCTTGCATACTCCTTATTTACTGTTCGTTTGTCATGCACCTTCGGATGAATATTCCAGATGCACTTTACATAAATTAATTTTGTGTAAATTTGACGAAAGAATACTCCGTAGTTGCCAGTCTAGCTTTCAGCCATCTTAGTTGTATTCTTGTTGTAGAACACGCCTACAAAGTAATACGATTTCCTGAATAACTTCTTTAAAATACTTGTCACGAAATCGAGCTGTAATATTTAATTAATATACTTTAAATGCACTTTAAGCAGACAAAAGGGATGAAGAAATGAACAACAAATATAAACGAGCTCAAAATATGGGAATTTTTATTAAACAAAGGTGGCAGTCATTAACGGCCGGGCAGTGAATATATAGGCTTGTCAATACACAGTTGTTCTCCCATTTGTTTCGATTGTTCGCAGAACTTTTGATGTTTAGAGGTAGGTTTTTCAAGAAATACAAGAAAATACAACATTGAAAGAATTTAAATATGAATTCGAATGAAATTCTGGAACGTAAAATGCCGTCCGAAATCTCCTTTCACAAGCTCATGCAAAGGTCCCGACCGAATTGTGTAATTCACCTTAACCGATAATCTGTAACAAAACGTAATATTTGACAAAAGGAATTAAAATGCGAAACTTAAATATAGCACACCTTTTAGCGGTCGATGAATGTAAACCGCAACGGTTGATCAGGCGTATTAAGCAACCGAAGCACAATACCGATATCTTGGTGGTGGTAGTCGACGCGAAAGTTTTGCAACAGTTTGATCGTCAGCAAATACATTTCTTGTTCAGCCAACCGTCGGCCGATACAAGCACGCGTACCGAACCCAAAGGGTAACGAGGTGTAAGGAGAGGCGTGGCTTTCAAACGAACTTCCTTTAATCCAACGTTCCGGAATATACGCATCTGGATTCGGGAAGTATTTCTCCAAACGTGACATTACTTGCAGGTGAGCCATAACCATCGTCTGTTTAGAGATTAATTCGTTAGAACAATAATGAAGACAAAAGTATTCAACAAAACACCCCAGAACTAATGTTCGAAATAGTATTATATAACGAAATCTCATTATAACACTTTCATAAGCTATAGTAGGTTGATTGTAAGGTTCCCAGGAATGCAAATATATAGACAAAGCGTTTGTTATAACGAACTTTGAGTCGACACGATTTTTTCTGGTCTAAGGTTTTTTTTTATAACGAGACCCTATTATATTTTAAGGAGTTTACCCCTTTCGGTATTCGATGTCCACCTAAAACAGCATCCTCCTGCAAAATTCTTCCGATACCGACTGTTCCTGGCATAAGTCTAGCAAACACTTTCATTAGTGGCTACTTTTTATATGGATTCTTGAAGCTTACCTCAAACTT
Organism: Triops longicaudatus; assembly: GCA_022885665.1. Taxonomy (NCBI): domain Eukaryota; kingdom Metazoa; phylum Arthropoda; class Branchiopoda; order Notostraca; family Triopsidae; genus Triops; species Triops longicaudatus. Next base: position 10,387 of record JAGQDJ010000293.1, on the reverse strand, counting down.
TCTTTGACGCACGCCTTAAGGTAGTGTAATTCGTTAAGATGAGCCGGTTCGATGGGCGTGGTTTTGGATGGTAAGATACGATCGATTTCTTGACGTAGCAATTCTTGCTTTTCTGGATTCCTGGCCAGTAAATATAGCAGAAAACCTGTAGTGTTCCCAGTCTAGAAAGAAAAATGTGATTTACGCGTACTTTCTCCAGCCAGAAATGCTTCAAAACAAATAAATAAAGTAAAAATTATACAGTAGAACTTCATTATAACGCAGCCTTCTGGAAAGAACTGATTTTAGTAGGGGGTTTTGTCTCGAGTTATAAAAAGTGAAAGACAACTGAAGTAGACGAACTTCGGATCTACCAATGTCGTTGTGTTCCTAGGAGGTTCGTTGGAACCATTTTACATAAATTCGCTACGATATAATGTTGATAAACTTTCCTGATATTGTCAACGTATGTTTTCATGATTTAGGTATATCATACTTTAGTTACAGAATGGGCCTAAATGGTAGACATTTTGTATACCGTGTCAATGCCAGCCATGAGCATATCAATTGTCATGGTCACAGCTTCTTTAACGTCCAGTCCCCTCAACAGCATTGCCTCCAGCATCGTTAGCTGACTCTCGTCGTTGGCATCTTTCGCTTGGCTTCTTTCCATTGCCTTTTTAATATACTTCAGGGATGTCCTGGAATCATATTACAGTATGAACAACGTATTCGTCGTATCATGTAGGCCACGGTGTAGTAAAGGCTCTTACAACTAATAACATGCGAAGCTTGCAGAAAATGATCGGCAAAACCGCAGCGACAATAAAGTTTTTATTAAGTTTTTGAAAATATGAATGAGTAGTTGTTAATATTAGACTAGTTTAAATGTAAAATTGAGCTTAAACTTTAGAGCTTTTGGCTTAAGTAAAAAATTGAATGTGTTTAAATGCTGTTGCAATTGGCATTCTTTTGCGAAAAGTTTTTTGTACAATCTCGGAAAATTCTCAGAAGTAAAAATCTCCTGTACTCCTTCGGAGTTATTGACTTTAATGCTGAAGTCCTATCGCAAAACTCGGACATTCGAAGAGCTCGTTCGATTTTAAGAACTTCCATTTTTTAAAAGAAAGCTTTGTTTGATGAGCTGGAATAGTATGTCAGTACTTAGCATTGAAAAAAAACTTAAAATTGCTTAAGCAAAGCTAATTTACTAAATTAACATTTCACAAAGTCGTGAGGCTTGCTACAAATGAGGTAAGCAATCTGACCACAAGCGCCTCAGCCCCGCAGTGGCCTTCACAACGTAGTCAATAAGGACGTCTTTCCTTACGTGGTGAAGTAATCTTGGGCCTGGACCAATTTCCTCCAATCTTTAGTTGTAGGGAGGATATGGTACAACTGCAGCCCCAATTCGAGTTTGCCCATAGCATCGAAGGCGTCGATAATGGCTTGGATCATTTTACGCGGTTCCGAATCCGCCGGTGCGTTTTCGTCCAGACAACCCAAGCGTGTATCAAGGGCGACCAAACTAATGGCTAATGAAAACAGACGACAGTTAATACATGGCAAACACGAACAATCGATATAAAATATTGTAAGCTACGCTGGATAAAAATAAATAATATGCAAAAAAAAAGTTTACAAAATGTAGCAAGTTTTCTGATAAGTGTAGATACAGTAAAAGATTGTGAAAATTAATAATAATGGAAGCGAAAGAGAGTGAGAAGATAAGGAAATGTCTGAGAATGAAAAAAAAAGATAAAGCTGTACGTGTTTACATTCTAAGCCCCACTTATATAGCTCTGTTACGAAATCGTCCGGGACTTGATTATTTTGGTTTCGTATTTGTCGAATTCTTTTGACCATTTGCTCAGCAACTTCGCTCATGCTAGGAAGGTACAGCAGCGTGTTTTGTGGTTTCAGCATAGGCTGCTGAACCTTGGCGCGTATTTTCCACCAATCTTCCCCGTTGCTAAAAATAAGTTCGTGAGACTTTGAGTTGGTACGAGAAATTAACGAGTAAATTACGTGCCGAGGAGTCCAGTTGTACTGAACTGTTCGATTCTTTCTTGGCGGTATTTTCTCAAAGGCTCTAACGCAGGCCGGTTAGGGTACTTTCCGTCTAAGCGAAGGAGTTTCTCGGCATCTTCCGCTGTGACTGTGTGGACTAAGGTGCCTCGTATAGGAATGACGTCTCGCCATATTGAACCGAATTTGTTGTACTGCTGCACTGTGAGGTCGTAGAACTTTCTTACGTCCACATTTCCTGAGAAAATAAACGCAATTAAAATTTGCGTCCAGTTCGAGAAAAAAAAATATACGAAGCTAAATTAATTAAATACGGTAAAATCTCGCTTAAACATACAGAAGATATAACGAATAATCCACTATTTTGTCCACATATCCCGGTGAAATCAAAAACATTTATTCCACTTCTGACTATTGTGTACAGTCGGCTATAACGGACAACTTTTCCGCCCCTGGATGAACATTCCAGCGAGGTTTTACCACGTCAACCTATAAAACTTAACTGGTAACATACCAACCTAACATAATTGAACTATCCTAACCGTAACAACCTAACCTAACCAATCAAGACCAGCAAAACAAAATAAACTGAACGTAACCTATCCCGACTGAACACAACATGCGCTTTTAGGCAGTTATATGAAATTAGATATGAAAAAAACCTTCATGACGCTTCTGTCTCTATACAGGCAATGAAAAGATTGAAGGAAGTTAAAACAAATTTAGTTAGGTTGAGCCAAGTTAAAGTCCACTAGATCAGGCTAATTTGATCTATTGAGATGATAGTCACAGTTTTTTCCTAAAAAATGAACAGATATACAGGAGACTGTGGTCAATAGTAACATTTCGCACTTAACTAACCACGAACTTAACTAACATCTGAATGTACACCTACTAGATGCAGGTATATCCCTGCTCTCTTTTAAAACTACTGTACGCCTCTTCAAAACATAAAGTAAGAGAAAACTAACCGTCAAATTTAGAGGCCCTAGTTTGTTATAACCGTGTTACCTGTAGAAACACAATGTCGTGTTTAACGTGCATTTTCTCATAAGAAACTTTACCAGTCAAATTTCTAATGATACACTTAAAATACCGTAACGAAAGTTCAAAATTTTTAACAAATTTTTTGTTGTCTTAACATATTCCCGGTTTATGCTCCCATATGGGTTTGTTTGTACCGCGGACTTAACAAGGACACTACAGAAACTGTCTCTCTTCAAAGGTTTACTCTCATGAATTAATATGTGATAAAATTCAAATTTCGTCTACTGGAAATTATACTTCTCTGTCCATCTAGAATGCAAGCTAACTGTAACATTAATGTAGTGAAAAAACCGTTTGAATAACATTAAAACTTGCCATTGACGAAAGGCAGGAATTGCCACATTGTTCCAACCAACGGAAGAACTTTAGCGCCAGGAATTTGTTCGAAAGACTTGGCATTTCTTAATTCCGCTTCCTTGTCCAATGAAGTGCCTTGACCAGACGAAGAAGCCCTGTGTTGCACTGAATTAAAAACTCGAGTTTCAAATAACTTGATTTGGAAAACGCGTCTTGAGACATTGTTTTTTCGTACCCACATCTCTATAGACCAATATTCACAGCGATTTATTGTTGCACGCACCCCTGTCAGAGCTTTGGTGCGACTGAGAACGTATGTGGGAAATACAGGAGAAAGTGAGCGGGAAGTTGGCCTTGGACATTCATTTTGTCTGCGCAGGCCGTCTCACTTCGCTTTGCCAACATCTCGGCTTGGGCTGAAAGAAGGGAAGATGGGGAGGAAGGGAGGGTTTCGTCTTTGTATCAGAATATTTGAAAATGTGACTGCACAGGAACTCACTCTTGGTATAGTACGTTATTTTTTCTTTGCTTTTAACAGGATATTTGACAATAACAATGCAGTAGCTTAGATTTTGTTAGAAAGAAGTGAAAATACGGTTTTAAAAAATCTTAGTGTAGAGTAAGAGCTCTTTATTTTCAGTGGATACGTTACAGAGAAAATCTGCAGAGAAGAAAAAACGCGAATGAGGAAAACAGAATTATACTGAAAAACAGGGATGCGTTCCGAAATTCCAAGAAGAAACAAAAATTACAGAAAATTATCATTTAAATCAAATCTGCACATCAGGAAGCTACGTAGCCGCTTTGGAGTGGGACGCGCTCACGCAACTGCCGTGGTGTAAGGGATAGTCTTTACCAAATCACACATCTAGCGGCTAGCAAGCGCGAAATCCACCATTAAAAGCTAAAACACTGGAAGCTGCCATTAGGGTTCACTGTCAGAGGCGGCGCCAGGGGGGGGGGGGGG
>JAGQDJ010000290.1:0-33696 GCA_022885665.1 Triops longicaudatus | reverse complement strand
TATATATATATAAATAGAACTGAAAATGTGAAAAATCACTCGCATCTGCATTTTTTTAGGAAAAACGTATTTAAAAAATCTCAGAAACTAAACTAGTTCTTGTTCTCAAAAATTCAAGTAATATTGGTAAACTTAGACAATATGCTCAATAGATTTCAGGTTTTCTACATTTGTTTATTGTGCAACGAAAGAGACAAGAATACATATTCAGAAGTGACAAGAAATTCGAATCACTGATGTTTTCTTCAGAGTGGCTGATTGGCTAATCAATATTTTAAGAAAGCCTTTAAGAAAGCTTAAGAAAGCTTACGAAAGGTCAACACAGTTTAGTTGTTCGAAATATTAACTGTCACGAGCTTTTTTAAAAAAAAATGTGGACAATTCTCACAAAAATCTGCACGCCGCTTTCACGCGATTTGGCCACAAGCACCTCAGCACCTCCTTTGAGGGTATTAATATGAAGTTGCTTTACTTTACTCAATGCAATTTCGAAGTCCTCTTCTGGGCATTCCAAAACAAGACCACGTGGCCAGCTCTATCCTACCTAAGCAAGCCCTTCCATCTCTTTCTTACCCTCTTGCTTTGCTGCCGAACCACCACGCGTTAAATCGTATGCTTCGCGTTGCAATGCTTTCATTGCAAAACGTTCTCGATACGTCGCTCAACGAACTTCCTGAACAAACGAGAACTACCCTCGCTCTGTATATATACCAGTGAGGTACAACCCCGACCAACACAACCAACTCCGGCCTTGACTCAGGTTAAAACTCTTCAAGTGTTTTTTTCTAACATCTCAAGCTCATTTAACGACCTGTCATGGCGTTACAGAACAGTGTCCTCGCACTCCAGCGATCGACTCGCTTATTACGTAATGTCATCCCTCCTAAACGTAACTTTTGGGGCAGTCGCTGGGGCTCACGCTGGGATCCGTTTACCGACATGCGTAGCATTGTCCGCGATATGGAACGCCAATTTGACCTGATTAACCGCAATCTCCTCGGTCCATCCTTCACTTCGGTCTTTCCGAAAGCTTTGCCCGTGAGTGCCTCCGATCCTGCCGGCCATAAGTTCCTCTTGAATGTCGATTTGGCCGGTTTCAAGCCTGAGGATGTGAAGGTGACCCTGAAGGATCGAAATTTGCAAATCCACGCCAAAATGGAACATGTGGGCAACGACGGCAGCCGCTTTTACCAAGAAGTCACCCGTGAGTTCCTGTTGCCTGAAAACCTTGACGTTAAAGCCCTCAAGTCCGTTCTGAGCAACGATGGCGTTCTGTCCATCGAAGCTCCCTTGCCTGAAGGTGAGAAACCGCGGGAAATTCCCATTCAGTCCGGATCTGGTCAGACTACTGAGCAACAGCAGATTGAAGCCGCACGCGATCTGGGCAAGAACGAACAAGCGTCGAGCTGAATTCAAGCCTCTCAGGTGGCGTTGGTGACTTTACTGGTTTTGTTGAAAACTTTCGTTTACTTGAGTCTTTTTCTCTGTTATAATGTTTTAATGATATTGTTGCATTTGTGAATAAATTCTAACCAAAGTGTTAATTGAACGAAGGGTTTAAATACAGAAGTGAAAATGCTTTGTTAGCTTTAAAAGTTCTTGTTTATTTGCCCTTTTTTATCACCTACAAATTCGATGCGTTTCACAGTTAAGGAGGAATTTATTTTCAAGTGGCATTTTAGCTTTAAGTTCGAGTTAAGGAAGGCCTTTGTCTGCCATTTTTTAACGAAATGTAGCTTAGATTGCGTAGATGATGTTGAATCATTCGTTTCAGCTACGTTTATCGAGTTAGGTGAAGTTCAAGTTAGGTTATATCTAGTCAGGCATAGCTAGTCAGGCTAGTTTTTGCTTGGTTAACTCGGTCAGGTTAGGCTTGTTCGTAATTTAGATCTGTGTTTAAACATTTTGCTAAGCTCAGTTTTTCATGTGTATTTTTTTTCTCGAATATCGCTTTTTAGAGCATTCCACATGCAAAAGCAGTGATGTTCTATATTTCACTTTTCAAATAACATAAGACTTGTAACCAATTTTGGGTAATTCTCACACGTTTTGGAAACCACTACTTACAGTTTTGTGTAGCGCGCAAGTCGAAATCGCCATATTCATAGCATTGTAGGAGTTAGAGCTTAGGACGCTCAAAACGTGTAGGGAAATTGATGGGCGTTATTAGAATCGTGTACAAAATTAGCTCTAGTGACATTCTTAATAAGCGTTTCAATCGCAAATTTCTTACGTGTTCAAAATGAAGACGATCACTCAAAACCTCAAAGTAATTTTTATTTCCAAAGCTTGCGTACCGTCCAAGTCATACAATATGCACTTACAAGCTTTGAAATTAATAGGGTGAATACGCACAAGACAACACGCTGAAAAATTGAGCTAACTTGATCGAATATTGTAAATAACGAGTTTTAAGGAAATTTAATGAAAGCTTCCATATCAAATCTTTTCAGCCCTTAAAATAGATATATTACTCAAAATCTTGAATAATTTAATGCGTTGAAGTGTGGCGTACGACGTAAGTAGAAATCTGCGTACTCACTTGCATGATAAACCACAAGTGCTGAAAACGCGTAAGTGGCGTTAAAATCCCATAGGTAGAGGGAAATCTTGCAAAATCACTAGTATACGTTTCGAACGTCTCATTTATCACGCATATTACATCTTTCAAAAAGGCTATTTACGCGAAATGAAGAAATCCTATTATTAATTTAGTATTAAATATTGTTTATAATTACCTAAAGAAATACCAGTGTCATACAATTTTGCATACATTTACACGACTCTTAAAGTCACAGGTTCTTTTAAGTTGGGTGCGTAAGTTAACTTGGGCTCATTTAAATTACGCTAGGTTTGGTTAGCCAGGGTATTAAATGAACCTGAGTAACGTTGCGTTGGGTCAATTACTTAGTTTAGGTTAAATTTCAAGTAAGCTTTACCTTTTATGAAGTTTCAGTGATGCTGTATTTGTGAAAAACTCCGTCAAAATTATAAGAGAATAATACAGTTGTGAAAAACAAATAACAGATGACTGAACTGGAATGTGAAATTAAGCTTATTGTCATAATAGGAAGGCACGTAAGGCAGCGTTTTGTAGCTCATAAAAAAGGAGTTATTGCACTTAAACAGGAAAAGTGAAAACATTCCCCATAAATGTAGGAACGGGGACACGAAAGCGCTGGAAGACAGTCCATTTCGATATCTTTTGGTATAGGAATATTCCGGGTTCGTTCTTCTTTGTGTTCTTCAACTGGTGTTGCTCAGATACAAGAGTAATTTTACTGAATTACAGCCCGTCAGTGGTGTAACTCCAGTCATCTTGCACACCATTGGTTTTCGGAGTACGTTTGCCGATAGTTTCGACATGGAAACCGAGCTTCTCTAAAGCATGGTGGTCCAAAATCTTGCGGCCATCGAACAGGAAAGCGGGTTTCAACATGCTTTGGTACATTCGCTCGTAATTGAGTGTGATAAACTCATCCCATTCGGTAAGAATCACCACGGCGTGGGTGTTACTCGCCGCTTCGTACGCATTTGAGTGAATCGAGACCAAGTGTTTAATTTTTTCAGGATTCGGCTGGTCACGAAGCAAGTCGAGCCAGATCTGAGCCGGCTCCACCTTTTAAGAATGAATAAAATACGATAGGTAAATTCCTTTAACAACATGTTTAAGATTAAGAGTTTTTCTTTTTTCCCTGTAAAAGTTTTCGTGAATTACTTTAGGATCATAGATATGTAGATGCGCTCCTTCTTCCAGCAAATTGCGCGCGACAGCGATAGCGGACGATTCGCGCGTGTCACCTGTGTCTTTTTTGAACGCAAAGCCCAATAAAGCTAAGTGTTTGTCCGTCACTGTGTTGAAAAGGCATTTAACAATGCGTGATGAAAAGCGATGTCTTTGGAAATCGTTCATATCCAGAACCTGCACGACGAAACGGACATTTTTACATTCTCCACACAGATTTTCCTTTTATTTCGCATTTTTTATTCGAGATCAGATTTTTGCAGTTAGCAATATTTTAGTACCTGCTGCCAATAAGAGGCAACTTGAGGCAAATTCAAGCATTCAGATATGTAGACTAAGTTGAGCAAATCTTTCTGGAAGCAGCTTCCACCAAAACCTAATAAGAAAATCAAATTTAATGTGTATTTTTCAACGTACTCACTTTAATACTTCTATATTTTTAAACTTGAAAACATGTTGTTGTTTTTTGTTTTTATTATTTCTATGTATGCACTCAATTTGTACCGATACTAGATTCTACCATTCTACTTAACTCATTTCGTTTTTACTTTGTAAAATTCTGTTTTTATACTAACATACATTTAACAATATCGAAACTTTCGTTACTGTATTTTTTAGGTATTTAACTTTTAGACTTACTTTCATTTATTTACTGATTTTTAAGTATTACTTCTCTCATTTAGTAGAACATTTCTGGTCTTACCAACGGAAGCTTTAAGGAACTTGGGTCCAATACGGGAATCCAAGCCGACAGCTTCAGCGACCTGGGAAACATCTGCACCAGTAGCTTCGCAAATGGCCGAAAAGGCGTTAATACTGGAAATTCGTTGAGCTAAGAATGCATTGGCAGCCTAACACACGCGAAAAATTATATTAAACACACGATTGTATGCCAAAAGGGAAGTAAACCGCGATAAAATAAATAAATACAAAAATTCAAGTATACCAATTTAGAAAGCTCAGATGACCACGTGTTCATGGTAATGATTTTGTTACTGGGAATCCAGTGCTCATATACGCTTGACAAGGCTTGGATGGCTTGCCGACCAGCTTCAGAATCTTCTCCACCAATCAGAACACGTTCAGGCTCCAAGAGATCGCGTACAGCTGTACCTTCAGCTAAAAACTCCGGATTGGAGAGGACCTAGCACACAAAATAACCAAATATCAATTAAATTTCTACATTCTACGTCAATTTTGACAGAGATTTCCAGCGAAAAACCTAACAATATGACTTTCTTATGAGAAAGAGCAAATCTTCACTTCCAGTTTGATCTTTGAGTTGAAAAGTGATGTAATGCACTGCTCTAGTATGCTCAATTAGCTTACATTTTTCTCTAGTACATTTACTGCTGTTATTTAAAGGAAAAATATTAAATTTTTCACATTAAATTAAACGCGTCAATCTAGATCCGAAAAAATTATCATTTCGCGGCTTTGGAGCAACACTGAGTTGCATTGACTGCTCTACCTGCTTTAATACAGCACTGAAATGCATTTATTTAGCTAATTCAGATTTTTCTTTTGATTGCCTATTGTTCTTTTTATCTTATTACAACTTACTTGATACGATACACCCGCTTTTGTGTTCGCTTTGAGTACGTTGATGATCGAAGCAGCAGAGCGAACCGGGACAGTACTTTTTTCGACTACAATCTTACTGGAGGTTGCAACCTCGGCAATGATTCGACTACATGATTCCACGTACTTTAAATCCGCTGCCCGACCCTGACAAAAATAATTTGAAAAATAATTAACTAAATAACGAAGATTTGTATTAAAATTATCAAAAATTAAAGATTTTACCTTTCCTAAACCAAAGGTCTTGGTTGGGGTATTGACTGATATGAAAATGAGGTCAGCTTCCTGAACGGCAGTGTTAATATCAACGGAAAAGAATAGGTTTCTGCCTCGGCATTCTTTCACAATATCGGACAAACCAGGCTAAATAAATAAATCAGACTAATTCATTCAAATCAAATTTTTAAAGTTTTGAGTATTTTTTCACCTCTATTTACTCATTTATGTGACAAATAAGTAAGAGGGATAGTAAAGAAAGAGGGGAGATTTTTACTTCATAAATGGGCAATTTCGCAGAATTCCACGCATTAATTCGGCCTTCGTCTTTATCCACTACGGTAACGGTAATATCAGGACATTTGTACGCAATAACGCTGCAAGTAGGGCCGCCAACGTACCCCGCTCCAATGCAGCAAATTTTCTTGACCTTCAACACCGGTAAACAGGGAGCAGCCATTGTCTCTAACAATGCATTTTCTTAAGATTTACACATTTGTATAAATAATGTATTGTTATATACAGGAAAGAAATATACGGAAATTACTTGTGCTATTGTGTTGGTGATGAGCGAAAGAATGAGATATTTGTACGGAGCTACAGGTGTGTTAAACAAAGCGGAGCGAAGAGCTAATTACAATTAAATTGCTAGCTTTGTTGTACGTGGATAAATGACGGCGGTCATGAAGACGCCCACTAAATAGGAAACCGCGAACAGACAAGCGCGAAACCGGTTCCTTCCGAATCGCGAGGTGCATAGGGATAGGCGCGAACCTAGGTCCGCTAATTATGGGAACTTACGATTGGAAAGTTTCTCGTAAGGAATTTACAATTTGGTGGGACGGACAACCGCAATTTTTGTATTTCAGCCGATTATTTACGAACTTTAACTAAGGGCCTACTTTCTTTCTGTAGAATAAAAAGAAATAGGTCATTTCAGAACTTTTTAGGACGCTATGCGTAATAATGACCCGTTTTTAGAACTAGGCCCAAACTTGAACATTGCAAATTTGGTCATAAATAAGCGTGAGAATAAATGTGTAACGCTTAGGAAACTTAAAAACCGTTTTTTTCACATAATAATCTATTACCTGGTAAGAACTATGTAGTTGAATAATGTGACTTTTCTGGGGCTTTCTCGAGTTTTGCCGTAAAATCGAGAAATTTGAAAGACGTTTAGACACTCGCATGATTTTTTCTTAGATATACTTTTTTCTAAGAATAAATATTTTTTTCTAAAGTACTCAGTAGACACGTATTCAGATAAGAAAACGATACAGAAACGTATTCACGTATTGTACACGCACACTTTACACCAATAGTACAGCGAATTTAAAAAGAAATATCAATAGTAAATATACAAAGTGAAAAAGTATACCGTACGTTGTAACAATAAAAATAATGTCTTCCTTAAATGCTTATAAAACTATAACTGCAAAGTTATTAACACACATCTCAGCTTACATTTTAGAAAAAGAGCAAGTATTTTGAGACAATCGTATCAATTTCAGTAAAAATAAAATCGTGGAGTGTAATCATGGATTTATATTTTTTTTTATTATTATTCTTTTTTTACTTTTTATTTTTTTATTTTTATTTATTTCTTTTTTAAATAGGAATCCGGCAGTCATACGAGTCGTGTGCGAGTGCTCTATAGTCTATAGTTAAAACACCTTTAGTGTTTTTTTTTCTGATTTTGTGTAGGGATTTATTGCTAACCAAAGGCTACGTGTCCAACAGAATTTTTGTTAAAGCTGTGAGATTTATGACGTTGTACGGGTAACAACCTATTATGACGTCAGCAAAACTGCCTGCGTGGTAATGAATAGGTAGTCAGGAACAAGGAAATATCTTAGGATTCACACCGTGTATCACTATTGCTTTTTGTTTATTCTTCGCAAGAAAAGTATGATGTTAATTAATTATGAACTGAGTTTCAGACCTGCGAATTAAGTTTCGTGTCAGCCTTAGATTATATTGCTTTCTGCAACATTCTTTTAAAAATTGGCTCGCTTTTCATTATTTTCTTATTCTTATTATCCTCCTCCCTTTCTCACACTTTTCAACGTTACCTATCACAGCCAATCAGATTTCTCCGCTTGATTGGTGCAAACTGTTTAGATCATTTGGCAATTTTCTCAATTCTACTGGTCCGATTTATACGATTTAGGCAATAAAATAAGCATGCGACCTCCGGCACGATACGATTAGATTTGAGTCTATATTTTGCAGGCCCGAGCTAAGTTCTTTGCCGATACGATTGGATCATCAACTGAATATGTTAAGATTTTATGAAATATAACAGGAAACACTAATATGTCAGCATGGACGTCCGTGGAAAATACGAAAGCTTAAATGCAAAGTCTTGAAGTTCATTAACATATACAAAATAACCAAGCTTAATTCATAAAAATTTTCTTTTCTCTATATGTTCTCATCCCCAAATGTAATTTGAAGTTCGTAAGAGGAAAGGTTTCTGATTTGCAGTGCCCTGTAAATATCCATTCCCTTAATGTCAACAAAAAGTGTTCATTGTTACTACTTCAGTGCTGCGTTCTACCATAAAACTTAGATTTTCTCGCAGTTTACTTGTTCCAGACCTCTTTTCGTCATCTTTTATGCATGACTCCTAAAAAAGCGACCTCTAATTGAAGTCACGACTTTTGGGTAGTTCCCATAACCGCCATTTGCCTTGAAGGCCCCTCAACGCCCTCTTCCGCTTCACATGTACTGCTTCCGTGGCTCCACCTATGCCTGCGGCCACCATCGCCGCATACGTCCCCACCATTCCGTGCAAAAATGTTCTAACTTCTCCGAGTTTGACTATAAAAGCCTTGAATCACAACTCCAACAGCATTCAAATCACTCCCCAGCTCCAAGCCAAAGCTTCTAGCTTTTACCGATCCGCAAAACTACCATGAAATCCATCGTGAGTTCTAAATCAATCCCTTCATTCCATAATAAATTAGTTTAAATTCAAAGATTGGTGTTGGAGTCACTTTCATCTCACTTATAATAATATTAATTAAACTACACCAAAAAAAGTTTGAAATTGACTCTGAATAAGTCTTACATCAGTAATACTTACTTTTCCCGAAAATTTTAATATAGATCATCCTCGCTGTCTTGACCGTCTTCGCCTGCGCGCAAGCGGGTTTGTTGGCTCCCGCGCCCTTGGGACTTGGATATTCTTTCGGTCTGCCAGCATACGGAGCTGGCTTGCGTCTCGCCGCTTCTCCCGTTGCCTACGCAGCCCCTGCAATCCATGCTCCCCTTGCCTACGCTGCTCCGGCCCCGGTTGCCTACGCTGCTGCGCCCGTTCCTACTGCCTACTCCGTAGAAACCGCCCCCAAAGTGGAATTGGCTTACGAACCCGTTGAACAACACGGATACCGTATCGCTTATTAAATTCCCTAAAAGTCTAAGACATCTTCATTGCCCCTCCTCGCCCCTCCCACTTGTACACTTTCTTCATCAGCGCGTCCACGATTCTGTGAATAAATCATATTTCGATTAAAAAATGTAATGCGTTTCATTTTTTTCACTTTTAAACGAATTAAATTTACGAGAGCAATTTCTTCAAAACAATTTTCACAAAACACTTTTCAAAATAAAACTACTAAGAAATTACAGCTTTGTTCTGAAACAATCAAAATCTTCGTAGGGAATTTAGCTACAAAATTTTCCCTAATTCACTTCTGAGCAGTTGAACAATAGTTGCAAAACTTTAGTGGATCACTATAGCAATTTAAATGATTTCGAGCATTTTCAAATGTTCAGTGACTCATTCTAAAGCAATCTAAGAGAAAAATGTCGAAATATTAAAAATAAATCTACAAATGTAAAAAAGTAAGGAACTGAAAGAAGAATTTTCAGGCATTTATTAACTTGTACTGCCAAGTTTTGAAAGATATTTTATAAAATGTTGGGGCTGTAAGAAGCTTCGAGGTCATAAATATCGAGATGGACTAGTTTTGATCGCCAAAATGGCCTTAATAGGGCGTGGTAGCTGGCAGCAAGGCTGTCTGCAGACGCTTTACGTGCTGCGTTATACAAAACCATGAGAAAAAGATCGATTCGATAATATTAACTGGCCAAGATCACGTCATGTAAATAAATATCCTCATTAAGCACGAACAAATTACGCTAGAAGGATTTCAAAACAATCATGACAAGTTTGAGTCCAACCAAAGAAACAATGCAGCGTAGGCGATCGAAGATAATTCGCAAAAAACGATGCTCTTTTTTGTTTCTGGATAAATGGCTCCACACCAACCTGTTGTTTAGCTTGCAGGTAAGGCGTGTTTTCCATACACGGAAACTAGATGACTGTAAGACCCTCAAGGTCAAGGTAGAGTCCCAGGTGCAAAAATCGAGAGCAGAAGGGATGTATAACGAAATCGAGAAAGAAAAAAGGACTGAACCAAGCTTAGGCGAAGGACAATGAACAGGATGTTATTTAAAGCAGTTCCGTGTAGGTTCATCAGCCTGACTTGTAAAATACCTCAGTGCTCTGTTAAAACAACAGGAAGTCGTAAGAACATAGAGATTGTTCTTTACTGTTTAATATTCGAGTTTGACATGCTTATTACTATAACAAAACAATGCAATTAAGCGAATAAAACCAACAATAAAGGCAACGAAACGTTCTCGCGCGCGAGGAGTTTTAAAAAGTCATTGTTGTTGCCTACTTGCTATTTATTGTACCACATAGGCAACTTTACTTATGTCATGGTTGGTTACTTACGATCTTGGCAGACTAAAGCCTTGTTAACAATAGAGAGTTAAAGGAATTGTAAGTAAGCTTATAACGTAGTTTAGTAAGAATGTCCACAAAAAGCCAGTGGATAAAGATTACGCATATAAAATATGATGACGTAATTAACACGAACGTCACGAGTTTACATTATAAAGTCGTGTAATCACACTAACTCATGGATGGAAAACAGTAAAACATAACAACTTAGTTCAGGTATTTGGATGGGTAGAAACTGAATTGGAGTTGTAAGTAAATTTACTGTAAGCAATCTAACCAATTTTGTCCTTCACATTTCTCGTGATGTGTACTACGCCTGTGCTGAATAGGTTATGTTAGGTTTAAGGTTTAGTTAACTTAAATTTATTTCGATCAGGCTAGCATTAGTTTGTTTAGATTAGTTAATGTAAACGTTAGTTAGTAAACTAACTAGTTTATTGAATGAACGCTAGTTTAAGTTAGTTTATGATTAGGTTAGGTTCGTTTTCGATTAGGTTAGGTTTAGTTATGATTGGTTAGTATTGGAAATACAGGAAATTGTCAGGGTCTTAACAGGAAGTTACTTCTAGACCTTATTTTATCTTTATTTGATTTCCACACTTGTGTATTTGCATATTCTGTTTAATTCAAATATTAAGCTTAGTATTTCACGCCAAATTTCGTGGGCTAAGTAAAACGGAGTTTGGATTTTGAAAAATAGAGCAAGTACCCTCAAGTACTCTCTAATGCGTACGAATTCGTAACATCTCCTAAAATTGGATGCCACCCCGCCCGTCATACCAGAGAAAGACCTTGAAAAGCCATCTAAGTCTTTTGATGGTTACCGAAACTCGTTCGAGGTTGTCTTCAAGGTAGGCGTGGCTTCCTGGCTCTCACCTTAGTGGTGGCGGCTATAAAAAGGAGCCGNGGCTCATTCATCCTTTTACAGATTGTTTTCGCCCTTTTGGTCGCCGCCGTTGCTGCTGGTGAACAGGAAAAAGTCGCCTTGCCCTTGGCTTACGGCTATGGCTACCCCTACGCCGGACTCCGTTTCGCCTACCACACTCCCTTGACCTACGCCGCTGCTCCCGCGCCCGTGGCCTACGCTGCTCCCGTTGCCTACACCGCTCCTGCTGTCCATGCTCCCGTTGCCTACGCTGCTCCTGCCCCGATCGCCTACGCCGCTGCCCCCGTCCCCACTGCCTACTCCGTGGAGACCGCCCCCAAGGTTGAATTGGCCTACGAACCCGTTGAACAACACGGATACCGCATTGCCTATTAAACACTCAAATTTGTTTCCTTGTTAATAATGAACCAGCAGCAATACACTTTTTAAAAAAATTTGAAATCGACATTCCCATTGTTGACTACTCATTGAACAATCATTAGTTAAATTATTTACTGCACTTACAGGATTCAAAAGATTCGCGGAAAGTGGGAAAGAACTGTACATAAGTTCAATTGTGTTGACAATTTGACGCACCTCCGGTGCCGTCTAGTAGAATAAGGTGCCCATTCTTTTTCCCGCCTACTTAAGCTTGCGTTGCGTAGCACAAAGTAATGGCCCAAGATTTTTCGACCAAAATGCTGCAACACATGCAAGAAGTCTTATGTTGGCTTTACACTGAGCTGTCAGCGTGTTGAAACACGCGACAGACGCTCGTACTTTTCTAATGGACGTGTGTCGTATGTCGCATGTTTAGACATTCCGACACTTCTGTGTTGGCATGTTTAGGTATTACTTTCGCATCCGTGTCACCCAGAATGCTAGCACTGGCTTTTGCGACACTTGGTTTACTGAAACTTTACAAAGCGAAATTTACGAAAGTCTTCTTAACCAACTTTAAAATAGGTTCCTATCCAAGATTAATAAAACTAACATTTAGTTTTGTGGTTATTTCATGAAACTTGCAATAAACGATTTTGAGTGTGCGTGTGGGGGGATTTTTAGGGTTCTGGGGGTAACTCTCTTGGGCCTAGGCACCCCTGGTTCAAAAGATATGATTTTTGTTACTTTTCCGTCATATTACTTTTGACCCGACCCTCTTTTAATACTCTATTCTAGAACAACATAAAACACAGCAAAGGCGAAAGTCTGTGTCATTTTGTGGAATAAAACTAATTAACTAGCTTTACTAAAATACCCCCCTTTATCTGGAAAATTCTATTTTGCAATGGTGAAGATAGGAGAATATCCGAATTCCGAAAAAAATGCATATAAAACCTTGCTTTCGAATTTCGTGACACCGTTAACTGAAAACAGTCTCGCATTTATAACAACGCGTACAATATTAATTATTACTTCAATAAAAAGCTTTAATACGGAACACATCGCTCCATGTAAATTAAACGAGCCGTCAATGCAACCAAACACAAATCTTCCCATATAACAAAGCTATTGGATACTTTCACCTCAACGTGCTTTCACCTAGCCAAATGGTTGGCTACTGGAAACGTCATTTCAAGCTAAAAGCGACGTTGCTTAGGAAGTTTAGTTGCTCCAGGCAAACTCGATGTTAAAATTACATAGTGAACTTCAATCCTTTTCCTCCGTTTTAACTTACGGCTGTTCTGAGGCAAGCGAGCGTTACATAGTGTGGCGTTCGTTGTTACCCAACAGTCAAATTTCTTAGCCGCCCAACAATTAATCCTAAGATTCATTGTTGGTAAGAATGAAATCCCCTGCACCCAGCCTGTAATAGTTAGTTCCTTTTTGACCTTCCTTTGAGCCAGTTCCGTTTCTTGAACGTGAAATTTGATTGTTGTAAACTAGCTAAGTGAGCGAACGGGGCTCGGGGACGACGAGGCATGCGAAGAAAAACACATGCCAAAACGCTCAACGCAACTTCATTCGCAACGGAAAACACTCACACCCTCCTTCAAAGTTGGAAAGACTGAATAGTTATTGAAACTGTAGGATGTGGAATCAAGTGTGAATCTGCAAAGAAATATACATTTTAAGGCGTGAGCACGTCTTTTTTTCTGCCGATGTCTTTTCATTCATTTTTGCCAAAATAACTGAAGTCATTTACTTAAAATAATGGTCACCTATTTTAAACGATCTGCAACACCGTTGCCAAGAAGTAATTTTCCACCGAAAAGCTGTTTTTGAATTTTGTCGAGCAATTTCGTGTTCCAAATTTGTACTATAATCGTCGCAGGATAACTTTCAACTCCAAATTTGAAAATACAATATACCCTTGTTCTGTGGAGTAATCTACAAAGCTGTTTTTTTATTTTATTTTATTTTTATTTTTATTTTTTTTATTTTTGCTTTTACTTAAAAATAGCCAACATATTAACAAAGTACTAAGAGACCCTTTTTCGTTCTAAACTACCCGTTTTACGTTAGTTCCTCTTTCCGTTCGCCGTTCAAACTCCGGAGCTTGCCGGCTAAGCCCAGCCTCCTCCTGATCCGGCATTGTCAACACGTGCGGGACACCATGTCTCTGAAACTAGCCCGGGTTTTGACGCACAAATTGCCCTTGCTCTCTTACAACGGGGCTACCAACACCGCCAAAAGCTTCCCTTTAAGACCCAGTACTGTTTCTCTCCTGAGAAGACCATGGAGTGTGGGTAATCCGTATAAACCTCTCAGCGCTGCTCGTTTCTCCACTTCGACCGATTCTTCTGATGAGTACCGCACACCGATCAAAAACACCGAAAATGCCGTCGGTAACAATCACTGTTCTTCCTTATTTGTTGTTAAAGAGTCAATGTTGACATTTTGCACAGGTACGGCAGAGAAACGCGAATTCCAAGCCGAAACTCGCATGTTGCTCGATATCGTCGCCAAATCTCTGTATTCAGAGAAGGAAGTTTTCATTCGTGAACTCATTTCCAATAGCAGTGACGCGCTCGAAAAACTGAGGTACCTCACGTTGGTCGGAGAATCAGTCAAAAACCCGGATCGGGCGCTGGAAATCCACATTGCGACAGATAAAGACAAGCGCACTTTTACCATTCAGGTTCGTTTTGCTCCTATTTCAGTACTTTTCTCTACTATTCACTGTACCAAGCCAGATATATGAATTAAACTTATCTAAACTCAAAACCTTGGGAAAGAATTTCGTTTGAATTTTTTGCAACATAAAATGTATTTAATTTGGTTCCTGTTAGCTAATTATTCCACAATGCCTTCCTTTTGAATACATTCATGTTATGGTTGCTTGTTCCATAGGACACGGGTGTCGGCATGACCAAAGAAGAATTAATCGATCATCTGGGTGTAATTGCACGTTCTGGCTCCAAAAGATTCTTGAATGAATTGAAGGAGAGCAAAGGCAGCGCTGATCAGGGAGCGAACATCATTGGTCAGTTTGGCGTAGGGTTCTATTCCGCCTTCATGGTCGCTGATAAAGTCGAAGTCTACTCGCAATCTTCCAAATCCGACACCAAAGGCGTGTACTGGGTTTCTGATGGGTAAATTTTACTTTTGGTTAAGAAAATTCCTTCTTAAGTCATGCTGAACAGACGTTTCTGGGTCAGTTACTAGTAAACTTGTCAAAAGTTGCTCGGAAATTATTGACCGTTGCAAGTATTTTCTTTTTCATTATTTTGTGGTTCACCCCTGTTGAATTTGTGTGTGTATTTTGACTTTTTGTTTTGTATTAGCTGTTTGTTGTCCTTATTTCTAAATATTATTTATTGATTTATTCTGTTATCTGATGTTGAATTGCATTTTTAAGCTTGGGTTCGTACGAAGTGCAGGATGCCGACGGTGTGCAAGAGGGCACAAAGATCATTCTTCACTTGAAGCAAGATTCCGCAGAATTCTCTGACGAGCAAGCGATCAAAGGTCTCCCTTTATTCATTATCTTGAACCATAACCTAACCTACCTAAGCCGTGTAGCGTAACATATCGAACCTAACTGACTTAACATAACTGAATGAAAACACAACCAGCTAATATGAACTAACGTAAACAAATATAATCTCAGTAGCCTGACGCTACCTAATATAACAAAACTTAACGTAATCTAACATAAGAAATCTAATGCTGCGTTTCCACTGCCATCTTAAGATGAGAAATTGATTAAGCAGAACGGATTACTTCACATTTTCGTTCGGTAACACGTTTTTACAATAACTGAACATCCAAGCATAGCCTAAATTATTGGAATACGTGTTCCGAGCGAAACCAGAACACTAATCCCATATTTTGCTTTGTAGCTTGTGGTAAGGTGGCATAGAAATGGAAACTCAGCCGAACTTAACTAACCTAACATAAAAAAAAATCTCGCGAAATAGTTACCTTTTTTACTGTTGCCTTCAGTAGCTTGACCACGAATTAATTTCAAATAAACCATTTCTTTGCATTGACGAGAGCCATTTACTCATTTTTTTTACGTTTCTAGATGTCATTAAGCGGTACAGTAACTTCGTGGGCAGTTCAATTTACCTGAACGGCGTGAAGGTCAATTCTGTGAAGCCTTTGTGGTTGATGGAACCGCGAGACGTGTCTGCCCAAGAACACGAAGAGTTCTACCGCTTCATTTCGGGCGCCTATGACCAGCCTAGATTCGTTTTACATTACAAAATCGACGCACCGTTGAACGTACGTGCGCTGTTGTACGTGCCAGAGGGCAAACCAGGATTGTTTGAACTCCAGCGCGATTCAGACGTGGGCGTGTCCTTGTACTGCAAGAAGGTTTTGATTAAACACCGCGCAGAAAACTTGCTGCCCAAATGGCTCCGTTTCGTCAAAGGTTGCAACCCATTTTCGTTAATATTTTACGTTTTACTCGAAATCGTCCAAGGCATGTCCTATTAGAGGTCCATTTTTTTAGTTATATTTTATCAAATATCTTTATTTTTATTTTGGTTTTGATTACGTTTTACGTCTTGCTTTTTGTTATTTGGTTTCCTGTTTTTCTTCATATTGTCGGAATTTAAATGGAAATACTAAAAATAATTACCTTGCAGGTGTGGTGGATTCCGAGGACATTCCCTTAAATTTGAGCCGCGAATTACTACAAGACAGTTCTTTGATTCGCAAACTGCGCACAGTCCTCACGAACCGATTTCTGCGCTTCCTTTTCGACAAATCTGTCAAAACTCGCGAGCAGTACGAACTCTTTTACAAAGATTACGGTCTATTCTTGAAGGAAGGCATTGTTACTGGCCAAGAACAATCTGAAAAGGTAAAGTTCGACTTATCAACATTGACCACTAAAGCCGCAAGTGGTGAATACCACCATACCTGGTGGTATTTACCACTTGATTCAAACTATTATGCTGAGTTTCCAGTGACAAGTTGTGCGAGTCAACTTGCACGATCATCAATATCGACCCCATTTGAATTACACGGTTGTGCGAGTCAACTCTTACTCGTGTGACTTGCACAACTCGTCAGTGGAAACTCGGCATTATCCAACTCTTTTCTCATCATGAGTTTTATTTTCCTGATTTACATGCTTTCAGCGTTTGATATTGTCCGTTTAAACGAAACAGTTATTCCGACAAAACAAATGCATAGTGGTAAAGGTAAACAAATCTCCAAACATGTCGACTTCTCTCGGGTGCCTCTATTAAAGCTAGACGGGAAAACTACCTTGGAGTAGACCTATACTGATGAGAATAAATCATGAATTTCTGTTTGAAAACAGGAAGAACTTGCCAAACTTTTGCTTTATGAGTCCTCCGCAAAGCCTGCGGGCGAAAAAGTGTCCATTTCTGAATACTGTAGTCGACTAAAGCCTGGTCAGCGTGATATTTACTATTTGGCGGCTCCGAGGTAGCGTAATCTTTGCTACAAAAAAAAAATAAATCGTTTATGTTGTGTGTGTTCGTATGGATTGATCTATGCATTTATATTTTTAGTCGAGAATTGGCAGAAACCTCGCCATATTACGAAGCCGTAAAAGAAAAAGATATCGAAGTTTTATTCTGTTTCGAGCCGTACGATGAGTTGGTGTTCTTACAACTAGGAAGGTTTGACAACAAAAATTTGACATCGGTGGAGAAAGAAATGCGGAAAGACAAGGAAAGTGACGTCACGGAAGGTTGGTACTATAGAATTTGTGTATATAAGATGAGAAGTTGTTTTTTGGCAATTGATGGGGTGAACAGGAGCGGAACTGAACAAGAGTACTTGCGAAGATTTGAAAACGTGGATTAAGTCATCGTTGGGAGCTAAAGTGGCGCAAGTGACGCTAACCGGAAGGTTACAGTCACATCCGTGTATGATAACTGTCGAAGAAATGGGCGCTGCCCGACATTTCGTCAAAACGCAATTCCAGGGCATTCCGGAAGAACAACGATACCAGTTGTTGCAACCACGCTTGGAAATTAACCCCAGGTAAAAGGACGAAAAATAAAATACTTTGATCCACTTCTTGATCTAATAATCTTCGTTATCTCCGCCCGTTTCAGTCATCCGATTATTATTAAACTCAATTCGCTAAGAACTGCTCATCCTGAACTGGCCCAGCTTGTTACTCAACAGGTATATTAACATTATCATAGTGATGTGAAATCCATTATTTGACTTATGATCTAATGGGGATCTATGTAGTTGTTCGCTAACGCTATGGTCGCAGCCGGTCTCATTGATGACCCGCGGACGGTCGTAACCGGCATGAATCAGTTGTTGACGCTCGCTTTAGAAAAATACTAAGAAATGTTCGATGAAATAAAAACCTGTAGTCAATTCATTTTTAAAAAAGACGTCCTGTTAATTTTTGTTTTCTATTAAAAAAATGTGCACGCCTTTGTATTGTTTTTGCGAAAGTAGTTAAGTCGAACGTTTTTCCTTGCGGACTCGTAGCGCTTGCGATAAGCTTGCCTGAGTAGCCGTGGCTGCGGGTTCGGTTTGCTGACAGAGTGACGAACATCAAGGTTATTTAAAAGGTTAGGCTGTCCTATAGCGGGAAACGCAAATGGCGTTGATCCGTGACATCATTGGAATGCGCGCGCTTTCGAACGGGCTCTTCTAGTGAGAAAACACATCACCTATTGTGCGCTCCTCTTTGAGAGGGGACGTGTGTGATTCGTGTATTTCTTGTTAAATACACGTTTGTCATATTCCTAAACATTGAAGGCTTGACTTTTCATTTTATTCAATTACATTTTCTTTAATTTTCTTCAATTGTATTAGTTTACAGGTCACAACAGCCGATCTAAAAGATAATGAATAGCTCAGTGAAAACAAGTTTCCATTCAAAATCATATTTTGTGAGGCATGTACTCTACCCTTCTTTTTGTTGTTTGAATGTCTTGCCACATTTTTCTCGTTTTTAACGTTTCGAACGTTTCTAACCAACAGCGCTTTTCGCTACATGAAATTTCATTGTCAGTATACGGAAAACACATGACGAATATTGCAAGCTTATAAAAATGTATTAAATTCTGCGAAACAGACAAATGAATACATAGATTTATGTGTAATAAAATCAAATTTCAAGTCAGAATATAACGTTTACGATGACTGTCAATCCCTTTTAGTGGCTCTTCACGCTGATTGGCTGCAGTGCAGTGACGTTGCTCTCTAAAGTCAAACTCTAGCGACCATGACGGCCTAACCTTCTTTTAAATAACTTCGGACGAACATTACACGGGTTTAGTGTGCGGGTTCGTTGACGCTTGTGCAAGGTAAAGGTCCTTTGCGGTTTCGCGTGTAGATTTTTTTCCTTATCTGCGAGAGATGAAAAGCGCTTTTACACTCATCGAAGTCGACTTCATAGCATATAAAGCAACAAGTCAAGATGCCTTGTATGAATATCCCATAAAGCGTGGAGTCAAAATAAGGATAAAAGCTGAGGAAAAGTTGGCAAAACGAATAGGAACCCGGGTTTGTCGCTAAAAGGCCCTAAGGCGCTTTTACATAGGGGAGCATGAAACCGTTGGCATGTGCGTCAACTTGACATGTATGAGTGCGTGCTTAGCCGATTTTATACCTTTACTATATTTCACTCCGATTAGATCAAAATTGCAATTGAAATCGAAATTCTCTAAACAAAAAATGGCATAACTTAACCATAGCCTTGCTAGACTGATAAAACCAATACAAGTCAACTTATACGACTCGGACTTGAGCTAAGCCGTAAAACTACCGCACGTAAAATACCTCACACGTTGCTCGAACAAATCAATAACAGACATGCTGCCAGGGAAAAGCCAAATTTCCAATCGAAAACCGAGCAAGGTCTATCGATTGAAATAGAAAACGGTTATCATATGAGCCAATGTCTTTAAATAATTTAGGTAAGTACTCAACCATGTTTACAGTCAACTCCCTCTTATCCGTCGAGTTTGGAAATGCACCTTAGATCCGGATAATCGAAAAGCCTGTTAATCCAAAACTTTATAAAATAGCACGTATAATATATTGCATACAACGATTTTTAGATGTTTGTTGGTATAGGTTGCGTTTCGTTAGTTTAAACTAGGCAAGGTTTACTTCCGTTAGGTTTGTTACGTACGTAAGGTTTAGTCGTGTAAGGTAGGTTAGTTTCTTCTACTTAGTTTAGGTCGTGTTTGTGAAGTTTTAGTTAAAACTTATAAGAAAACATATTCAGTTCGCCATGAAACCCAGTAGCCTATTTATGAAATAAAATCACCCCGCTTTTTCATAAATGCAACTTAAAACTGGTGTACGCGTTTGCGATTAACTAGTAACCAATTAAACCGTGTGCGGATAATAAAGTCTACTATGTTACCAAAAATGTTGATAAGCTCGTAGCTGGAATGCTGAAATTTCACCTTAGAGTCGAACCCGGGTGTAAGACAATCCTACTTCTAAGAAACTCTATATAAGCAGCATTATTCAGCAGTTTTACATAAAAAAACACAATTCGTCGAGATAAATTTTATTATGTATTTTAAATATATTTAAAATGAAATAACTTTCATATATTTACGTAAACTAAAGTACCTGAAAACAAGGATTACCTCGAATAAGGTAAATCGCATGATTAATTCACTTCAATTACTTGCGATAGAACTGCACTAAAGCCTAAAGAATCGAAATCTTTTGTGCTCACTATATCAACGTATAAAGTAAGCTGTAAAATAAAGCAGGTAAAGTAATCTCTACCTGCTCTATTATATGCAGGTTTTGAATGCATGCATTCAATCTCGAGGGTACTTTACCCTATAAAGTTATGTTTAGTACCTTCACCTAGTTGTCCATTTATTTTCCTTTAAACGCACTTTTTCGCTGTTCTTGCCTATTTCGAACATTTTGTAGTAAAAGTAAAACAAAAAGTTTTAATGCCATAGATGACATTGTAAGCCGAATAAGGTAACGACTCTTCAAATCCGTGGTGGCATGTGTATTTTATTTTCAAATGCGCGTTCATAATTACCCCAAGCATATAAAACTTTGGATTTGAATAAGAAATTGAACGAAAAAAATCAGCAAATAACAAGTTTTCATGACTATTTTATTCTTGCTTATCCACAGCGTTTTCAACTTTGATTGGGGTTTCACGCCCCTTTTCACTAAAAAAGTCGCGACTTTCTTGACCGCGACGCATTACTACCCTTCCAAGACCAAAAAGCTATAACATACAAAAATGGTCGGAAAATCGTGGGTAACTATAAACATATAGTTTATCCAGAGGTTAATTGTTGAGATTGTGTTCTGAATGACGTAACGGAAAGCTAATCGTCATAGTATTTCGTTCGGAAGGAACGGAGCTTCCAACCACCATAGCTACTTTTCGATAGTGAAAACTCGAAGATTCTGAAATATGTTTAAAAAACTGTCTTTATCTTCAACCTCCTGATACTATGAAAATAAAAATAAAAAGTCGTTTCGCAATCCCAAGGAAGCCTATCCTTCGCTGAATCTGAAAACACAAAGTTTATTGCTTTGCGTCGAGTACTTGAGGAGCGATAAATTTTCTATAGTTCCTCACACAATTTTAAGTCACCCGATGCATTCAAACTAACCCCAGTCGACGGGATTTTCTGTAAACACCGATTATATGAAGTGCAAAGCTTGCATACTTTTACGTGACCTTATGGCAGTTTCATATAATTGGATTTTTATTGTTGGACTGGTCAGCTTGCTGCATTTGTATAATCGGGCAGCGTGGCACTGAGGTACAGCAGTACAGAGTGCTCTAGTAAGGGCAACAGGGAGGGGAGAACGGAAGGAAGGTTGCAGCGCGAGGCCAAAGGCCTGTGGCATTGACGGACTTGTCCGGGCGCGCGAGAGCATCGAGCACTAGCCCGAACTAAACGGCTGATAAGCCGAAAGGAGTAAAAATGGGGGAAAGGCTACATAAGCAGGCATCCTGTTGTGGCCCGGTGCCGGTGCGGTGCGCCTTGCTTCTTCCCTGGCGGGTGGGCGAGTGTGAAGAACTCAAGCGACCCCACAAACGGCAACGGTACTACTGGAACACAAGGCTCCTCGCCTCTGGACACGATATACAATATATGCTTCTCTTTTGCCTTACATTCTCCCTTCCTTTTTCCTCTCTCTCTTTCTCTCTACCATTCCTTTCCCTATCTCTCTCGCTTCTCTTTTGCCTCCCCTTTCTACCGGGGGTGCTCGCGGGGTCTATAGCATGGACTATGCATAGCGTTGGTTGTCCGGGGCTTTGTTCTTGTCACAGTGTCTGTTGGCTGGGCCTGCGGCGAGTTGAGACGTTATATTCCAATGGGAAAAGCAGGGAAGGGAGAGCACACCGTTGTTTACAGGATACTACTACTGAAGTGTGCACTGTGTTTTATGCCAAAGCTGTGGTGACGGAGAGAGTGCAAGAAGAGCTCATTCTTCTGCTCATTTTTAAACAAAAAAACATTTACGAACAATTAGCGCAGAAATTAACATGCGCTTGGATCTTTCCAAAACTTTTTATTGTTGATCATGACCTCCATTGATTTTATTGTTAGTGCTTCCTGTAGTTGTGATGCATTGGTGACAGAACGGACAGTTAGTGGCCTCCAGGTGTCAAAAGTGACCTCATACTTGTGACATGTGGGAATTTTTTTAGCCTCGAAAAGAATTTTAAGTCTTTTATCGTTGGCCAGGCAGGCTAAGCGGACTGGACATTATGAATCTCAAACTTGTTGCAACAATGGAATTTTTAATACCACACGAGGAAATACACGAATTAAGAACAAATTGAGTGTTGCGTTTGGTGACGTTTTCTATTTAGCACAGTGTTGTTATCGCGCGCCGTTCAAGTTGTTTTTATCTCGTGACAACTTGGCCAGCGTCCAGGGCTAAAAACACACTCGTTGGATTTCGTGGCCAAGCAATCCACTTCCAACAATCAAATTTGTTTCGATTACAGTGAGGTATGTGGATCTTGGGGGCTAGAAAGTGAATTCTGATTGTTGGGGGAGTGAGTATCATTGTTGAGAGGAAAACCGTTGCGTGTTTGTCACCGATGGTGGGCGGGGCTTGGTTCGTAACACCACCTCTTCGCATGTTGAACTGTGGTGCAGCTGAGCAGAGGGGAGTGGCTTGTGGCTCAGGATGTCCGACGCTGTGGTGACGCCCACCCCGAAGAAATCACCCGGTTTGGATCGTCTGCGTCGCCGACTCGAGCATTACCGTAAACAACAACAAGGCCGGTTGCTCAAGTACAGCGGGTCATTGCCGAGTTTATATGAACTGCAAATGCAAGAGACGTTGCTGCTCAAGCAACGGCATTTGGACTCTAAGGCCAAAAAGTCGGCCAAGAAGAATTCGTCGTCGGCTTCGGCCCCGACCGCCAATTCCAACCTTAACGCCAACACGGCTGCCACCACGGATAAAAAACCAACGCCAGAGCAGCTGGTAGTGGCCAGTAACACGCCCGTCAACTCTGCAGGTGGACCTCCCCCTCTGCCTACTTCCGGAGCGCCTCCTTCTGCCACCCACTTGGTAAGCTTCGTACTTCTCATTCTGTTAAGGAGGAAAATTCGACTTTCGCGGGAGATACCGTAGCATTGGGCATTTCGGAAACCGCACAACACGAAGCAAACACAAGGACCCAATACAGAGCGTCGTATACGCTTTGGTCTCGTTTTTTTTTTGTGGGGGGGGGGGAGGGGAGGGCTGTGTCGTCACATAGCTAGACTTTACGATGCGATGGCTTGTCTTACGCGGTAACGAGAGGATAAGAATACGTAAGCTTGTGCCGAACACGTTCGACACTCGTGTTACGCGGGGGGAAAGCACGACTGTACACTGGGCAAAAAACGCGTCACACAAAGTTATCACAAGGACATTATAAGGCTATTGGGAGTAGATTCTCTTTATAACGTACACTTCTGTAACGACCTGTCGATTATAGTGGAAGGTCTGTACGGTATCGGCACTTGTAATAGTACAGAATTTGCGTCTGATATAAAGAACTTCAGATATAACTAACAGCATTTGATTTCTCCTTGAAGATTCGTTATAACGAGACTTCAGTAGAATGCTGAACTGTCTTACGTGATAACGAGAGAACAATTAGCATGTAATTTTGTTATAACGAAATATTTGTTATAATGGACAGATTGTGCGGCGCCGACATCTGATATAACAAGCTTCGGATATAACGAGCGGTATCTGGTGTCCCTTGCAGGTCCAATACAACGAACCTTCTTTTACGGATGGACGCCTATAATTGACCTTTTTAATGTCCCCAGCTATATGCTTGGAAAGAAATTATGTTAGATATAACGGACTTCTAGGTATACTGAACAGTTTTGTGCTACCACTAAGTTCTTTGCAAAAAAAAAACAAAAACAAAAAAAAAAACACGAGTACGTAAGCTTGTTTCGAAAGCGTTCCAAACTTGAGTTACGCGGAGTAAAGGTACGGTATGATACGATACAAAAGCTGCATAACGCGAGGCTATCCGTTGCGAAGCTTCTTTGTGCTTGCCCTCGCCTTTCGCGAAATGTGACTTCACAAAGTTAGGTTATAATATACGGTGACTTGTTATACGCGGTCCGAAGGATCACTCTACGACGTGCACAAGGAAACGTTCGAAAGTGACTGACCAGAAGAAACGGATACGCATAGCTAGAAGCCATCCCTTCAGGTGTGCCAATTTTTTTTCGTATTGCGTATATAACAATCTCCTGTACAAAGCGAGTCCCCTAGATCGTCTATTGAACACTTTTTCAATTTATTCTAAAAGAAACGGGTTTACACAGCTAATCAAGTTTGTTTCAAAGTACCCGTTTTTTGTGAACGTAATAGAATTTCACTGTGGAACTCCACTTTCGGTGATTTTTTCTCGCTTCCCCCATGCAGGGCTTAATTGTTTGCAACGATCTTGCGCTGTTTTCGTGGTTAGTAACTTGCATTTGTTAATAACAAAAATAGAATTGTTTATTTTTGTTGATTTGGAGAAGAACTCAAGAAGGTTAAAAGTCGGTTTGAGTCAGTCATTGTTGCTAAGTTGTTGATAGCTGTCTAGTTTAAGAGTTTAGTCCCGCAGGTCAGGAAATGAGATTTGGAAGCCTCTTTTCCGAAAAACATTGTTGTGTCTTGGAGATTCCAGAGCTTTCGGTTAAAAGGCGAAAAAGGGGAACAAGGATAGGATCTAGGCACTGAGACGTTTTTTGCCCTGCGGCGGGCTACATTTGGAGGTCCGTCCGGAGGAGTCAAAGATCTCTTGTTGTATGTGTATATATGGTTGGTGGTAGCTTTGCAAACGTGAAGATAGTCTTTCGGGCGCTGTGTACTGTATACAATTCAAGATATATGCAAGTCGATTCAAGTTGAAGACTTCAGTCAGCTTAGTTAATCGTAAAACTAAATCGATCGAAATTCAGAGTTTTTGGGTTAAAAGTAAAATAACGAATCACAAGAGAATTCAAAAGTTTTTAAATAAAAAAAAATAAGTACAAGAAGAGTCAGAGATTCTGCTAAATCAGTTCGTTGTGAAGCGTAAACTTAAGTCAACTCGGATTGAGAAACTTTTTGAAAAGGCAGTTTCTCATTTAAAAGTTGAAAAATAATTTGGTCAATAATGGAAGGTTGCTCTTCGAGAAAAACACCGAAAATGGAGTTCCACAGTGAAATAATATTATTAAATTTGATCTACTTCATTTTAAAGTTTTTTGTCTTCAGTTCCGTTAATTAAAATATTTTCGTACAATGAGTTCGTTTCATTTCTAAGTTTTTGAAGTCATTTGCTGAAAGCGAGCAGCCTTTATTTTCTCTGTTTTGTTCAACTTGTTTATTCGTCACAATTTAATGTGCACAAGAACGTATAATTTTTAAAACAGTCAAGTCAAATTTTTTACGATTCAGTTCTGTTTGAGATTCGACGGTAAACCATTGATTTACTTTTGAGTAAAGTGAATTCAAAAGTCTTGAACGATGAACCATTCAATCAGTTAATTGGCTGCAAGTTCAGTGCACACACAAATTCGTTGACTTTGCCCAGTTTCACATGCAGTGGTCTGTATGTGGTAATGTCTCCTCCCACTTACTACGGGGAGTTTCTTAACGAAACGGAAGTGTAAAGGCGTCGCCGTGGCGCGCGCGATTCCTTTCGTCGTTTGGCTGGCAGCGAAGTGTGTAGTAAAGGCTCTGCGTCGCCAATATTGACGTGCTATTCCTCGGGGATCCGTAGCTTGGCTTGCAAACGCTGCATAGCAGAGTGTGAGGATAATAAGAACAAGACAAGGGGGAGGAGAAAAGAGAGATAAAGAGAATGAGAATGGGTAACCAGAGTAGTATGGTAGTAGTAAGTTGATAGTACAGTATACCTCGTACAACGAAACTAACCCGTTCCATAGATATTCCGTGCATTAGAAAACTAGTAAAACTTCGGAGCGAAAAATTATATACAAGATAGGGATGCATTCACAAGTTCGACCCAGTATTATAAATAATTACGGAAACTTGTCTGTTTAGGTCTTTCGTGCAAAATGGAAAAGCTCACATATTATAGGGTGTCGTATTTCATAAAGCTTTTGTGTTTTGTTACAGTTTTTTTTTTTTTTTTGTCTTTAAAAGATACTAAAGCTTTACTGGCTTTAATAGCTGTTATGTACCGAATACGGTAAGGTCATATTTCTTTAACTATTTTTTTTAAGTGCAGGTCTGTTTTGGTATTATTTTCGGTAATTTCTGTTGTCGTTAAGTATGTCGTTATTGCTCAATAATCAAATTTTAGTGAAGAAATTAATCGGAATCATTAAAAAATTGCTCGAATAGATAGGAGGCTAAATCCGTTCTATGCCGTGATTGTTTTACCTGTTCCAGCCTACTGAAGGCCGGAACATTAATTTTCGTCTTTCGAGTGCTTTTTGAACCCATTGGAACCGCAAATTTCGAATTTTAAGTGTACCAAACCAACAAAATTCATTGGTTTCTAATTTGTTGTGAGGCAGCGTTCTTTATACACTATGTCAGTTGTACGAAGCGTTCGTTGTACAAGGCAGCATGTAGCTTGATAGGAAAGCGTCCAAAGGATCACAAGGAAGCCTTGTGTTAGCTGTTACTTGCATCACAAAACGGCTTTTGTTCTTCTCTTCCTCTCTGTGTCTCTCCTTGTGCGCTTTCTTTCAGTTCCCTTGTCTCATTTCTCGTTTCGTACTCCGTGCTTTCCATGGCGTTTGCCTTCATAAACGAAGTGGTCACCTTTTAGGTAGTCTTTCTACCTTTTCTGCTGGGCCATATTGTCAAAGAATGCCCCTTTTCACTTTTCTTGATTAACCATGGGTCTCGCTCGACTTTACGGTCGAAATGAAAGGCAGCCAAACCCCTTCCATATTCCTAATTGACCTTCTTGGACTAGCTAGCCAACGGCAGAAAGGCTTACTCAGTTGAGAATCATGCCTATGGCGCGCTTTTCAGAGATAATCAGAACATTTATTGTCAATCATGTGCGTAGAACATTTGGGAAAAGGCTCGGTTACTTGAATTTCCCGCTGAAGTTACAGGAGGGCTGCTGACAGCTTGCTTCGGTTTGAACTGCGCGCCGCTGTGACGCAACATTGACGTAACGTGCTATTAGTAGACAGCCCATAATACCAAAGCTCGCTGTTGCAGGTCTGTCAAGGGATTTGAATACTCCGCTTCATGCGCTTCCCTCGCGTCACAGCCAATCAGTAGCGATGGAGCTCGTCAGCCATTTAATACTGTTCGATTAGAAATGACTGAAATGTTAATTTCGGAATGGGCCACCTTGGCCCCTTCTGTAACGTGACTGCAAGTAACATCAAAGCTAGGAAACGGAACAGGAATGCGAGAAAGTTTTTCGACATACGCAGATACAAGCGCAGGATGTCATATTTCGCTTTGTAGCAATTTAACTGGATTTTATCCAAAGTTTCGTGAAGTAACATGAGAGCTACTAGCGTCATGAGAAGTAAGGTTTCTTTATTGACGAAAGTCGAGCTAATATTGATTGTTGTTAAGGTAGGCCAAATAGGCCTGCTTTATGAGAAATGCCCCCTGGGGGCGGAGCCATTCAAAGACATTCCGTATCCGTTTTCCCCGTTTTGATAAGGTAAAGGAAAGCTACGTTAGGTGTGAGAGGCTTGATTCCAGGACAACAATGAAAGTGTGCAATTCGTTGGGAGAACGGTACAACACATGCACCTGGTCTTGGACTGGTTTTCCATGGTATGGCATGTGTGACGTCACAGTTCCGGGCAGAAAAGCACGTCTTGCAACC
This sequence comes from Triops longicaudatus, assembly GCA_022885665.1. Lineage (NCBI taxonomy): Eukaryota > Metazoa > Arthropoda > Branchiopoda > Notostraca > Triopsidae > Triops > Triops longicaudatus. The sequence goes on along the minus strand of JAGQDJ010000290.1, from coordinate 5,849 downwards.
TTGTCTGTTTCAGCGTGCCGGAGGCGAATATTAGCCAGGGCTCCCCTCCATAACGAAGCCGGATCCGTTTTGTGCTTAACCAGCGCCAAAGACTCCTCCTCTTGTCTATCAACTTCTACTCTTTGAACTTCTTTCCTTAAGGTGAATGCCTCCTTACTCGACCTTTTTTGCTTTATTGCAGCCGCCACGCTATGGCAAACGCTCCTTGGACGAAGACGGACATGCCGAAGATGACGCGCCAGCCAGCAAAGTCCAATGTACGACCACCAGCGCCATCACCTCATCTTCCACAGCGGGCGGTCCTACCCACCCACCTCCTTCATCTGCTTCCGCGAATTCCAAGTTCGCCACGACGGAAATGGTCCAGCAAATGGAATTTAACAATCAGTCGACAACCGTGGCCGTCAAAACACTGGGCGGGGTCAGTGCCTGCGCCCAGACGGATGGCTCCACCACCACATCCAACTCCAACACCTCCACCACGTCCTCCAACAACCATTGTAGCAACAACAATAATAACCAGACAGCGCCCTCACTGCACTCGCCCATGAAACTCGAATGTAAGACCGAATTAATCGAAGCTTCGTTTATGGAAGATTTGGACGTGGATTTGGGCGTGGAAGGCCTCGGTGGTGACTTGGAGGACAACTTTCGCAACATAATGGGCGAAGTTAATGAAGACTTTGTTGACGATATTATGAAACAGATCAATTCCAATTCCGAAATCGCTAATTTGCCACCCGAGTTCATGAAAGAGCTGGAATTTGACGAAAAACGCGACACGGACCTGCTGACACCTGCCGGAGGAGGGGCAATGATGTCGAATCTTGGCTCTAACAACATGCATAATCACCTGAACTCTTTGCACGCTTCCGGTGGCGCTCCAGGGAACCAGTTTTCATTCGGCACGCCCACCGAGCTGAGTCCAGCGGCGCTGACGCTGAAGCAAATGGCAGAACAGCACCAACACAAGAACCAAATTAGCCTAGGACCCATGAACATGGGACCGGTAGCAGGCAATAACTTGGCTCCGCCCCCAGCAGCGCATCCACACACGTCAAATCGACCTGCTTTAGGAGAAATGCCCCCTGGGGGCGGAGCCATGAACCCGGCCATGAGAGGTAACATGCCCTACGGCTATAACCACAACTTACCCAACTCGGGAAGTGGAAATGGTGGCCCACCGCCATTTAATCGCAACAGTAGTAACAACAGTATAAACGCGAGCAACAATACATACGGGAACATGAAAGCCTTGTATGGTGGAGCCCCAAGTGGAGGAGGAGCCGGTCCCGCTTATCATCATGGCAACGTTCCTATGACTATGCAAGGTGGCAACAGTAACCCGATCGTCACCAGTAATGGTAGCAATAATGGTAACAATGTCATTACAACGGAGAGTTCCTTACGCAGTCCGCTCATCAAGAAAGAAAACATGTTTGCTCAGTCCCCGTTAGCCAATATACCCCCGAGCGCGGCCAGTCCTAACGATTTCAAAAATAGACAGAGTGGTCACAACAATGTGGTGCAACAGCAACAACAAATGCCACCGACCGGAGGCAATAACAACAACCTCGGGCCGGGTAATAATCCTAATAACAATATGCTGAACGCCAAGTTTTCACCAGGCAACACCAACGGCCCGGTATCGGCACCGGGAAGTAACGGCAACAGTGGAGGCAGCAACAATGGTGTCGGCCAGGGACAGCCAAGCCCGATGAACATGCAACAACCAAAGACGCCCAATCAGAGTAACCCGGCGGCGTATATAGGCGGGAGCAACAAACCAGGCACGCCTAATCATATGGCAGCTATGGGTGGGACTGGTTTCCATAATCCGGTCACGGTACCCGAAACCACGCCCACCCCACCGGCCCAGTGCCAGAGTCCGATGGTGAACATGATGGCCCAACAGCAACAATTACAGCAGCAACAACAACAGATGAATGCTAACAATGGGCCGAATGCGGCGCAGATGCAGATGAACCAGCAGCAAATGCATATGGCGTCGCATGGTGGCACTGTGGGCGTTCAGCCTACTCAGGTATATTAATTGCGTCATGTTTGAACTTTTTTCGAACTTCTTAGTTTTGTACTTGTTATTCATATTAAGTATTTGTTACCTATAGAAATTACCGTAGGAATTTCTGTATGTGTTAGTTCTATACAGTTTTGTATGTTTTTCTTCTAAGTCATGCATTCTTTTTCTTATTTATCTGTTTCTTAAAAATATAAATATTATATGTAACCGAAATCTGTTGTAATTATTTTACTACTGAGTTTTATTTATGTATTTTTTAATTTTTTTTTTATTCATACAAAGTAATATGAATTAATTGTTTATTCACTTCAGATAAATGCGATGCAGAGCCAGATGAACGAGATGAAGATGAACCAACAGCAGCTTCCGATGTATTATTCCAATATGGGCAACAATGGCATGAACAACTCGGTTGGAGGAGGAGTCATGCAGCAACAGATGAACAATGCTCAAAATACACTGCCAAACCCCAATGCTATGAACCCTCATGCGGTAATTATGAACAACGCCCCCCCACAGCAGCAGCAACCACAAGCCCAACAACAAGTGATGATGAACAACAATGCCGACAATTGTTACAACTTCCATCCTGGCCAAGCGCAAACCATCAATTTTACCCAGCAGCACTTAAGGGGTAACGCCACGCCCCTTGCGCGAATGCCCTCTATGCAACAACAGCAACAACAACAGCAGCAACAACAGCAGCAACAACAGCAACACATTATGCGTATGCAGATGATCAGATCTCAACAACAGCAACAGCAACAAGTTATGCTTCGCCCTCCACCACCCGAATACAAACCTAACATGGTACCGAGCATGGTAACTAATATGGCTGCCATGAATCGTGGCGCTGGCGTTCGCCCAGGTTTCCCTAATCAAGGAATCAGCACTCCTTATCAAATGAACACTTTACCCCAGCAGACCACGCCCATGAGACATCCGAACACACTGCCGCAAGGCAATCCCAACATGACACCAAATAACATGACGCCAAATATGCAATACCAAAACGGGCCGCATGTTGGCGTCAGCAGTGGTATGGTTAACACTAGCATTAACCCGGCTATGATGGGTATGAACCGAGCGCCGGGTTACGGGGGCGGGGTCGGTATCCGAGGACAGCGCCCACCGAATGTCACCGTGGGCCCGGAGGGGATGAACGTTATGCCAAACGGGCCACGAGCCTCAGATTGGAGAACACAGCAGCAACAGATGGCGCCTACAGGTTATCCGAACACCATGAGAATGAATGCAGTCAATCCAGTGCAGCAACAACAACAGCAGCAGCAACAGCAACAAATGTATTCGAACGTGAGAATGAATTACCACGTTCAGCAGCAGCAACAAAGCAACGTGCAATCGATGAACAATGGAATGAACCCGATGGCCATGAATCAGCCACAGATGGGCATGGGAATGCCAGGTGCTGGTAATAATGCGTACCAGGGTTACAACAATGGCAACAATGCGAATAATGCTAACAGAAATGCGATGGGTATGCCAACCAATCCGAATATGCAAAGACAGGGGAATGTGGGCGGGGCAATGAACCCTGATTACGGTGGGTTCGAGTTCCTCGACAATATTCCTACTGGCGAAAGTGCTCAGTTTTGTGGCGACGCCCAGGAATTGTTGAATAATTTTGATCCGAATATGGGATATAGCTTACTGGACAGTTTGTGAAGGCTTTTGACTGTACATTTTTGCGATAAGAGTATTTTACAAAGTTGATTATTTTTAGGAAAAGAAGGAAAAATCGAAGTTCTGTTAACAGATTTTAATTATGGAATCTTTCATGGCTGGCCAACTATTGTTAGAGACAGCTGATATTGACACCTTCTTTAAAATGAAAGTTTTTCTCATGGTGGTAATATAGAAAGAGTGTGCTGCCATCAAGCGGGAGAAATTCTACCGTCGAGTGGAAAGTACTTCCATTCCGTGCGAGTAATATGTGCTGTGGCTGAAGAGCTGGATAAAAAGGTGTTCCAAGCAATGGCAAAAGAGAAGATGTAATGTTGCAGAAGAAAGAAAAAAATGTGTTTATATTTTTGTAGAGTTGTTATGTTCATAAAAACTTCCTTTCTCTGTAATGCCCCATATCCCTTCAATCGATTGTGCTTCCCTCTTTTTTGACATGACCACAAGTGTGTACATATTTTGTAAAGAAAGATCGACAATGAAAACCAAAAACATGTTTCTTGTTCGAAGAAATGTTTATCATACAAAACCATTCGAAAAAATGATTTTTAAGATTTCGAATGACCTGCTTTCACGACAAACGAGTTGTTAACGCCCATTTACCCTGGGGCGTAGTCACCAGCTTCCTGAACGTTTCCGATAAAAAAAAAACAAAGAAAATAATTATAGAATATTCTGATTCAATGGTTAAATCGACTGTACTGTAGTCGTAATTTCTGTTTGCGCACGATCAAATTTTACTGGAAGCAAAAACTGCAACCCAGAAGCCATCGAAATTTTGAGGTGTACACCTCAGTTCGTAAGAAAAGATGAATACGATTTGCTGACTAAACGTACAAACAGCTGCGTTTAAACCGTGGAGAATAATGAGGAATGAAGAAATATGACAGCCTGTCTGGTTTCTGAAGAGCATGCGTCAACTTCATTTGTACAACAAAATCAGAAATCGAATGAAAAACAGAAAAATACTTGAAATGTTCGTACGGATTTCCTCTTTGTCTAACTTCTTTTCTTCTTCTCATATGATGAGGACCACAATCAACTTCCCTAAAAGCATTACTTAAGTGTCCTAGCCCATGATGTAGTGCAGTGGTCCCCAAACTATGGGCGACACCTGTTAGTAACTGGGCCGCGTGAGGGGCCGGCATGCAAGTTGGTATGTATTTAAAATCGCATTCTATCAGAAGCAGCAACTCCTTAGCTTGTCTGTGATGAACCAGACTGGAATAGTTCTGTTTTTCATTCAACCTATCAAACGGTCGGCCACAGAAAAAAAAGTGCGTGTCTCAAAGAGAACCGTGGCTTGAGAAAGTTTGGGGACCGCTGATTTAGTGAACTGTACTGACGTTGATTCCAGTAGCTATTCAGTGCTATGTGGTCATTAAACGGTACTTTCATTTCAGTTTTTAGAAAAGTGTATTGCCGCCGGTTTACTAATAACAAACGAAATGATTTAATAGGCAATGCGGTATCCGTGTTGTTCAACGGGTTCGTAGGCCAATTCAACCTTGGGGGCGGTCTCCACGGAGTAGGCAGTGGGGACGGGGGCAGCGGCGTAGGCGATCGGGGCAGGAGCAGCGTAGGCAACGGGAGCATGGACAGCAGGAGCGGTGTAGGCAACGGGAGCAGCGTAGGCCACGGGCGCGGGAGCAGCGGCGTAGGTCAAGGGAGTGTGGTAGGCGAAACGGAGTCCGGCGTAGGGGTAGCCATAGCCGTAAGCCAAGGGCAAGGCGACTTTTTCCTGTTCACCAGCAGCAACGGCGGCGACCAAAAGGGCGAAAACAATCTGTAAAAGGATGAATGAGCCAATAGCATTAATATTAAACACTAAGCACTTCTAATAGAAAAATATGAAACTTCTGGTTTGGGAAACTGTTCAAAATGTCCACAAGAGAAAGAATGATGGCCAGGTGGCGTTAGCTTACCATGCACTTCATGGTGATGTGTGGAAATTGTGAGAGTTGGATAACTCAGCGAAGACAAGAGAACTTGTGATGCTGGTGAGAAGCTTTCGGCTCCTTTTTATAGCCGCCACCACTAAGGTGAGAGCCAGGAAGCCACGCCTACCTTGAAGACAACCTCGAACGAGTTTCGGTAACCATCAAAA
>JAGQDJ010000289.1:0-34637 GCA_022885665.1 Triops longicaudatus | reverse complement strand
TGACTGTTGTTTCAACAATGTTGGCACACAATTCCTCTCAGCGAGTAAGTCATTGATTCAGCTTTGCAATAAATACGTCAGATAAAATGCTAAAATGCTAATTGCTAATTTTTGCTCATATATTATAATTGCTCATTCTTAATAGCCGCAAAATCCCGTATTGTGTCAAGTTTAACCCCGACGGCAATAAGCAGCATCTCTTCGTGGCGGGAACAGCTGACAAGAAAATCTTATGCGGAATTGTTTCGCTTTGCTTACTTTTGCCGGGTCCAGAAGGATGTTGGTAACCGTGATGATCCGGTTAATGTTCGCTAATCGACGTATATTTGGTTGGTAGTGGGACACAAGAAGTGGGGAAATCGTCCAAGAATATGATCGGCACTTGCGGGCGGTCAACACCATTACTTTTGTGGAAAACAATCGCCGATTTGTCTCGACTTCCGATGACAAAAGCATGCGCGTATGGGAATGGTAAGGTTTCCCGCTCATTGTGCATTATTTTTTAATAGGTTATGAATTTTACGGTTGTAGTTCACCACTTCAAACTCAGTTTAAGTTCCCGTTTCTTGTTTTATTCTAACCTTGTATTTAATGGTTTTGATTGGTATTAAGTTTCTTATGTCCTCATTACGTTGTAATAGTTGATATTCATCTTTTAAATGGAACAAATGTGCCATGAATCCAGACGCTGACTCCTGAACTTAAATGGCCAGGAGTGTTCCGCTGATAACAATGTCAAGAAGTATAAGATAATCGCTGTAACTATTTCAAGAAGTTTCCTGCGGAAGTGCTAGTTCCTAATTTTTGTAGTGCAGTATCTTTTTTTTTGCGATCAAAGGTGCCGGTATACGCTGGCTAACTTTGAACGCGTACTTTAAAAATTAAGAACAGCCACATGCGACCAGTAAAAAATCGTAGCTTATTAAATTCTGCATAGCCCTACAAAGGTTCCATCAAAGCATTAACTCAAAAATTAGCCTACATTGACTAGGAGAGCGAAAATCGCGCGCGTTTTAGTTTCAAAGAAATCTAGATGTCGAAGCAATTCTTTTTTTTTTTTTTTTTTTTTTTTTTTAACCTTGGTAGCTTAACTAAAAGCAAAAAATCCGCTGCAAGATCAAGCAAAAATCGATGGGAAAAGCTGATGACAACATGTTTATTGCAAATTTTCGCACTAGCGTATCTTTAAGTTACATCGTTGCTAAGCGACTAATATTGCAGCCATTTGGGTTTTTAGCGTAATGGCTGGATTTTATGAAGCTCAGTATTTTCCGGACTCATTTTTGTCCTTAACGTCGCCGAATACCTCAACATTCTTGAAACGCTTGACTGGGAACTTTTTTCTACACTCCTGGAAGTCGGATTGAAAGGTTTCGAAATAACTGTGCTCGGTAGTGTTCGAGTATATTTCCAGAAATCTGAGAGGAGGGTTTAGAAAGGTTTCGTAAATATGTATTCATCAAAGAAATTCATGTAAGAAATCTTCGTATGTTTAAATAATCTTCGGTATTTCACCAACAAATCATAATCATGAAAAAGAAACTTTCTGAGCGAAACTCCGTGAGTTTCTACTTACTTAAGTTTTCTAAGTAAGTATAATAAGTTAAGTAAGTAAAGTAAGTTTCAGACACTAACTTACCGACTGAAATAGCACCGGCCGAAAATGGCCTTTTCCGGCCCCGGCCCACGCGGCATTTGCCACTTTGCCACATAGCTTGATTATCTACCAGTCTTTCGGTCTTTGGAAGCCAGGGTTACACTTCAGTTAGGTGTTGAAGTGTGTTACTGCATTGTGGACTTGATAACGTAGGCTATACTGAATTGCTTGTAGCAAACCGCTTATTACTCGAGCGTTGTCAGAAGATTTTTTTTTTTTTTGCAGAAGGAAGCGTAAAAAAGCGTTTAAAAAACGAAGCTGACCAAAATTAAAACAATGCGTATTTTCTGCCCTGGTTTAGTTTGCCTGTCAGCCTGCGTCACTATTAGGCAAACGGCTCCTTGATCTCGTTTGACCTTTCGTTTGAACTCGTCTTAATTGTTGATTGTAGCTGTAGCTTACTGATAAGATTCTGGTTGGAAAATGTTATTTTGAGGGTTATTTGTATTTATTTGTAATGCTATTTGTAGTCATGTTATTTGAAGGTGCCCAACCCGTCAAATATGTGTATTGCCTGATTTGACCCGTTGCCTTGGTCTGGAAAAATTGGGAGAAAATTAATTACCCAAATGAAAATAATTATGCCAATTTCGGGTTTATTTTGTAGCTTAGCAATGCAGGTTTCCTTGAACAAAGTTTTACAAAGCTGTGATATGAACTGTTGTTAAAATGTTCTCATAAGTGACCTCGCAAAAGCTCGAAAAACATTCATTCATTCGACCGAATTCGACCCTGACTGGTAAGGTTGTCGGAATTTGGCTTGACTCCAAAGAGCCACGAAGCCTAAATGCAGCGAATGTGTCCCCCGAACGAAAAATCCTTTGGTGCGGCCCTAGCTATAGCGCTAGACAATTTCGCGCTTTTGAGGTGCAACTTAAACATCCTTATATTGATGGGTATCCACAGTACAGTACCAATAGTTTTGTGCTACATGCTACATTCTATCAATGTTTGCTTCATTTCCGTCAAGTGAGGTTCAAGACGTGTCCGGAACTGAAAGTGGGTTCACAATTGACAACTGATATAAGAGGTAAATCAAGTCGACATTAGTAGAGAAAGAAATGGAAATTGTAATTTGAACAAAGTATTTCAGATGCATGATCTCCCGTGTGTGAAACTTTTTCTTTTTAGTGAGGATTCCAGTAGTTCAATGGTTTGCTCTCTATCACGATCGATTTTCCAGTATTTTCGTAAAAGTATTGCTTCGTCAGTTACTGCCTGGTAACGTTGCGGACACTAAAAGTGAGAAAGAATGTACCTGAAATTTTGTAGCCATTTTCAGTAGCTTGTTGCCATGATCATAAGTCCACGTGCTTATTGGACTGCATTTTCGCCGAATTACTGAAAGGAATTTAGCTAAGAATTAACGTAAACTTCGTCGTATCATTTTTGGGGAGACAGGCTATTTTTCTATGGTTCGGTAAGATATCCGTGTGGTCTTCTATTATAAATGAAAAACTGAGTCCACTTGGTAAGGACAGTTGTACTTGTTAAATTAATTTGCAGGTAATTTGTTCAATAAGTAAATTAAAGCTCACATAAGCAAAGCCTATAAAATTGCACAACTTTTGTAACGCATAGTTAAGAGTAGTTGTAAATCGCACAGAATGGATAAAATAATATTTCAAGAGTTAAAAGACAATTTTTTACAAATACGAAGGGTTAAAGAAACGCTGAACCGGAAGTACCAGAGTACTTCTGAGTGACTTCGTCGACAGTAAACTTGTCGTTTTGAGGTGTTGTTTCCCCAAACGAAACTTTTTTATCCTCAGGATAACTCTTCGTTTTGCTCGAGATTTCGTCCGTACAAAACGATTCTTCCTCCACTTTTGGCAGCTTCAAGGCAAGATCAGCGATGGACTTGGGCAAGTTACCTTTCGGACTGAAAACATCAGGTGTTTGAGATTTGGCTGACGAAGCCATGAACAGATAACCTGCCCCTGTCAGAGACAATCGATCTGCTTGACCCGTCGAAGAATTCCCAACACCATGTGTCGTACAATGGTAGTCAGAACTTCCCTGATTGCTTGTTGAGGGCCGGTTGGCGTCATCACGGCCCGGGGTACGTGACGGGGCGCTAGCAACGTTAGCGTAATCTGGTCGGCCGACCATATCAACGTAGTCTTCTTTTCTGCGTTCCAAATTGAGTACGTTGTAAGGGCTATTTAAGTCGATATAGTGACACCGCACCGACTCTTCCAAAAGTTCTCCCAACATTTCTTGCAAAATGGTGAATGATGGCCGCGAACAGGGATCAGTACGCCAACAATCCATCATGACGTCATAACTGCATTTGAAACCCATCAGAAATTCGTTACAATTTTGTCAAAGGAAAAAGAAATAAACGTAGCCTTGTAATTACATTTCAGCGGTAGCGTACGTAGGGCGATCCATACGGTACCCAGCTTTAAGTTTTGTGAAGAAAACTTCGTCAGCTTGGAGATCTGATAATACGTTGGGCATGGAAAACACAGTGAAAACCACAACTGAGGTAAGATAGTTTCAAAACCAACCTGGATAAGGAGTGTTGCCTAGGGAAAACATTTCCCATAACACTATGCCGAAGGACCACACATCAGATTGCGTTGAGAAAACGAGATCCGTTATGGACTCGATAGCCATCCACTTCACAGGCAAAGGACCCTGAAACAGAAAGACACAATGAAAGTCGGTTGTCATTCTGCGAGTCACCATGTGCTTATGCAAGGCATATGCCGAAGTAAGCTACAATACGGAACCGCCAGTGGAGTCACGGTTGTAGTCTCTGTGACTTGCGTCATTTCGTATTCGATAGGCTTATTTTTCATTGTACAAGTTATTACAACATTATAATATAGGGTTTTGTTTCCAGTTACATGCTGTAGAAGTCGTATGTAAGAACCAATCAGTTCTTAAGTTTTGTAGCAGAGGCATAGCACGCCGAAGTGCAGCAAGGACACCACCAGAAGTCGTTAGTGTAACTNTACAACATTATAATATAGGGTTTTGTTTCCAGTTACATGCTGTAGAAGTCGTATGTAAGAACCAATCAGTTCTTAAGTTTTGTAGCAGAGGCATAGCACGCCGAAGTGCAGCAAGGACACCACCAGAAGTCGTTAGTGTAACTTTACTCGTGCATATGGCGGGAAATGTTATCTTACTTACGTTGCTTTTTTTCTTGTAATGGTTGCCATTCTTGTACACTTCGCGAGCTAACCCAAAATCGCAGATTTTGACAACGTTATTCTCAGCCAAAAGGATATTGCGTGCCGCCAAGTCACCATGTAANTCTTGTAATGGTTGCCATTCTTGTACACTTCGCGAGCTAACCCAAAATCGCAGATTTTGACAACGTTATTCTCAGCCAAAAGGATATTGCGTGCCGCCAAGTCACCATGTAAAACCTTGTCAATTAGAATCAATTAACTAAAGTTTTTCCATTCAGCTTCTCATCTTTAATACTTTTCTTGACGCCAAGTATTCCATTCCTCGAGCAATTTGGAAACTCCAGCAAATTAGATCTTTCGTACGTGTCGGGCCGGCAGTATCGCGAAAATCACCTTTAAAGTTGGACCTCATGGGAGCATGCATCTGCGTTCCAGTCGAGTCAATCCCCGCAGATAGACCTGTACTGTCCTCTGGAAATGCTGCTTCTGTGCCACCTAGTCAATAAAAAGCGATTAGAGGAGGGTAGGGACAAGAGCCGTACCCAGGAGTTTGGTTCGGAGGCGGTTTCGAGGATATCGGGGACGGGCTTTTGGGGTTCTACCCTCTAGCACACTCGTGGGTACGGCCGTGATAGGGACAACAGTAACATTTCGCACTTCGTCAGTTTTTTCTTGTAGCAAGAAAACCTATCGTCCGGCATCTTAATGGAAAACCACTTTGCTTTCTTTCCCTTGGAAAAAAAAAATATAAAATAACAAAACTGCCCGTCAAACTAGAGGCCCTCGTTTGTTATAACCCTGTAACAAACGAATGTTCACACAAGCTCGGCAGTTACAACCATGGTCGAAAAATCGGCTGTTACAAGCGTTTCCACTGGTATACGGGATTTCTAGATCTTCTGTAATTCAACTACGGTACTATGGTGTCAGAGACTCTCACTTGTTGTTCAGTAGCATTCAGTGAGCTCCAAACATAATTTGTAAAAGTTTTATGGTAAAATGCTACTTCACGGTGTGTGAAATTGCAAATTTTTTTTACAGCTACAAGAAACCTCTCATTAAACAGTTATGGCTTTTGTTACTTTTGTCCCTATCCTCTAATTTTTTCCTCGTAAATAATGATATTAAGAATAGTACACGAAAAATATAAAAATAGTTTTACTCGATGTCGCGCATTCTCTTACGGGCATTGCCGATGGTGGCGACGTTGTAACGTGTAATGGATTCCAAGAATTGAACGGATTCCGTGAACCAGCGCTATCGTAAGAATCATTGTCAAAAACCGGACTGAAAGCAAAAAGTCGGCTTAAACATCTTTCACTATACGGCTTCTGCCGAACTAAGTTGCACGGCCTTGTCGCTGGAGACGCCACTGGAATAGCCACCAATATAGGTTTTTGCGCTTCCATACAGCGTACGTAATATGACTTTATTTAGAGCAATAGCTTATTACATACTGTTAATTTTGCTCGTGCCTCTGGTAGCCTATTGCTAGAATTGAAGAACTACGATTGCGGGTATATTGGTGGCAGGTCTAGTGACACTACTGCGAACATACTTCACATATGAGCTTCGTTACATGCTGAGTACTCACTTGTTCCCGGTTAAGGCGAATTTCTGGATTTGGTCTAAACCAATATTCGGATCTAACTGTCCGGTGGCAAGATCGATCTGGTCGATAAAATTTTCACGGTTTCTTATTAAGTAATCTCGAAGGTTTCCATATTTGCAATACTCCACAATGACTAGTAGCTCGCCTACAAATAGTCCTTATTACTAAGCACGAAGTATATGACCATATTTATTAAGTTTGGAACCCTTCGTAATCTTAGCGGTACAAGCACCAAGCAAGTTCACCACGTTCAAGTGTGAACCCAAGTGTATCATAATCTTCAGTTCAGCCAACAATGCTTTGAAAGTAGAGTAATTTGCATGGCTTTTGACCATTTTGACAGCGACGATGGTTATGGCTTCATTGGTGGTAATACCCATCGCCTCGCCCTTCAATACTCGACCGAAAGCCCCGGAGCCCAACTGCTTCCCTGTATTAACAACCGTAATATTAGTACTGTGGTACAATTTTTGACAGATGGTACCTAGCGTAAGATGGTCGCGGCGGAATTCCCATTGTTTATCGTATGGCAGCAATTCTGCTTGCTCATCTATACCCAATTCTGGGTTCATACACTCGATATTCCCTGATAAAAGATCTTGCAACTGTTTAGCATTCCAAACACCTTCTCTTCTCTATAATATGAACAACTAGGTTGAAAAAAAGGTAAAAAATTTAGTTGTTTTTGTACTTTGTCTTCTCGGATCTTATAGAGCAGGACAAATAATAGTGCGACGAAAGCGACTCCGCCCAAGACGACACCAACGATGATTTCACCTTGTACAGGTCTGTGTTCTGCATTCACAGAGCAATAATTCAATGGTTCAATAAAGCGAAAGGAATTAGTAAACTAATGTCGTATGTTTCTGTTCAAACTGCTTCATTCACCTTTAACTTGCAGCTCGAAAGTCCTTTTTTGTTCACCAGCACTACTCGAGTATCTACATACGTAATGTCCCGCGTTTTCTTCTTTGACAGACTCGAAAGTGACGAAAGAAGTACATCCTTCCGTTTGGAAATTTTCAAATATAGCGTCATTCTGCAAAGTTCGAGCAATTATTAAGTTTAAAGAACACGTGTAAACTAAGATTCATTAGAAACCAAGAGTGGTATTACTAGGCGGTTTTGTGAGTCAATCTAAATCACAATGGAAAGTGACTTGAACTAGGTTTAATTGATTATAGAAAGTTTAGGTCTCCCAAGAAATCATTATAAAAGAACAGTGCACAAGCAAATCAGAGAGAGATAAAAATCACGGCATAATGTAAAACTCTACTCGAACTGGCAAATAATCGAGCTTTGCTATACTGATTTTGCTATAACAATAAGAGAAATACAAAGAAAAACAAATTATGATGACTTACTTTCAACCATTCTGCTTTGGGTTGAGGTACACCAGTAGCAACACATTTGATTTCCACCTTGTCGCCTGCATAAGTTTCGATTTTGCCCTCTGGATGGCTCACGAGAACTATAACAGGCGGTACTTTGGCTGCAAGGGAGAGACAGATTTTTACACTATTAGACTTAAGAGTTCGAAATGTGGTTACCTAACACTTTCAGTCTTACTGTCTTGGAGTGGCGTTCTTGGTAATCAAGAACCGTTGCCTGACATATGTAAGAGCCGCTGTCGTTAAACGTGATACTTGAAGTCTTCAGTATTTCAGTGTAGCTTTCGACCGAATTCCATTTGAACACGTCTGAATTTCGGCACATTGAGAAGCGCAATTATCCATAAACCAGTGAATAATGGAGCTCATTAACTTTTTCTAAATTCAACTTACCGAATGAGCCAAGATATGAGTAGAATATACCTTTATCGCCTTTTTCGTCTAAATAGAACCATTTAATTAGTTTTCGGTACTTGAACAAGGTTACGGAACATCTGGATGTTCTAAGCCCAACTTACCGGTTCTGCTAGGAACTGAGTAGATTGGACCTACATGGCCCTTTTCGTCTTGATAGATCCATTTAATTAGTTTTCGGTACTTGAACAAGGTTACGGAGCATGCCACGCTTACACCATCGGATTCTGTGGGAAATTCCGTGGTTGTTGTTAGCTGAAAACCTTCAGGAATGTCTAAAAACAATATTTGTGAAGGTGGCAAGGTGTTCCAATGAGCATTACGAATTACCAGAGACGACGACACGCTTAGTAGTGTATCGACAACCGTGATTGCAAGCAATGCAAACGTATTCGCCGGATTGCCTCGCTATTCCGGTTGTTTTGAACTGCACGGTAAGGTGGTCCATCATTTCCTCTGTTGGTTTCTTTTCTTTATTAGTGCCTAACTGCAATCATAGGATGACAGTAGCAAAATATATCTTTAGTTTCAAAGATGTTTACTAGCTCGAATTCGGGGGCACATTTCCACCCCGGTACACAAGGCCGGAACAAGAACGTGATTTTAGGTTTTGGGTACGCTTTGACTGTGCAAGTCAGATTGAACACATTATTGGTTTCTAGTAAATCGTTGCCACCCTTTACGAAAGTTACTTCAGGACTACCTGAAATAAGAATAATCTTTGAAATTCTAAGAACATGTTGTTTATTTTTATAAGAGACCGGGGACACTATTGAAAACATTCTACCTTACGTCACTGTTTTATTTGCACTGTCACTATTTGACGTTGATGTAGTAGGCATATTCTCTTTACAAAGACAAAATGCGTCTAGACCGCCTCCTTTCAGAAACTTTCTAGAAACTGAATTAGAGAAACAACCTTTTCAGGCAAAGATTTCTGTCATACGTCAATATTGAACTAGTTGCCTCCCTAAAGTGTCATTTTATTACAGCACTGCATTCTGGAAAGTTGATTTGACTGCCTCCACGAGACAACTATAAGGTTTTAGCTTTCTAAGCGACTAATATTCCTGTTATTTCGGTTTTGTACATGTTTCCTGTAAGTGTAGGGATGGAAACAGACTGGATTTCAATTCATTGTCACAACTTTTGATACACGGCTTGCACATTTGAGAAGACAAAATTATAGGCTTAGAAAATGCGACGGAAAGATTTTGATAAAAACCCTGTTAATATGAATAGCGCTAACAACGGTAAAAACTACGTGAAAAATCTAAAGTCAGACTATAAAAATGGATTTTTACATTGGATTCCTTATACTTAAAAAGTGGATAATATCAGTCAATTTTTAGAACACTTTTTTAAGTTAAACACTTTTTTTAGTTTTCTTTTAAGTTAAACAGTAGAATTTTAAGATCGGCTTCTTTCCTTAGAGAGAAAACACGGAGAAAGATCGTCCGACCCTTGAGTCAAAACTGTCCTAAAGCCGGGACAAATTGGACAGACGAAGTGCATCTGGAATTCATTGTCCTTTACCCATTTTTGTTTAAACATGTAATTTTACGTTTGAGAAAGAGAAGGGTCGTTCAATCAAGGAGTAAAAAATCCGACCTGCAGTTCTCTCTGCACTCGACGAGATAAACGAAGAACCGATACGAGTCAAGATTGCCCCATCTCTTTGTCTTTCGTACGTGAAATTCTCGTTTTGAATACCCTACCTTTAACGTAGAGGGTTAAATTTCGTTGTACGGTTGTAAATGCATTCGTTGCTGTAAAAACGTAAATGCCCCAGTCGTCCAGGTGCAAATCCGATATTTTCAGCAGAGAACTTTTGGGCTCGTCCCTGATAACAAATTTACCAGACGAGCCGTTGATAACTTCGCCGTTCGGCTTTTGCCATTTTCGGATGTCAGGACTGGGGTGGGCAACAATGTGAACAACCCATTCGGCATCAAATGTAGCATTTCCCGTAATCGAGCGTGTGACGTTTAAATAAATAAATTGAGTCGCGTTATCTAGAAAAAAAAAGTTACACTGTTACAATGTTTCCATTAATCGACGTACTACTTTACCTTGGACTTCTACACGAATGCTGGTTTGTCTGCTGCTTTCGCCTTGCGAAGCGTTGCAAATATATTCGCCCTCATCGGCTTTTTGGGCGTTAATAATCGTAACACCCACCGTTGGTTCCTTGTATTGGTCGCTAAGGGCATTACTGAAGTTTCCTTTTCTGTAACGATTTTCCTACGTTTCAGCCAATCATTCCGTTAGTGGGAAGAAGTCCCATGTCAAATTGTTTCCCATTCATAAACATTTCATCTTACTTGTCTTGCGATGCCATTCGGTGGAATCCACTCGAGACCGACTTCAGTCGAAAAACTGATTTTGACGTAACAAAATAGAGTAATACTCTCACCCATCATGACAAACTCGGTAGCGTTTTCAATAACTGGCTTCGGAACGTCATCGTCAGGTTTGTCTAAACGTACAAAACAGCTTTGAAAGTAACGTAATATCCACCACTGAAAGTAATGGCGTCGAAATTTATGCCGTCATGCGTAATAATCAGTTTACATTTTCTACCATAAAAATTCAAATTCTTCGATTTGCGACAAAGTTACGGTAATGAAAACACATAACAGGCGTTACGTGTTGCCATTTTATTCATTGTTCGTCACCATAATGTGACGATATCAATTGCCACGCTAGAATATAGCTTAACCAACAGTTATTTAAATTGACAACGGAATATGGCTAGCAGGGCCGTACCCAGGATTTTGGTTCGGTGGGTGTTATGAAGGTTCGGGGGGGGGGGGGCATATGCAATTCTTCTGGACACGTGGTAGTCGCCTGTGCTTACTACAGTGCCCTCCGCTTAAGTTTACCTCGGATAAGACGACAATCCGCGTAACTCGAACGAAAGTTTACGGTCCTGTTTTTATTTCATTTTAATCAATGCTAATGATGGTTGGTTAAAGCGAATTGGTCTAACTGGAATATTTGCCTTAGGCGAAAACTTTTTTCAGACCCACTGGGTGTCTTTCAGCAGTTAAATTTTCGGATAAGGTGAAGTCCTGAGTAGACGCTAGTTCCTGAAAACTAGGGTCGACAATTTACACGAATAGCTTCCCAAGTTCTGAAGTAGAGGAGACTCTGGTCAAAAGTCACGTGACGCGATAGTAACAAATATCATAACCTTTGAACACAAGCTTTCTTGTGGCTGTAATAAATCATAGTAATGTCCTATACCGCTTAACACTCTTAACAAAAGTCACATGTGGAACTTTGAGAATTAATCACGGTGTTCATTAATGTCTCATTTTGCTACTTTTTTAAAGGAAAACGGGTCGCATGCTTTCGCCCGTTGCGTTCACTATAGACTACTAAAAACTGTTACAAACTATTTTGAACTCACTGAATGCTAAAGAACACCATGTGATTGATGCGCATGGAAGAATAAGTATTACCTGGAGTGAGCACAAAGAATTTCACAGTATGACTCAGCTTGGCATATGGTGCCGTTGCACTACACGTGTAAGCACCATACACGTCTATTGGAGCGAAATATAAGTAAAATCCTTTTCGTGGGTCATAATTCCATTGCTTATCTTCTGCTACTGCCTCCAGCGGAGGATAGATCTACGTTTGGAGAAAACTTGTTAGAAATCTAAAAATTGACCATCCACACTTTATAGCGAGGCGAACGTCTACCATCGCAGTTAGAGTCAACAGGAATTGTAATAATTCAATTCGAGAATAACTGGACTGTTCGTGTCCAGCTTATCAATGCGTGACTTCTAGCCTGCTAAATAATTTTGTAAAAATAAGAACGAATTTGACTTGCAAATCAATTTCCTTACATGTTCAAGACAATGTTAATCTGGGGTAAATTAGAATGCATCATTTTAATAAAAAGAAACAGTAATTATTTTCAACCATTGACGTCGAACTTACTGAAGTCTACAATCGCAGTTTTAAAATCTTTTCCGCAAAAAGAAAATCCTTTTTTAATAAAGAATGTACCCCAAATTAATATATTTATCAACGCAACTCGTGTTGATGTTATCGTCAGTGCATAAATCAAGGTAGAGACTTCTTCATAAAGTTGAAATACCTGTTTGTTCCAATGAAGGAGGATTACTTTAACATCAGGACTGGTTGGCCTGCAAGGCAGGATCATCTGTGAGACTGGTTCGCCAACTTGTTCTACAACGTGCCCAAACTCAGCTTTGCGTACTACAAGCAGCTCGGCACTCGCTAAAAGAAAAATGTGAAACCGTAACGAAAAAAAAAAAAAATTCAACGCATATTTTATCTCCCATTGGAGTAGCCCACTGCATTTCTTCGCGGTACGATTCAAGCTCTATTTTATTTCTTTTTTTAAAGACATGTTGAATCTTATCATAATTTGTATAGTTATACTATATTTTGTTGTTATTCAAAAGATTGTTGTGGTACTCACAATTTACGTAAACGTATACCTTGGCCACGCTCTGGATGTCGTCGTAATCTATAGTGTTGTATGTGCAGTAAAAATAGCCAGTATCCAAGTAGGAAGCTTCTCGCAAATCCAGTCGAGCCTTAAAGGGATTTTTATCATCTTCGCTAATAACGTATCTAACACTCCACTGACGAATGGCATCGTTGTAAACATCCACATCCTACATTCATTCAGCGTAAGTTTTCAAGTACAGTTTACGAGTATCTAAAGCTATACGATGAACTTCTCAACCTTTTTTGTCCAGTTGACGAAATGCTCGCCTTCGCATTCCAAATAAATGCTTTCCCTACTTTGAACAACAATTTCTTCCTTAGTTGGCTTGATGATTCTGGGAGGGCTTGCAATAACTCGCAAATTCGCTACAAATCATGTTTCAGATTATTCTTGAAAACGTGAATAAAATTCGGAAAACATTGCAATGAAGTACCTATTAAGCAAAACGAGAAGAAAACCCTTGAATAAGCCGAAACAGAAACTTTCACGAAACCCATGCTAATAGCACCTTCAGATTAGTTCAAGTCATAACCTTGTCCAAGTTGTCTCACATTCCAACGTACTCTGTTGAAAAAGCAGGAAAATTTACAAAGCGGATGCTGGTTATTTAAGGAAGTTGCGATTAGAACAAACACCCAAGTGGACGCACATATCAAATATTGTGGCTTTTCTTCCTGTAACTTTCGATTCAAGTCAAAAGTTAGAAATAAATATCACATTTAGCAGGTTCAAATTTGTTCGTTCCAAGCAAAACCAAAAGGATCAATTCAGAAAATAAAACTTTTTTGTTCCTTTATTGGTCCGTGCGTCTCTGTAACACATTTGAAAAGAGAAATTGAACTTGTTCATTGTACCGTAATGCAGAAAGCATTCGTGTTTCAAAGCCAGGCGCATATTTGCCTCTAAAGCCTGTTTTAGTCGATTTTCATTGCCTTTTACAACGTTCGCAATTCACATCAGATTTGTTCAAGATCTTGATGGCTCAGAAGTATTTACATTTCTACGTTGATAGGGGCACGTCGGGCAGTTTTTCCATTCAAATTCACAATTGAACTTCTTCGGCTCCAAAACCGCGTAACTCGAATCCTTTGCCCTTTATCGTAGTGTACGTATGTGGGCTGAACACGGGTTAGACAAGGTAACACAAGGGGAAAAGCGAAAAACCAAGCGAAATCCTTAGAATATCTCGATTAGCGAGTTGTATTGGTATTGAGGGAAGTATTATACATATTTTAGTCTCTTTAATTCTTAAGCTGAATTATTACTGTCCAAGAAGAAAAAAATATGAAAAATTTCAACCTGCAAGGCTCAAGCACCGCGTAACTCGAAGATGACACTGTCGATAGCATTGTAGAGCATTGGAAATGACACGCGGAAGTTGAGGTGAAGCCTTGAAAAAGGAGCAAAACAATGGGCGATATTGCCCAGTAAATTTAAATACTGATACTTAATGACGCTATCAAGTTGAAGATAACCATGTTAGTCGTCAAAGCACTTAAATTGAGGATTACTACTCAAACTTTGCAAAACTTCGCATTTAAGGCTTAATGTCTCACATGCAGCGTCACACGAAGAAAACGCGCGTAATTAGCATGGCAAGGATTGTGCGAAACACGCGTAAAACGAGGTAACGAGGCGCAACAAGCGTACATCTAAGCAACTGGTGGAAGATATCGTTATGCCTTTTTCGGATATGCACCGTCTGGTTAAGATGCAAGCTTATCCATATTTGAGAATTACATTCAATACGAACACTACCAAAACGCCCATGTACAATTCATCGACTGACACAAGCAGATCTACTAACGTCTACATTGGTACAGACGGAACTTTGTCTAATTAAACTTACTCCCCTTCAGGTAGCGAGGCAATAGACATCTTCAAGTTGGGTGGTCAGTCCATGAAACCAGCAAAATTCGTCAATGTCACTGATGACGTTTACAATTGCGTCTCGTTCTGGTTTCTTGAACCCACTATCGCCACCTACTGCCCTGGTGGTCAAGTGCGCGTATTTGGCACTGTGAAAACCAACGGTACCCGAGTAATAGACACAGGCACACGCGTACCCAGCGAACCTTACGCGCCCACGTTCAGAGCGCAATTTCGTCTACCAACAACCGGAATCCGCAATTTAATATACTTATACTTAACTCGTGCTTATTACACAAGACATTTTCGTGACTATTACCATTGTGTAACGATCTATGACGTTCTATAACGTTCGTGTTTTGCGCACACACACAGATTTTAAAACTAAGATGCTTTTCTGCCTACAGTATTGGAGGTGTGTTATCAGTTTTAAAAATAGTATAGTCAATACTTCACTGATATCTGTATCAACATAGCAGCTCTAAGTCGCCATTTCACCTCCTTGGGATATTCCATTAACTCTCGTTTTTCTGTATCATTGATGTAAAGAAATACATTGTATGATCTGCAACAAATCTGACTTTGTCTTAAACACAAAAGTCTAGAAAATCATACATATAAGAGCTAGAAAGCTTAATCTAGAGTCATTCGCTGGGCGGGGAACATTTTGGATGCCGATACCGATTTTTCCCTCCGTTGAGTGTGAAAAGCTGGATTGACCAATACGCCAACTAAGTTTGGGAAGGCAGCGAAGGCCGGGAGCCTTGTCTGGACTTGCCTGCGAGCACTATGTCTTTTCTCCGAACATTTCTTGAGAAACATGCTTCCTACCTATGTCCGTTGTTCAAGGAGCAAGGAAGGCCTCCAGTTTGAAGTCTTCAATGTTAAAAGAAAGGTCTTCAGTAGCTCGGAATATCATAACTCTGCAATATGGCGAAGCGCTTGAAAGGCTAATAGATTCTTGAAAGGCTAATAATTTAATAAAGAAAAATAAACAAATTTTTAAATAAATCAAGTATAAAAAGCATTAAATAAATAACAAAAAGTAAGATAATTAGTAATAAATAGGAAGAATTGAATAAAAATAAGAAAGGTTTTTGGAAATCATTGTTCGGTGACGTACCCGAAACTTGAGCTTCCATCCAAATTGCGAATGTCATCCTGCTTCACGATGGTAGGGTACGCATCACTCAAATCTGAAAAATATATAAATAAAAAAATTTTCAAAACGGTGCTCAACACTGTTATGAACGAAGAAGTGCCAAAAATTATGTACACTGTCTCCGGAATTGTGTACTTCTTTGACTATCGCAGGATTACGCATTACCAAATGACGTATGTCACAAGAAAGAAGACCCCATTTCATAATTCACTGTCAAATTTCTATACTTATAGAAATAAATATCTCTCCATTACATTCACACTCATCATTGTCGAAAATTCTTAGTATTTAGCAGGGGCGGGGTAGGCAGCGGGCTTGTAGGCGGGTTTGTATTCAGCGGCATAGCTGTGGCAAAACGAAGGAAATTATACGTAGCTTTTGTTGTTGTCAAAGATGAGGGATGTGAAAGAAGTTGTAAGGCTAACTTACGCGTCGTACTTAACGTCAGCAACGAAGCCGTAGCCTTCATCCTTGTAGGTGACGGTCTGAGTGCGACCGTCGGGCAAGAGGACCTTGTAGCTGCCGGACACTACCTTCGCGTCGCTGCTCGCGGAGTGAGAATTGTGGTTGTAGGAAGGTTGGTCATCGACGGCGTAGGACAAGCTGTAGGGCTGGGCCGCCTAAAATGTACATTTTTTTTTTTATTGACTGACCGCGTAGGCTTTTGCCTATTGCGGTAAAACTGTTATACACAGTCAAGGGAAGTACAAAAATAACTTAAATAACAAGTATATGAACCAAAAAAGGAGTGTACTTAGTACACTTGGGAAAGGGAAAGGGGAGGAAGGGGAGGGGGGAGTTATTTACAAGGGGTTGGCTGCTTCCATAAATTGAACAATGGCTGGGAACACTTTAGGATTTGACAACAATTCTTGGGGATTAAAGTGGACCTTATGCGAGCTTAACTCTCGTAGTAACAATGCTCTTTCCCTATTTAACTTACGACAGTGAAATAGGAGATGGGCAAGGGTTTGGAATGAGCGGTGTTGGCACGAACACATAGCTGAGTCCACTTTTCCCACACGCAAAAGGTAGGACCTTGTTGGAAAATGGGTTGTCCGGATTTGGATCACTTTGCTGACAAGTCTTCGCGGAAGCTTGACGTCCATGATGCAGTTGCGGTTAGGACCAGCGTTGAGATCTTTTAAGAGGCTTTGCACTAATTGCCAACGGCATTCCCACTTTTTTTGCAGGTACTCCTTGATTAAGATAAAGGCTTCAGCTTGACTGGTCGGTGTGACGGACCAGGTAGCAGTCAGGAGTTGTCTTGCCCTTTCGTGGAAACCCATAGCGCATCTTTGCCACGGCTGTCGCTTGAAACAGTGTGCGTAGTTGGGAACAGGAGATTGACTTAGAGACTTGTGCCACTTTCTTTATTCTTTGTGTGATTTGGAAGCTTTGGGTTGCCACACGGGCTACGTGTGTCTTCCATGTCAGTTTTGAATCGAAGATCACCCCGAGGTACCGCACCGTCTCTTTTGATTTGATTATCGATGATCCCCAGACGAGGAGAGCATCTTCTGGTGACCGTTTTCGGGAAAAGTGGATGAGTTCAGTTTTGTCTTTCGAGAACTCCAGTCTCAGTCTCTTACCCCACTTTTCAAGGGCTGCCAGGTTCTTGGTGAGGAACTCAACGTTTCTTTTGCTGGAGGGTCCTGAGGTGTCGAGGAGTAAATCGTCAGCAAAGAGTTTGGAACCAATGCGCTTCCGTTTAATGACACTGAGCGATCCGTTGATGTAAGTAAGGAAAAGAATTGGGGAAATAGGAGAGCCTTGAGGAACTCCTTTTCGAATGTAGTACGTGTCGCTCCTATCAGGCCCATGTGCCACAAAGGCTTGTCTGTCTTGTAGGAAACTCCTGGTCCATTTGATCAGCTTGGTTGGTATTTTTAATTTGCGTAGCTCGTCTACCAATTTATCGTGGTCCACGTTATCAAAAGCACCTTTGATGTCCAGAAGCAGAGCGGTATGCACTTTTTGTCTATCAAAACTTTCGAGTACTGCGTTGCTGAGGGACGTTAAGGCATCAGTCGTGGATCTCCCTGGTCTGAAGCCCCACTGAGAATCTGACAGGATGTGATTCTCTTCAAGGAACACTTGTAATCTTCTGGCGACAGCCTTCTCTAGTAATTTGCCAAGGATGGGCAGCAGCGCAATTGGGCGGAAGCTCTTCAATGCGGAGTAGTCCGTTTTATCGGGCTTTGGGAGGGGAAGAACTTTTGCTGTTTTCCATGGCTTAGGAAAATATCCGAGCGAGAAGGAAGCATTGAAGATATTTAAGACAAATCTGCCAATCGTTCTCCAAGTTGCTTTCAGCACAATTGACTGAATGTCGTCTACCCCAGCAGCTTTGTTCGGTCGCAAATCACGCAGTAAGGTTGAGATTTCTTCTAGAGAGAATTCAGACTTGTGAGCATTCCGTGTGTTTGCTTGGATTCGAGGAATGGTGTCGGGCTTCTTGGCAGCTGAAACATGTGTGCCCAAGATCGACATGCCTTCCAGCAAGTTTTCCGCGACGTAATTTAGTTTGGAGCGAAGATCCGGGAAAACTTCACCATCTTCTTGTCGAAGGGTTTCTAGTCTGTTGTTGTTGGATTCTTGTCTTAAGGCGCGGTCCAGATTCCAGATTATCCTGTTGTCGGGCTTGTTCATCTTGTTCATCCAGTAATTGTCTCTATGTCGTCTAGTTTCAGCTCGGTAAAGGTTTCTAGCTGACTTCCAAGCTTCTTCGAGGCTCTTACTTCCAAACTGGCGGTATGCGCGTAACGCTTTGGCAGCTTTTCTTCGGAGGACGTTCAGCTCTCTGTTCCACCATGGGTTAGTTCTCGCCTTTGCGGAGCTTCTTGGTATATTGGTTTCCATTGCTAGATGAATCACAGACGTCAACTTCTCTGTGGCGACATCAATAGTCTCAGCACTCGAAAGGTCTGAGAACATGTGGTGGGCCCTCGAGAGTTCTATTGCGATGTCTTTGCAAAGTTTGTCCCAATTGGCTTTGTTATAGCACCACTTTAACACAGGAGTGCCGGAGTTGATTCGTGTAAAAGTCAGCAAGGTGGCTCTATGGTCTGATTCGTTGTAAAAATCTTCTTCCTCAAGGAGGCTCCAATGCACTTGAGGTGCCAGCTGGGTTGAGACCCATGTGAGATCTATAGTCGATGAATGACCCCGTTCATTGCTGAAAGTGGGGAGGTTCCATTTGTTTAGCAGCTTTAGGTTATGGTTTGTAGCGCAGTCATATAATTGACAGCCTGCTGAATCTGGAACTTTTGCTTCCCATAACCAGTGGTGGGCATTGAAGTCTCCCGTTAGAATGCAGTTAGAACCCACCCGCTGACTTTTATTCAGAACCTCTTCTAGAAGTGAGGTCATGTTCTCCGTGTGACGTCTGTAAATTACTGCAATTACGATCGAAGAACCGCCCGAGGAAACCAGTTTCAAAATCGCGAAGAGTTCTGTGATTTCCATAATTTGCATTTTGCTGCAAACTTTGTGTAAAAGTATTATTCCTTCATAATCACGAACTGGTCTTGATACGTTGAATCCCAGTATCTTCGTAACTTGGAGATCTTGGGGAAGTTCTAAAATAGCAATTGTATCGACTTTTAATGAATCTGCTTCGTTTGCCGTTTCCAAAAGTTGTTTGTAGCTCTTTCTGACGTTATGGATTAGCAGCCGTTGTCTGAAACTCATTTCTTAGCAGCGGGAACCCTGCTTCTTTCCGCCTTCTTCATTTCTTCTTTGCGAACTGGGCAGGCATTGTCGTAAGCGCAGTGGTCCCCTTTGCAGTTTACGCACTTCTTCGTGTTGCTTTGGCAGGATCTTGAATCGTGGCTTTCAGCGCACTTCGCACAGGTCGGTGTTTTCGATCGGCACGTAGCAGCCACATGACCATAGGCTTGGCAGTTGTAGCACTGTATAACTGAAGGAAATCTTTTGTCTTCAACTTGTGCCAGACGATTGAAGGCGAAGAGCGAA
The DNA here is from genome assembly GCA_022885665.1 of Triops longicaudatus. Classification (NCBI taxonomy): domain Eukaryota; kingdom Metazoa; phylum Arthropoda; class Branchiopoda; order Notostraca; family Triopsidae; genus Triops; species Triops longicaudatus. The sequence continues at coordinate 14,913 of JAGQDJ010000289.1, read as the reverse complement.
CCGACTCCTAACAACGTGGATTTCTCTTCCGAAGATCGGCAGGTGAGCATGAGTGAGCCAAATGCTTTACCACTGTTGGGATTCAGCCATGATGCTTGATCTTTGTCGAAATGAACTCCCAAGTCTGAGTTTCTTTCCGTGAGGTGTTGGCAAATCTCTTCGTAGGTTTGGTCTCTTGGAAGCTGGTGAATAACCACTTTACAGCTTGGTTGGTGCGTAACCGTCTTTATCGGACCCAAGTTTTCTAAGACCGCAGACTTCAGGAAAGTTTCAGCCTTTTCTCTTTCTTCTTTGCTTTTATACGTAAGTGCCAGGTCGCCATTTCTTGCTTTCCATGCCAGCACTGGTTTTGGTGCTTTCGGACACACATTGTTAAGGTCCTTGTCTACTGCCTGTAGAAGCTCCTTCTTGGGGATCGAAGTTTTTCTCTTCTCCACATCTTGTTGTTGGATAAATAAAGTCTCAGACCTACCACTAGCAGCCGCCTTTGGTTGTGCCGCGATTGAGGGTGTCTGGATCTTGCTTGACGATGCGGCGCGGCATCTAAGTGCCTGGGCATACGACAATCCTTCCACTGGTTGGGATTTGCCTTGGAGATCTTGCCTGAGAGACTTAATTTCTTCTGACAAGGTTTTGACCTGGCGTGCTAGCTCTTCGTTAGATTCTTTCAGTTCTCTTTCTCTTTTACGGCTTTCTTCAGTGGAAATTTCAACCAGACGAATGAGCTCGTTGTTTGACTCTTTCAAAGCAATCACCAGTTGAGCCAATTCCTGCATGGTTGTTAAGTCTTCAGCTGTGGAAACTTCCGACCAATCTAGTCTCAGCTGCTTGTCCGATTCTTGGTTTTGTACACTGTCTGAGATTTCTTTTCTTTTGCCGTGTTCTTCACCAACACTAAGCTTTCTGTCAGCGTGTCTTACGGTCCTGCAGTCGTCACAGTACTTTTGGCTATGGTGATATTTTTTGCACGATTTACCACACTTGACGCAGAGGAGTGTTGTCACTGTGGTGGGCGTGGTTTCGTTCTCAACCTCCATATGGAGGTGGGGACTGAATGTCAACACAGGTTCTTACGTTCACAGATTAACACGGAAAAAGTTGTTCAAGCACTAATTTTTATCCACGGGACTCTTCACTAGTGTTCGTCACCCGTAATTTGTGGCTTTTCAGTGCCAATTTAGTTCAACTATAGTAGAAAAAGTTCAGAAAACCAGAGCACTAACAAAACGCAACTTTTCGCGCTCTCACGCGAACCGCGAACCCAAAATGTACATTGAAAGCAGTGTCAGTTGCTTTTGCACTCTTTCACTGTAGTCAGTTTCCTGCTTTATTTTTTTATTTTGTTTTTGTTGTCTGATTTGTTATGCTTGTTTAAAAGTTCCAATATTTTGAAAGTACGAGACAGGGATAAGTTGCGTATTCGTAAGTCTTGGCGGGGTAAGCGGGCTTGGGGTAGACTTCGACGGCGGCAGCCGCGGCGACCAGAGCAGCGAGGATGAGGAACTAGACAAAAGGCACACTTCGTTAGAATGGTTCTATTTGAGTTGAATTGACAAAATGTCTTACTTTCATGTTGGAGAATTGGATTGGTATTCAGCTGGCGATGAACTGATGCTCTCACTTACTTGTGCTGTTATTTTTATACTAGTTTGAAAGTTAGCTCGTAAAAGTTTCGTGGTAACGTATGTGGTGTAGGAAGAAGCAAGTAACAGAGGCGCTGCCATTGCTTTAGGCACGTTGCAAGAGAACAGACAAAGCAATGTAGAGTACATGGAACACTAAGCGGTATCCCGTTAGGAGAAAATGATTTTTTTTTTCCTTTCGTTGAGTGACCGTGTTAGTCAATGGAATTGGTACTGGGAGGGCGTGGTCTAACGACGGTTTAGTTAAGAAAAATTTCGTTATGCCTTTCTTCATCCACCGTATGGTTAAAATGTTTTTCATTTTTCAAATGTTTTTTTTTTTATTTTTTATTTATAAACAATTAAATTCTGTAGATGAAAGACGCACTCTGTATAACACCGTATAATGCACCGTGTATAAGACAGAATGAATTAATAAGGCATAGCAACAGAAGCTTGTCGCAAGATTGATTTTTGAAATCGAGTTAATCTGACTTTTTCATTTTAATACAGACTTGTGTTTCACAGACTTGCTTTTTATTACGTGTGTTACTCTCATAAAAAATTACGTTCTTGCAGCTTAACTTTTGACCGAAATTCCCTGAAAAGAAAATAGAATTCAAAGCACCGAGCTACTGCAAGTAATTTCATGACAGGTTTAAAAGCTCTTTTGGTACTTGAAAAAATGTTCTTTTCCTTCAGACTTACATTTAGTGTGTGTGTGGTTTTCCGCAAAGCGATGTCAGAGTTTAATATGCGAGTGCATAATAGGTTGTGTAGTTTTACAAAACGTAAAAGATTGTAACAGTCAGGAACCGCACGGAAAACTCCTTTGAATTTTGTCTTGGCTGAGGTTCAGGACCTAAAGGAAACAAGTTGTGGTAGCGATAATATTACCAAATTTAAATAAAAAAAAAACAGGATGTCTGGCAAAATTGTCAACAGTTAGGATGAATCAGACAAAGAAAACTGCGAAAAAGTCTTTTTTTTTTCCAATCTAGCCCTGACAGGCGTGAAACAATGTCGTATCACGCCGTTACAGATGTTATCCTATTACTTCTTACGTGGTGGTCTTTCTGCAACGCAGCAACAGGTAAGTAATCTAAGTCATCACTGAGTTCAGTTGTGTGTTTTCTTTACGGCTTAACGATATTTTTCCCCCGATTTCTGGATAGCGAATCTACCGTGTGGATTTCCCGGCAAACCAACTAACGAGAAATTAATTTCGAAAAAACAGATACTTTCCTCGGATGGCGATACAGTCGAGTACGACTGTACACCAGGGTATTCGCTCTTTCACAATGGCAATACAAAAAGAACCTGTAACAACGGCTCGTGGTCAGGCGAGATGCCCTTCTGTAGTAAATAGTCCACAGTTTGCAAATCTAATGTGCAATCTCACGTGAACAGCTTCTAGGTCCAAATATGGCTTTCGGCAAGGAAGTCAAAATCTTTCAAAATTCTACATTATTGGATACACCCAACTGGACATATGTCGTCGATCATAATCCTGCTACCTGTTTGGACCTTCCGCCGTTGGGAAAGAACATGAAAAGGTGGCTGCAAATAAGTTTAAGAGAGGTGTCCGGTGTTCGATTACTTCAAGTCTACACCAGAAGTAATGTGATAATTTATAGCTCCAACACTTACCTTTGCCTTCAACAGATAACCGGACTCCTGATTTAAAAGTGTCTGTCAAAAACACTGCGAGAAATAAAACAGAAATCTGCGGATCCCAAACAAAAGTCAACAATACAGTCAACAGAATATTTTGCAATAACGCGTCCGAAACAAGAGAATTTCCTGGTGGAATTCCTGGCGATACTATCATCATTGAAGACGTTTCTAGGAACGATTTGCCGTTTGAAATTTGTGAAGTCTATGTATATGCATATTACGGTAAGCTAAAGCAAAATATTTCTTATTAATTGTTTATTTTGTAGTAGAAGATTTTATTCCACTTTGCGAATTATTCATTATTCAATGCTCTTTAAGACCACTACAATTTTACGAAAGCTGTCATCTAACTGTTTGCAAAAGTTCGCCTTTGTACCGAACTAATAATGTAGACAAAACACATGTTTTTTATACAGCAGAGAATGGATGCCTCCACATTTACTAGTAATGTCATCTAAATTGTTCTAAATTAAATGTCATCTATATTAGGGAATACTGACTGCTGAATGCCTGAAGCTCCAGCGTTCGGCTCAGCGAAGTACATTTCGAAGTACACAGTTCAGTACGACTGCCAACCAGGCTACACTTTAATAGGACCCCAAAAACGGACCTGTAATCCTGATGGGGTGGATTATACTCAATGGCCGAAGGGGAAAATGCCGATATGCAAACTTGACATTGCCTCAAGTAAAACAAATAATTAATCTAAGTCTTTTATACTTCTAACTGGCCAGAAATCTGTCCCTTATTGATCTTAAAAGACTGCTCTTCCTCGTTTGTACCCAACGGCCATGTTTCGTACGATATGGCACGCACTACGGCTGTAATCGACTGCGATGAAGGCTTTGAACTGGTTGCCGCCAAAGTCTTGCTTTGTGTCCATCCTGGCACTTGGCTATTCTATGCCAAGGATGGACAGCACTGCAAACGTAAATGTCTTGTAAATGTTAACTCTGTACATTTCACAGAACTGTTTCGTGTAGGTAAAATTGCCTGCGGTGCACCTCCAACAGTGCCATATGCCGAAGTACTTGAGACTCATGTTGACTCACAAACTATTCAAGCCGTTTACGCCTGTAAATCGGTGACATCACCTTCCGGTAAATTTCTTCTTTAAACACACAAAAATACTCTTTTAAACATGTTAACGTAGGGAACGGATTATCGTATTGCCTCGAAAACGGTACGTGGTCCAAGTTACCCGAGTCTTTCCGTTGCGACACTTTAGCCACTACGAATTTTTGGACCATAGCATTCATTTGCGCTGCAACGCTGGCTGTAATTCTCGTTGCCGTTTTGGTATTCTTGGCCCTAAATTTGTAAGAAAACAAGCTTCCTTTCTAACCTAACCCGTGAAAATTTACTTAATGTGCTTCACTTTGCTAGAAAAGCGAATGGGACAAAATTGCAATCTGTCGAGAGAAGTTCGAAAAGTATAAATGTTCAGTATGAGGGAGGAAACGACCACGTCAGCTTCAATCCGCCGTGTCTCCGAGCGGAAAGTACTACTGGACGCAATAGTCCGGTATACGAAGAACTACACGTATACGACGATATAGGATCGCAAGAAGGTTCGCGAAACCAGAAAAGGAAAAAACACCGTGGACCTGGTACGATGTACGAGAACATCGGACAGACTGCGTATCATGACAGATCCGAAAGTGAGTTTACGTGTGATTACGAAAGTTTGTATGTAAATGACAAGCCTGCTTACCAAAATTGTTCGCATCCTTTGGAAAGTATTTATGCAAACACGTGAATAGCTTCAAGGCTTTGTTTTACTTCAATTTGTTCTCATGTATATGTTTCTTAAACCGTCAGCTTTAGTGGCAAAACCAATGCGTCTTTTCAGGCAAATGTAACACTTTCAGAGAAACTTGTTGCTTCGAAACCTTCCGTCGTCCCTTCTAGTGAATTCTGTGATATTTGTGATTGTGTTTTTATTCCATTTCTTGCTTAATTATTTCGTAGCAATCAAAGATAACTTGAAGACATGGTTTTCGGTCAAAAGGGAATATCGGATTGTAACAAAAATATCTGCTCGCTCTCTGTATGTTCTTGAAGGAAAGTCGTTCAATGTCGTACATTGTCGTTATTTTTCACATAAATTCGAAACTGCGAAGGCCGGAAGCCTTGTCTGGACTTGCCTGCGAACAGTATGTTTTTTCTTCGAACATTTTTTGAGCAACATGCTTCCTACCTATGTCCGTGTGCTCAGAAAGGGGGAGGAAGAGGAGTAGGAGTGTGGGGAGGCACGGTTGGCCGAGAACGAAGGAAAAGGCCGAGCGAAGCATGAAGAAATTCGAAACAGCGAAGGCCGGGAGCCTTGCCTGGCTTTACCTGGACTTGCCTGTCTTGCCTGCGAACACTGTTTTTTTTAACAATATCTTGTTGTCACCGGCGAGATACGAACACACTTAACATTTGTATGGTTTTATTTTCTAGTTTGATAACGCATTGTATATTATAGTTCTACCTGCCTTACCCTCGTAATGCCATTGTGTCGGACAAACCGCTCAGAAACCATAACTAATGAAGTACAAACGCTGAAGAAACAGAAAAAAATCACATACACGGTGAAAGTTACGGGACAGATGACTGCTTTTTTATTACGATGTCAGAAATAAGACAATAGTCTACTGTTCTAACAACTCTCCCACGGAGCATTCTACGGAATTTTGAAGCGTAGTTGAGGTCCAGATTTTCTACAAATGGCGGAGCGTTGGCTTCGTTGTGTCTGCAAAGATCGAATTAAGGCGCCGAAAAAGTTTTTCTTTATTTGTCTCTAATATCACCAGGAAAGCATTGGATACTGTTGGTAACTTGCGGTTGAAATTGCCACGGCCCTTTCAACTGTAACTTGCGGAGAATCCAACAAAAAGATCCTCGACTCTGTGCTGAACAAATAACGTCAAACGCCACCGATTTCAAACTAAAAAACGAAGAAATGAAAATATTTAGACCACATTTAAGAGTTTCTTGCACAATTATAAATTACTTTGTCAATAGCAAAAAGGATTGATCGATTGCTGAGTTGCCCGACCTTAACGAGAAGGGGGAATTGTTGATTGAACGAATGTTATTATTATCGAAACTTCAACTGCTATACAGTCCACATTTATATGAATTTTCAACTGCTATACAGTCCACATTAACCAAATTTTGCATGGCACTTTTCTTGAGAAACAAGCAGTTTTATCAGACCATCTTTTAACCGAACCGGAAGAAGTGCCGGCAATCGTCGGTTAGCTGACTTTTGTACTTGCAATCAAACCACAACTTCGCAGAGCCAGTTAGGAAGGTAGGGATGGAGTCAAGCTTGCCTTCTCCTAACCATCCATTGTAGTCGGCCTTGAAGTCCATGTCTCGCAAGCATTGTGACGTATCTTCTCTCGATCCACCGGCAAATACTACTGCAAGACTTGAGGATCCCGCAAAACAGTCGCGGCATTCTCTCTACTTCAAAGCTAAAAAACTTCCTATGTAAAGAACTTAAGAAAAAAAATGAAATGAAATTTTTGATTTATCGAAATTTACTTGTTTTTTTAATAGAAGACAAAAATTTGTACCCATCGAATAATCGATAGAAATTTTGAAGTTGTTATAGAATGATTTTTGTTGCTTTCTTACCTAACCTAACCTAACCTATGTAATTTTGCATGGCACTTTTCTTGAGAAACAAGCAGTTTCATCAGCTTAACATCCTAGACTAATATCATGTAGCTTAACTCTTAATAAGCTTCAATATAAAAAATTTATTAAATATAAACTGTGGAGCTGGCGTTAGGATTGGCAAAACGGGAGACTTTTCGCTGCCCGCATTACCGCCCAAGCACGGCGACGTTCACGTTCAATCCACAAAGATGATTGTATAGAATAATCCGGCGGGTAACTGGCGAAATGTAGGTCCAATTAAAGGTTATTTAAAAGAACTTTAGGCCGTCCCGTGGCGGGAAGCGCAGATGGCGTTGAACCGTGATGTCATCGGAATCCGCGTGTTTTTCGACGGACGGTGCTAGTGAGAAGAGACATCACCTGTTATGCACTGCTCCTTGACATTGGGTATGTATGATTCTTGTATGCGTAGTTAAATGCACGTTCTTCATATTCACAAACTTTAAAGGCTTTACTTACTTTAATTCATTCAATTACATTTCCTTTCATTTTGTTCAATTTATTTTAGCTTACAGGTCACAAAAGCCGACTTGAAAGATAACGAATATTAGCTCCGTGGAAACACGTTTTCACTGAAAATCGTGTTAAGTGAGGCATGTGATCTACCATTCTTTCTATTGCTTGCGCACTCATTTTTCTTTCCTATACTTTATTCGTTCTTGACGTTTCGAATTTTTCTAACCAGTGGCGCCTTTTCCTACAGGAAATTTCACTGTTAGTAGAGGAGGATGGACATTAACGGTAATATAAACAGGTAATATTTGACAATGAGGTCACTTTATAGCTTTTGATTTTTCTTTTCGCGTGCAGTCAGAATTCAATCCAAAGTACTACGCGTTCGATGCACTAGTATCATGGCTATCAAATGAGGAATTGTATGTTCCTAAAGGACGAAAAACAAGACCAGAAGTCCACGAAACCTAGAGCCTCTTCATGATTTACAAACAGAAACACCGGCTACCCAATTTGGACTAGGGGGTGGGACAAAATGACCGTTTTTTGCCAGAAGGAAACCAGTCGTTTGAACTCTTATTTAAAAAAATGCATTATAGAGTCAAAATTTCTAAATGAGAACTTACAGTTATATTTCCTGTCGATATTGGAAACTTTCTAGCACTAACTTGTGTAAAAAATGAATGGTTTGGACCAAATGCATAGTTTCACCAAGAAAAGGAAGCGTTGTAAGGGAGTCCGCCATTTTCCTGTGTTATATTTTGGTCTGTGGGAGTGGTCATGTAATAGGCATTTTTGAATTGTGGGCAGCGCGCAGCGTTGTCAAGTCGGTTCTACGTCCTAAAAATGGCTCAGTCATAAGCGTACGATAAATCATCATTTTATAGTTCTACTACATCGTACAAGATCAGAAGAGCGGATTTTTAGCACGTCTCTGGAAAGATTACTCTCCAACTTATCCTCTACATAAAAAATGTTTTTGCTTAATTTTTCGTTACACACATTGAATGTTACAACGAAGTTAATAAGACCTGTTTCATACAAAAAGTGCCACAAATTCAGTTTTTATTTTTTCCTCGTGTACGCTGCACTCTTTATTGAAGAAAATCTCTCAATTTGTACTTCGTCGTACTTTCTAAGTGTTCGGTTTTTCCCAGTACCAAAATATTTGTAGTTCATTAGTTATGAGTTTTGTACGGTTTGTCCGACGTGCTAACTGTCCCATCGCTCCTCTACACGGAAAAAACATATCAAGGAAGCATTAAATGCTCGAAGTAGACAAATGGATTAGCATGTTTGTGCGTTATAAAATCAAATTTCTGGTCCGAGTATAACATTTTCGATGACTGGCCACCGCTGTTGTTTTTCTTCCACGCTGATTGGCTGAAGTCCAGTGATGTACCCCTCAGTAAATTCAAACGCTAGCGACCACGACGGCCTAACCTTTTTTAGATAACCTTGGGTCCAATTCGACAAAACGTTGACGAACCATGAAAAAGTATTGTCTACCCCTGGCCACAAGCTCTGTTGTGATGTATTGCCCTAGGCAAGGGACGAAATTTAAAGCCCGCTGCCGGGCACAGGGTTCTGCAAAGATTGCACAACGCCAGGAAAACCACGGAGAAAGGATGTCACGCATAGCGGCTGGGTCGGTGGTTGCTGACAAAGCAAAATTTCCCCTGCCGACCGCCAACAATATACCGAGCAGCACACTTACTGAAAATATACGTATAGTAGACGTTTGGTGTCAGAAATATGCTCTGAAAGGCACCGTAAATTGGGGTAATTCTGAACATGTGGAGTAACATTAAACGCTTTCTAGGAAAAGGCAAATCTATTGCTCCTCGACTACGAAACGCAAAGCAACAAAAAAGGCTCGCGAGATTCAGCGACAAGTAGTCTTTCACAGGACATCAAAACCAAACTTCTGTTTTACCACACTACCTGGGAACAAGAAGTTGAATGTTGGAGACTCTTTTGACACAATATTAAATTTTTCGGATTTTCACTGCGGGGAGACTGGGATAGTTTTGGGTCCAATTTGTGGATCTCAAGCCCTTCGACTTGTGTCATTCTGCAGAGCAATGTACAGAGCACTTTTTGCTTTGCTTTTAATTAAAAACTAGCGGAAACGCACTGTACAACAAACGCGAAAATAAGAGAGCACTTTTTCGATTGAAATCACCCCGTTTTACGGTGAGTTTTGCTGACACGTAGACAAGAAATTAACCTTTATTTATCTAAGAAAAAGAAAATTTAATGAAGACGGATATAGCGATATTATAATAGTGTAAATTGGAAAGAAACGACGAAAAACGTCTGTTACACGTGTTTATTGTTTCGTTAGAGGCCGTCATAACACGTTCAATAAACATCTATTATACGTTGTTTATACGTACGGAAAAAAATAAGAAATTTAAAATATGTCAAACATAATAGTACATTTAAAAAATAAATTGTCATATTTTTGACGTACCAAACAAAGACATGAATGACCCTTTACAAATATGACAAAAGAGCGTCTATTAAATACGTAATAAAGACGCATAATAAGCGTAATCCATAGACGCATCACGTTTGTACTTAAACGAATATATTGATTTTCGAAACGTAAGTGTGCTACTTAGGATCCAAGATAAAACTGTGGAACGACTGCTTCGATCACAAAGTGTTATTGTGCACTGTTAGAAAAGTACCCCATTGTTTGGGGAAAACAAAACAGCAGGAGGCAGGTTGTTTTTTTTAATACTAGAAAAAATCAGGAGTTTCCATGCTAAAAATGGCGTAAGCAACACTCAGAAATTGGCATTTACGAAACCCCAAAATCGGTATTATTTAATTCCAGATAAGGGTTGTAAGTGCCATTAACTGGTATTTATAATTCTAAATGCTGGGCTGAACAACGTGGTGACTTTTTTCCTGACATTCAACTAACTTCACCCTACACAGGTTAAAATATGTTTACACCTTATCAAGCAACTTCACAATAGCTTGTGTGTTCATAATGTGTCAGGACGATTTGGAACTTTTAGAACGCTGTTCAACCAAAAATACATACACATATGAAAAAAATTAAACAAATAAACAAGCAAAGTGAGAAATAAAGCTTATGAGGAAATGGGTCGAAAATTTGACGTGGTTCGCCTTCAAGGAACTAAAACAAACAAATAATAAAAAAAAACACGCAAAACAGACGCGGTTTACTCCCTGCTTCAACGCTTAAAAATTCCCTAACTAAAAAAATTCTCTCTAAAATAAAAAGGGAGGAATAGATTAAATAAAATTTTGGATTCATCGGAATGACTATTAAACTTGACGATTAAATTCGCTTCGATCGATTAGTCCATAGAAATTTTGCAGTCTTGAAACTTGGTTGTAACCTTGCTTCAAGCGTAGTTACTTGAAAGTAAACAACATTTTTGTAAAGCAGTCCAACTAGATTAATATTTCACTGCATCTACTACCCTCTTATGGTACTGGTTGGCAGAATTGAAATTGTTTTATTAGAACAGAGCTGCGTACACGCCACTACGATCACTTGCAAATGGGGGAGAGAGATGTGAACATTTTCCAAACATTTTCTAGTCCGCACCTACCAGCTTCAGGAGAAATAAGTTATAAAATATATTCCTAATCGTCATGCAATGGAAAAAAATCACGTAGAATGTTAAAGTAGCCAACATAACAAATTACCTAAGTAAGAGTTATGTAGCTGAAAAATTAAGCCCTCTAGAACTTCCGAGGTGAAAAACTGCCCGACGCGCCCCTTTCTCCCTATCTACGTAAAAGTGTAAATATTTCTCAGCTATCAAGATCTTCAGGATTCAGGAAATCTAACGTTGATTCTCAACGTTCTAAAAATGCAATAAGAATCGACTAAAATAGGCATTAGAAGTAAACGTATGCATGGTTTTGATATATGAATGCTTTCTGCATTAGGATACAAAGAACACGCTCAACTTCTCTTGTCAAATGTGTTACAGAGACGCAGGGACCAATGAAGCAACAAAGGCGTGTGTTTTCAATCTATCATTTTATTTTTGCTTGGAACGAACAAATTTGACTGGAATCTGCTAAATATGTTGTCACTGTGCAACTTATAAATTGAATCGAAAACTACAGGAAGAAAAGCCACAATATTTGATAAGTGCGTCTACTTGGGTGTTTGTTCTGATCGCAACATCCTTAACTAACCAGCATCCGTTTTGCAAATTTTCCTGCTTTTTCAACAGAGAACGTTGGAAAGTGAGACAACTTAGACATGGTTATGACTTGAACTAATCAGAAGGTGTTATTAGTATGGGTTTCGTGAAAGTTTCTGTTTCGGCTTATTCAAGAGTTTTCGTCTCGTTTTGCTAAATAGGTACTTCATTGCAAATTTTTTCCGAATTTTATTCACGTTTTCAAGAATAATTTGAAACATGATTTGTAGCGAATTTGCGGGTTATTGCAAGCCCTCCCAGAATCATCACGCCAACTGCGGAAGAAATTGTTGTTCAAAGTAAGGAAAGCATTTTGTTGGAATGAGAAGGCGAGCATTTCGTCAACTGGACACAAAAGATTGAGAAGAATAGAGTATGACTTTCGATACTCGTAAAATGTACTTGAAACTAACACTGAAGTGTTATATTCGTATATGAAGTATTCGTCACTGGAGTGTTAGATACGTTATTAGCAAAGAGGATAAATATCTTTTTAAGGCTCGACTGGATTTGCTAGACGCTTCCTACTTGGATACTGGCTATTTTTATTGCACATATAACACTATAGATTACGACGACATCCAAAGCGTGGCCAAGGTGTACGTTTACGTAAATTGTGAGTACCGCAACAATCTTCAAATAATAAAAAAAGACAGCACAACTATACAATATTATAGTCAAATACAACATGTCTTTAAAAATAAATCAAATAGAACTTGAATCGCACTGCGAAGAATTGCAGTGAGCTATTCCGATGGGAGATGGAATATAAGTTGAAATATTTTTTTGCTTTACTGTTTCACATTTTTTTAGCGAGTTCCGACCTGCTTGCAGTAGGCAAAACCCTTAATCGGCTCTTTTTAACTGGCGAACAAGGGCCGCAGCTGGTCGTGCCTTGCAGGCCAACCAGTCCTGATGTTAAATTAATCCTCCTTCAATGAGGCGAACAGATATATCAACTTTATGAAGAATTCACTACCTTGACTTATACACTGACGATAACATCAACACGAGTTGCGTTGATAAATATATTAATTTGGGGTACATTCTTTATTAAAAAAGGATTTTTTTTTGCTGAAACGATTTTAAAACTGCGATTGTAGACTTCAGTAAGTTCGACGTCAATGGTTGAAAATGATTACTTTTTCTTTTTATTAAAAAGATGCATTCTAAGTTACACCAGATTAACATTGTCTTGAACATGTAAGGAAATTGATTTGCAAGTCAAATTTGTTCTTATTTTTACAAAATGGTTCATCAGGCTGGAAGCCATGTATTGATTAACTGGACATGACAGTCCAGTTTTTTCAAATTCAATTATTGCAATTCCTGTTGACTCTAAGTGCGATGGTGGACGTTCGCCTCGCTATAAAGTGTTGATGGTCAATTTGTAGATTTCTAACAAGTTTTCTCCAAACGTAGATCTACCCTCCGCTGGAGGCAGTGCCAGCAAAAGAGCAATGGAATTATGACCCACGAAAACAGCGACGGCGGAGCGAGTGTTTCTCAGGGGGGGCAGTGGCCATTACTGTTGAAACCCTTATCATTATTTCCATTATTTCCTTATCAAATTTCCATTAATTTTAGGAGGGGCAGCTGCCCCCTCTGCCCACCCCCAGTTCCGCCGTCGCTGGGTGTTGTCAGGCGTTAGAGAGGCAGTCAAGGCCTATCTGCACAGCAGGCAGACAGCACTACAGGCAGTCATAGTGCTAGTCATAAGCCGAGGGTAGAGTATGTTAAGATGAAACTGATCGCGGCGTATGTGGATTCAGTAGCCCAAACGTTGACACGAGTGCCAATCGTCAAAGTAGTCGTCAGTCTGTGTTTTGGTGATTTGTTCGTTTGTATTTCATTACTCAATATATCACCATTACGAACCGCTACCAAGATTAAGTAGAAAATTAACAGCAGTTATTTTAAATGGCATTAAATAAAAATGGCATAGCTTTTCGTATGGCGTAAATGCTTTCATTGCGGGGAGAAGTACTGTTACAATCGTGTCGGCAAGTAATGGAGACTCGTTGCAAACCGAAAGGCGATACGAATGGGGAATAGATATTGCCTTTACTAAAGCGATGGCAGTAGTATAATTTCTTAGTAGTGTACGCCTAATTTGTTTATATAATCTTTTAGTCATTTATATTTTTTTTATACAGGCTTGTCGTTTGTGACGGTGTTCCCGAATACGAAATGGTTCAATTAAGCGAGGGACATCCATTTAGCTGGCCGGAAACCAAAGAGCTTGCTGACCATGTACGCAAACATGGTGTTCGTCAATTCATCAATCTCTATAAGAAATCCATGGACCGTCATGATGATCCTTTACTGTGGGGTGACGAAATCGAGTACATGATAATCCATTTTGATGATGCTGCCAAGAAAGCAACGCTGAGTTTACGCTCTGCAGAACTGTTGCCCGAATTGCAGGAAAAAGAACGTCTGGACCCCAAGTATTTTCCAAAGATGTATTTGCAATCTTATCATTTTTGAAGCGTTAATTTATTTTTCTCGTCAAGAAACGTACAATGCTTATGGGGGCCTGAGTATGGCAACTTCATGATCGAAGGAACCCCTGGCCAGCCGTACGGTACTTCAATTTCGGACGTGAAAAAAGTGGAAGCAAATATGAAACATCGGCGTGAGGAAGCTTGTGCGAAACTCCGTGAAAACGAGACTTTTCTGACGTTAACCGTCTTCCCTAGGTAAAGATAAAACACACAAATAAGAAACAGGAAAATATAAACTTGTAAAAATACATGAGAGTATATATTATAACAATAAAAAATACGATTAAGCAGAAAAATTATGTCCTAAATTCAATGGTTAGGTTAGGATGTCCGAGTTTCAGTACACCTGTGTACCAAGCCAAACCGGAGTCTAGTAATTCGGGGTCACTATTTCTGCCGAACGAAGTTGTCTTCCCAGATCCTCTGTTTCAGTCATCATCGAGGAATGTGCGAGACAAACGAGGCGAAAAAGTGGCCATAAATATGCCCCGTAAGTTGTCGTTAGTAACAACCCGTCGGTGTCTTTTAATTTCTTGCCGTATTAGTTTTTGTCGATACAGCAACACCAAGACCATTCCTGGATAATTTTGAAGCACTAGGAGACGACGGTGAGCGAGGGAAGAATGCCTTGGCGGATCATATTTATATGGACGACTTTAGTTTTGGCATGACCTCTTGTTGCTTACAAGTCACGTTCCAGGCAACTGATGTCAACGAAGCGAGGACCTTACATGATCAGTTGGCTGTATTTGGTCCTATTATGGTAAACATCGACGA
>JAGQDJ010000609.1:16627-34293 GCA_022885665.1 Triops longicaudatus | reverse complement strand
GTGGTGCATTTTAACAACATTAAGCCTTGCGATGTTGAACAAGTGGAACCTGAAGTGATGCCTGCAGAAACTGGCAATCCTGTCTTAGTGAATTCAGAACGTCCCGCGTCTCCAAGGTTTTTGGAAACGTTCGACGACTGGTGCATTCTAGACAGTGACAGTGAAGAGGAAGGCGAAGCTTTGTTGGGAAATGCTGAAATGGACACCAGTAGCCCTGTAACTGAAAATGCCCCGGTACGCGCAAGCAGCCGTACCAGAAGACCGCCGCAAAGGTTGACGTATGTAGAACCTGGGCGCTCGTTGGATTTATGTTTAGAAGATAGTGAAAGCGAATAATTTTTTATTAGGGGGGCGAGTGTAATATAATGAAGAGAGTCGAACCTTTACTTTCCCTTTGTTATTGCCCATGAGGATATTTCTTAACGTACTAATTCTGGAGAACCAGGACGTTTGCAACTTTCACCTTTGACCTTTTCCCTTGTATATGTACCTATATATATTCCTTCTTTGCAAATACAAGTTAGTCATAGTCTAAACATGAAATTGTTACATGACCATAGGGATGTAAACGCTCTTACATGACCATAGGATAGGGATGTAAACGCTCTTAAAAATAGAGTTTTTGGCCGCCTAGGAGGTCTTAGACTTGGTAACCACACTTCAATAGGATAACAGTAACATCTCGCGCTTTGTCACTTTTTCTCGAAGTTCGAACTTCACTATCACCTGAATGTAACACTAGATGCAGGTATATCTCTGCTTTCTGTTAAGCTGTTACGTGCTTCTTGAAAACATAAAATGAGAGAAAATTAGCCTTTAAAGTAGGAGTCCTTCCTTTGTTATAACTGTATACAGGGCCGGATTAAGTCTTTACGGGCCCCTAGGCTGACGTATCAGCGGCCATTAATGAATGTGTGTTGCTGAGAAAGAGTACTTTGGTACCAAAATAAACATGGTGTCTAACGTGCGTTTTCACACAAGAAACTTTACCAATCTTATGATACACTAAACGTATCGTAACTAAAGTTTGTAGTTACAGTCGTAAACCAATACTGGAACATTTTAGCTTAATTTCTGTTAGGAAAAATACGATGCGAAAAGAAGTATAAATAAAGAGATAAATGCAGCTTGTAGTGGAGGCGCCACTTTCAATGGTAACCGCCCCAAGGTTACCATTAGAGTAAATGGTTCACATTTCTACTATTGTTCTCATTTTTTTTAAAAAAAAAAGGTCTTTGAACTAAGATAAAGCAATAAATCCTGTGTAGCGAATACCCAAAAGTTTCATCTACATTGCCTGCGTAAAAATAACTTCGATCACCATCTGTGTACTGCATCAACTGGGGCAGTATTAACTTTGTTCTAAGGGGCGCCGCGAAAAACTGGGGAAACCGTAAGTGCGCCGCAAACGAAATAGTTTGAAGCGCTCCGGCTAAGCTTTTGTATAAGCCGTGCGTCATTAAACGGAATGGATTTTTTCCTAGACACAAAATAAGGAAAATTGTTTTCTACGGAATAGGACGATTTTCAAATTTTTAAATCTAAAATTTTTATTTAATTTTTATTCATTGCAAAAATATAGTTATGACTCACTTTTGAAAAAAAGAGAGCAGGGAAACTTCAATAAAAAAACACACCTTCCATTAGAAGCATTCCAGCTCAATTAAAAAGCTTCCAATCAAGAAATAGACTACAGGTAGTATATTTTAATGAATGTACGTCAGCAAAGTGTGGAAGTGCATAATCGACTCAATTTAAAATCGCCTTTTGCCAATGGTGTGAATACTGGGACCTTCAATAAAATTCATGTAGCTATAAAAAGTTAAGTTGGAGTAAAATTAGCAGAAACAAACGTAGAACAATACAGATGGGTAACTAGAGTGGATTTTTGCACTACGCTTCGGAAAAAGCCCTCCCTAAGTCTCATCTCAATGACCCACCTCCAGTTTAGTAAGCGAAATCATGGTTTAAGGACATGCGCTTCGTGCAGCAAACTTTTCTGCATTTTTCAGTGGATAACAGGTTTTAAGAATGCAAAATGTATTCTGGTTTACCACAGAATAAATATTCCTAGGTCGCTTCTAAAAGATTTTATAAATTTCCAAGATATTGAACGCAAATGAATTCCTAACGGATGACTGAGCGGCACCCACACCGTCTACTGCGTGCGAAGCGTCGAAGTTAAAGATAACTAGTATGCCGCAGTAAAGCGAAAAAAAAATCAAGCTGTTTGGGTCACTGAGTTGCTGCTGCAGTTCTCGGCTTGATTTACCTGCGACTCCGACGTCTGATAGAGTAAAACGGCGTATGTTACGAAAGTCGTCAACATCTAGTACTTACACATGAGAAATCTGGTTAAACCAGCTATATCTATGTATTGTCGTCTTTATTGAATCATACCGCTAATATCAGTGATTTGCCCACACGGCAGAATCCGTTTAACGAAAAAGTTGTTAAAGGTTCCAGATTACGGACGTTCAACGTCATTTCTCGAATTATCTGTGAAGAAATACAACATAATTGAAAACGTAGTACATTTTTAAACAATTAATACTTCTTTTTCGGGAGCACCAGGAATATGTGCTATGTTTGCTTTTGCGAGTTGCAACGAAAGTGCACTTGCCTATATTTCCGGATTATGAGGCAATTCTTATTCATAATAGACTTTCTGTTCCATTCAAAACCTTTGCATTAGTAATACCTGGTCACTCAAGTAATCTGCTGCGATGCAGAGGCCAAAACATAAAAAACAAAATCCCAGGGTATGGACCAGAGCCACAATGATGTGTGCGGAATTTTCCCCACTGAATAAATGACTTGATATATAAAACCAGTTAACGCAAGACGTTGTGAGAACGGAGACAAAATATATCGTCAGTGGAAAACTAACACATCTCTGCAGTTTGCCAGCCATTTCACACAGTTGTAGATGGCGTTCGCTTAACCTTTGCCACGAAAGGAACAGCCTTGTTTCGATACTTTTGTGTAGTTGAAGAAACTCATATCCCAAAGTTATTAAAAGCAGAGTAGTTGTGTAGATAAAGACGAGTGGGTACAGATAAACCAGACTCCATGTTGGCCTAATGAATTTGCTCCATGGCTGCCGTTTGTCCACTCCAGATACTTCTGCATACATTTCAACAATCGCAGTCACGATGGTTTGCTGTGAGGCAAACATAATGCTTTAATTTTCTGGTGTTAACATTCAAGTAAAATATTACTTGCACAGCAGTAAAAGTTATAAATAGTATTGAAATCCTGCCTATGACTTTTTGGAGCTGATCATTAACCGTAACTAGATTGTTTAATTCAGAGATTATCTTTTGAATATTATCCAGCTTCCAAGCAAGGTAAGTATGCGTGGCGGTGGTGAATAAGAAGGTAGTGAAAGCACTTAAAAGTCCACTGAGTTTCATCGTTGTAGTTGTTTGCTCAGTCGCAGTCAGAACAGAAGTATAGAAAGCATAAAGTCCAAGGGTAAGGTCAGCAACCATAATACCTAGGACGTATGTCTTCGTGCCGTACCCGAGATTCCCTTTACCGAAGGGCAAACCAAGAGCAAAGCAAAGTCTTAACCACCAATAATAGATGTCGCACAGGCTCTTTTGTTGTGACATCACATTGACCCGTGTCTGTGTAGCAGTAATAGAACCGTCCATGGTACTTTTTTCAAGGAAAGCGAATTTAAGCGTTTTGTCACTGGAAGACATTCTAGGATGGAGATCTCTTTGCTGACATGACGATCTAAGGTCTTTTTGACAACTAAAGCACAATTTGCTATTTCGTGAAGAATAACGACTGTGGTGCACCAGGGTTCGGAAGCGTAGCGTTATTTGGTGTAGTAATTTTTTCAATAAAGTGTGAAAGCTGTTTTTCATTAGCTAAAGTAGTGTGCTTGTCGGAACAAGTCCACTTTCTGTGCTGATTAATTCAGGTTGTTTGCAAGTGAAAGGACCAAGTACGAAAGAACCCTTCACAAAAAAAGAGAGAGAATAGCTTTAATAGCTTTTACCTTCTGATCCTATGCCAATTTATCGCTTGGTGAAACGAAAAAATTTTATTCTGGCAAAAAAAAAGTTACAGATGACATATTGGTGCCAGTAAAATGCTAGTCTTTCGAACGTGGAAGTTTACTGGGAGTATCTGCCATGTTTCTGCCCTGTTCGCCAGGCAGTTACCTGGAGGTAAGATTACCAACCAATTTGCCTCCTGTTTGCTGGAAGGTACCACCCAGTGACAGGCTTGTAAGCAAGCCGTATTCTACCTTCCTGGCCTCAGCATTTTTTTCTTTTTTTTTGGGTAAGGGACGTTAAAGGATGAGAAATAGAATTGCTACGCTAACCAGAGCGTTTAATGGAAGCCGTTAAAGAAGCTGTTTTAAGGAATTTACAATTTTGATTAAATTAATGGTAGAATCAAAGCTCGTTCCCGGAACGTACCCGCATTCGATGTATCCCGGAAAAAATCCGTGAATAAAGAAAATCGCGAATGAAACATGGGAAACCACGTTGAACGACAGGGATGATTACCAAAAACTCCGCATAAGACAGAAAAATGTCAGAAACTTGTTATACAGGTCTACTCCGCATCAGGGGAAGCTTCATTATTATTATTTTGCTGATGAGTTATGCTGATGTATTAAAGAATGCTGTCGTCTTTTCCTGTTGTACCACCTTTTCAAACATTACAGCACAGTACTGCAGTCAGCAGTAATTGCTTCAACAATTTTATTCTGAAAACTAAAGCGTTCACTGTAAAGAGAAAACGTTTCTTCTAAGAAAATATTGTACATTCACAATTGAAAGTCATATGTCCGCTTAGTTTTGTCGTTGTAATTACTGGAAGATAACTAATCATGACTTAATCGTTTATTTTACATTAAATCTTGTCAGGAACGTCATTGTCACTCCCAGATGAAAGCTTCTTGCTGCATTTTTTTGCTCTGTTAGCGCTTATCTTAAGTAAAAATACACACTTGGCTATGGGAGTTAAAACGTTAAATAACGTAATATCAGTTTCTATAAAAAAACTATGACATTGGTGGAGTTGACCCCCGAGAACCGAAATATTTTGTCACGAATAAAGAAACATTGTTAAAAGGCTTTTTAGCTGTTCGTGTCCATAAACGTCACAGAATTTTCTCTCCGTTAATAGGCACTTTCTGTTAAAGAGCAGTCGATATCGTGCAAAAAAACTTTAGCTTCACTTAAACGTCGAGCATGACCGTTTCACGCCTCCAAACGAACTAATGTCGATACGCTTAAATTAGTTTTGCCAGTACGTTTATTCCTAGAAGACGTTCTCTGTGCAAGAATAAATCTCGGTTAACGAAAGAAAGGCTTTTGGTGCTTTGATGAATGAAGAAAGACTTGAGTTACTCACAACCTATTTCAGCGATAGAGAAGACAAAACTGGTGGAACAGCATTTTTTCTACGGTAAAGAGCGATACTAACACCTGTCATTGTTACAGTGAGCTTTGTGTGTCTCTCTTTTGGATCCTAGGCTCAGTAGTAACGAAACGATATCCAATTGCAACGAACGGTCTTGCACTTGCTTTCGAAACCATTGAAAAATTTCCGTTGCCATAGATCCTTCGTTAGTTTTGTTTCTAACGACCCGAAAAGTAATGGCCTGTGTCGCTTGAATTGAAAGAAGACCGGAACGTTTCCAACCATCCTTCGTAGTTTGGTACTACAGAGAAAAACAATAAAAAAACACAGAAAAACTGATCTGTAATAAAAACAATGAGAAAGAGCACACTCGTCATAGAAAGTATGCAGAAGTAGCTGACCACACGAGCAGTTAAGAAGGAAGTGGTAAAAGAAATACTTCCAGAAAATTGAAGCAATTCTAGTGACGAGTTTATAATTATTGGAAGAAATTTCATGAAATATACAACTGAAAAACTGTATAAGATCTAAAACAACAGATATGCAGTTTTCGGTGCTGTTACTTCTTACGTTGAATCTAAGCTTCGTGTTTGGAAATTCGAGAAATTTCTACTTCGTGACTCATACTTCCTACACGACATCTACTTTAAACTCGACTGTTATTGCTGCTACCAGGATTTTGGGTAACAGTTTTATTTTCTTCGCCATTTTAACCGCATATAAAACCAAACGAGCAGAAATAAGCAAAATAAATCTCATAAAGACATAATAAAAATAGAAAAATCTCTTTACAGAATTTACGTTCATGAGCTTCATTATTCATCGGCTAACTTCAACCAAAATGAGTTCGTTTCAAATTTTAAGCAATAACTGCAAGAAGCCAATCTTCCATCTGTCACTACTTTTTTTTAAAAATTTAGGCCAATTTAATAAATTTGACAACACACTAAGATTATTATTTTACTAAAAGACTTTAAATAGGCTCTTCTAATCTTTCGAGATCTTTCCTAAAGTTTCTTTTATTTTCTGGATTTTCTTATGCTTTCTAGATTTTACTTTTCTTTTCCTTTAGATCTACCTTTTAGTGAAAAGTAGATCTATTCCAAGAGAATCTAGGAAAGATTGAGACAGATCTAAGAACCTATTTAAAGTAATGGACTGAAATGTTTGATAAAGGGAGCTTGGCGAGTGTAACACAGCAATGTCGCCGAAATTGTGCCCTAAATCCATCTTGCCAAGCATTCCAAGTAGTTCGGGCCAAAGATACGGCAGATCTGGGTACTTTCACGTGCAATTTCTTCGCATCCAACGCATGTAACTGGACTACGACTGCCTTCGAGAGTTTATCCGTCACACCTTTAAAGCAAACATGGGAGAAATTGGATGTTAATCTCACGGTGAAACCGAAAGCTTGCGTCCAGTACTGCGCTGTTCAGTACAAAGGAAATTGCAAAGCCTGTCGCAACTTTACTAACCTGGCAGGCTTGGATTGTGACATCGCTCCAACACTCTGTTCCGACTACAATGTGTCAAGTAAATCCTTTAATATAACTTCTTTTTTTTTTGTCTTTCAAGAAAATCAAATCGTTTTTTAAGAAGTAGTTTCAAACGTGTAATAATTGGCAACGAGCACTACCTACAGTCTGAGTTCTAATAAAAAAATTATTTTTCCGTAAAATAAGTTTAAAAAAATTACCTGGGATTCCCTAGCAAAGGACAAGAAAATATTTTTTATTCATTATTCAATTTCTGCCTGAGTAAAAAAAAAAATGAAAAATTACCAAAAAACGTGCTTTTCAATCGGAGTGTTAGGTTTCAAGTAAGCTGCATGCCTAAAATAAAACAATAGCGCACAAAATAACGCATTTTTTCGCTGTTATTCGAAAACTTAATTTCGATCTTTGACTATATTTTAGATTTTATTAAAATAACAGAATTGTCTCTAGTTCGAACTAAATTTATGTATCAGGCTGGTCCGACCAATTGGTATGGCCATGGGGATTTTATGGTCCTTACGTCAAGGTGAATTGCCTTAACCAGTACACTGCCTTTCTAGGTAAAACGCCCTCACTCAACGGAACGGCAGTTGTAAAAATGATTCAGCGATCTGGTTGGACTACCTATCCTAATTTACTTACCTTCCAAAGCTATTCTGACGTCATACGCCTCATAGATTGGGATTTGATCTCTCTCCTAACTTCCTTCAGCGTTAACAAGATCTTACGCGTGCGCATGACCACACCTACTATTTTTAGTGAATTTTACAGTGGTTTCGAAATCAGTCCTTACGGCGAATTATCCATAAACGCGTCCTTGAGTAATGCAACTGGATTCCCTACTCCACTCGTCAAAGTGCCGTTCGTGTACAACCCTCCGGGGTTCAACGAAAGCTGCGGAGCCTTTTGGCAGTTCAGTAATAATGTTCCACTGTGTTCTGGGCAAACCACCCATCTGCTAAGTTTTAAAAGCTTGGTCTTGTCAAGCACGATATATTCTAGCAATGCAATGGTGTTTTTTATGTTCGTTTGATGGTGCGAAATTAATCCACCTATGATTTTTTATTTCTTTCTGTAGAATCATGTAACTTCCTTTTGTGACTGGTGCGTTTAGATGTTACTTTTTGCTGGTATTTATACTCACCTAAAAGTTTCCAGAAACATTAAGAACGAAGTCTTTACGTTTTCAGAGATTTTATGAAAATTACTTGCACTATTTTATAAAAGAGGTTTTTTGAAAAATTGGCAACTGCTTGCCAGGAAAGACGCTTTTTGCGTTTGCAGTAAAACACTCCTATTAATTCAGTTTTAAGATCTGTACCCACCACCCTCTCTTCCCATGCACCTGTGTTTTTAATCCAGTCAGTTATTCTGTAAACAAACATGTAAAACCGAAGATTCAGTAATAGGCTTAGGCCTGAACTTGTAAGGAATAAAAAAGAAAAAATATATGCACCCATGGACCATCGTTATGAGAATTCTGGAACAATAAATTATGACCACAAAAAAAAAAAAATTTCAATAACGCACAATCTGCAGTACAGTGCTATGTTTTCATGGCTCACTTGATTTATAATAATCGAGACATGGCAAGCCACTAAGTCTTTAATAGTAACACAGAATTTCCCCGGAAGAGAAATAAGTATATTTCTTGTTTTGGCGACTTACGCCTTTCTTGCCATAATAAATACTTTCCTGTTGGCTTCAAAATCCAAACTCTTTTGCCTTCTCACTGCATAGTACAGGACTACTCCCAACTGCGATAAGAAAGGGGGTTGGGGTTGTCTTCATAGCAAACTTGACAGATGGAGCTTGAAGTGCGTTCACCCATATTCTCTAATACCAACGTGTTTACGATTTTTCGTTCTTACAACTTGAAGAAGTCCAAGTCGCAGTCCATAGTCGCAAGTCCGAAAGGTAACTTGCCCAAGTCCAGCGTTGATCTTGCCTTGAAGCTGCCAAAAGTGGAGGAAGAATCGTTTTGTACGGAAGGAACCTCGAGCAAAACGAAGAGTTATCCTGAGGAGAAAAATGTTTCATTTGGGTAAACAACACATCAAAACGACAAGTTAACGTCCGGCGAGGTCACTCAGAAATACTCTGGTTCTTCCGAACAATCCGTTCAGCGTTTCTTTAACCCTTCGGTTTGTAAAATAGTGTCCTTTAATTATGCAAGGAAATTTTTTATTTATTCTGTGCGATTTACAACTGCTCTTAACTATATGCTACAAAATTGGTGCAACTTTAGATTTTTCTTATGTGAGCATTAATTTAATTATTGAACGAATTACCTGCAAATTACACAGAGTTCCCGACGTGTCTTGAATTTCTTTGGACAAGAATGAAGCACAAATTGGTAGAGGAATCGGTATTGTGCCTGTGCAAATGGTATTACAGCAGACCAGAACTCGAAAGTGAAGAAGCTTACCTCCGTTTGCACCAAACGCATCCGATTTTCTCGTAATTTTAAAACTATAACAAACAAGCCAACCTCCGATTTTTCTTTACTTTCTTCAGGATACAATCTAGGGCAATAAACGTGCCCGTCCTTCCGACTCCCGCACTAGTATAACAAAACAATTAGTTAATAACTTGCCGTATTAAATGTGTGCTAATAATAAGGAAACCTCTTCAATGTACCTGCGGTGAACGAGGATTGGTGCAGTGTTCAACTGTATACTAATCAGTCTTCGAACTTCTGCTACGAAAGACAATAATGTCTCCGGATTCTACGGCCAACTAAGGAAGTGAATGTGCTTAATTGATCGTTTTTGTCCATCATGATACGTTGTTATAAGCAAAAAAAAAAGTACTGTAAAAAAGCCTGTAGGCAACGAAGGAATTATCTTTTATGGGACCCGAAGAACAGATTTTATTCTAAAGTAGCAGATGCATGTGCGAACAGTAAATACCCGGCTTTTCAGTTACTTTTCCCCCTCATTTGATTTCTTCCTAGCTTAACCTAACTTAATCTAACTTATCCGTAATATGCATAGCCTAGTAGAAGAATCCACGTTTTTCCTTGTCCCGCGTCCAAAAATTAGGTATTCGTCAGTCACTGGTCACTTTTACTTCATTGCGGGCATGAAAAACACAAACCAACAGAAAAGAACGCCTGTCTGTCAGAAACCACATTTCTGTAACGTAAAAAATATGTTCCCTTAGGCTCTTCTTCTTCTTCTTTATTCTAACCCTTGACAAGGGTTACCCTACCCTTCAATTGCTGTCAACATAACAGTGACCTCCAACCCTTGTATAAAAGCCCCGTCAATCTAACATCTCGTAACTTGTCTTCACGGAACACTCAAGGGAAAGATGTGGCTATACAATGGGTACCAGGTCACGAGGGTTTTAAGGGTAATATTAACTAGTATGCTTAATGCATCTAACCTAGGAAACTAGAATGTTGCGGATATGTTTAATATTAAAAATTTCGTTAGAAGAGACACCTAGTGGTGAGAAATACCACTTATTTAGCTATCCTTGCATGTTACGTTCACGAAAGTTCCGTGCAGCTAGAAGAGGCAAAAATAGTGCCCACTAAAAGTGGCACGCTATAGTGCGTGTCTTGCGTTCTGTGTACCACGTTTATATAGACAAAACCTAACTTGCATTGTAAACAAGGCTCACGTGCATCAGAAGTGGAGGTTTGTTACCCAGCTTATTACACCAGCACAATGGAAGCATTAGGACTGGAAAAATGGTTAGTTAATCAGTGTGGAACTTTAGGTAAGCGACACTAAAATAAAATTTCAAAAACATAAGTGTTGTTTAGGAAAGTAAGCTTTTAATTATCTCTGTGTTCAGCCATTACCCAACCGTCCGAAGTGCAACAGAATTGCATTCCACCCATTTTAGAAGGCCGGGACTGTATTGGTTGTGCCAAAACTGGCAGCGGCAAAACTTTGGCTTTCGCCTTACCAGTTGTGCAAAAACTGGCCGAAGATCCTTATGGCATTTACTGCTTGGTTCTAACACCTACCCGCGAATTAGCCTTTCAAGTAAGAAAGTTTTACGTTGTGTCGATTTCTGTTAAAAAAAAATGCATTACAGGGCGTTTTGCTTAATTCCTTTTTAAGGACGAGTAATTCGTGATTCTAGGTTTAATTAGGTTTCCTGTGGTAGTCTAAGTGCGTGCCATATTTGAAAAGTAGGGCGATCCTTTACATTTTTAAAATTCGTTTCAGATAGGCGACCAATTCAAAGTCATTGGCAAACCGCTGAACCTCAGGGTTTCCGTCATAGTTGGAGGCATGGATAGCATCGTGCAAGGCAAAGAACTAGCGCAGAAGCCTCACATCGTCGTTGCTACCCCTGGAAGGTACGATTGGTTAATTTCCTTGCTGTTGGGTGAAGAAAACTTATATTCCTTCTAGACTGCAAGACCTTTTAGAGACCAACCAAGATACAAGTTTCAACCGCATCAAGTTTCTGATTCTCGACGAAGCCGATCGTTTGCTGGAGGGCCATTTCGACGAGCAAGTATTTCAAGAACACATTTTCAGTCTACCAAAAGGTTTAAAGAGTTTAGTCTCATCTAGTTGCAAGGCATCTTCGCAGTCTTGCCCCGCCAAAGACAAACGTTGTTATTCAGCGCCACTTTAACAGACACTTTACGTAAAATGAAAGACATGGGCTTAAACAACGTAAGTTGGTCTATATTAAGATGTTATATTAAATGCTCGTGACGTATTTTTACCGCTGGAGACTCATTTTCCTTAATTTATATGATTATCAACTTTAAGATCTTGGAGTAATGTAAGTTACGTGTTTTTAGCCATTCTTTTGGGAACAAACACAGAGCTCGAACGTGGAAACCTTGGTTCAGTCGTACGTTCTGACACCGGTGAACATGAAAGACGCCTATTTAGTGTACGTCGTGAGAGAATTCCGTGCTACCAACCCTAAAGCGTCCATCATGGTCTTCACCGACACGTGCAAGTAAGATGAATTGTACTTGTTGCATTTTTTAATAACAAGCCATGTTCTCCCATTGTAAACCGCCAGTTCTTACAGTATTTAACCGTTTTGGAAATCGTTTTCAAGCCAACGTAGCTGAAACATGACCGGACCTAACTTAAGTTAACTTAAAGTTATCCGAACCTGACTAACTCGCTTTAGCTCTTTCGTCTAACTCAGCGTTAAACCTCTTTCACTGTAGTTAATTCATTGGTCATATATTAATGTTCTGATGCGTGTTTCGCAGGAGTTGCCAAGTACTGGGCATGACGTTCGCCGAGTTGGGCTTCTCTTCCATTCCGATTCATTCGATGATGTCCCAGAAAGCTCGTCTGGCCGCTTTGGCTAAGTTCAAATCCAACCAGATCAGAATTCTTATCGCCACTGATGTCGCTAGCAGAGGTATCCGCCCTCTTTTTTGAGCAGCTCAACCAGCTGCCTTTTCAATTTAGCGCGCAATTTACCAATTTGTGGGCATCATTTTGTGCAATAAATGACTGTTATATACGTTACCAGGTTTGGACATTCCAACGTGCCAGCTAGTCATCAACCATAACGTACCCACCGTACCCAAGGAGTACGTGCACCGTGTTGGTCGAACAGCGCGTGCCGGAAGGGGCGGTACCGCCCTCACTCTGATGACGCCCCACGAAGTCAAACTCATCCACGCCATCGAAGCTCGCATTGGCAAACAACTCGCGGAACACAATGTCAAAGGTATCTTTGCTTTCGAATCGTCAGTTTCAAATAGTTCAACTCCTGAATGAAGTGTATCGATCTTAGTTTCCCTTATTCCCAGCTATTTTTATTAATTTTTCTTTAAATCTTGAATTTAAACCTGTATTTTCCCTAGCCTTAACGTTCGTCTTTGGGTGTTGAAAAATTTGACTACTCTGTAGAAGAGCAGTATTGTTTACAAGGAAACAAATAACCAACGAGTCAGAAGAACACATTGAAAAAAAGGCGTGGGCAAAAGTTAAACACGAAAAGTTCATAGAAACTTTAATGAATTAAAACATTATTTCCAGTAAAATTCAAGTCAGCCTGTGTAAAACTGCATGGAAATGTCTGATTTCAGTAAAATAAACCCCAAAAATGGAGTTAGAATGTAATACGTTGAACATGTTCGTATTTCAGAGAAAGACGTGGCCAAAATCGTGACGGAAGTGATGGTCGTCAAGCGCGAGCAGCTGATCAAGCTGGACGAAACGGATTTCGACGAGAAGCGCGAGATCAACAAGCGCAAGAAGAAGATTTTGTTGGGCGAGGAGGTGGACGAAGAGGGCGCATCGTCGTCCAAACCACTAGCCAAGAAAAATAAACGCGTTTAAGCTGAAAACATTTGCAAAAATTTCCTGTATTCAATGCATCGAACGATCATTTCACTAAAAACGAATAGCTCTTGGTGTGTTCCCAATCTCTCTTCACACAGCCGTCAATAAATCCAGCAACCTTTGCTTTTCGGTAGCGTACGCCGTTAACTGAAGATTTGGCCTGTTTTGAAGAAAGTATATCCATTGATAAAACAAAAATATATCAATTTATCAACAAATAAAAAAAATTATATCAATAAAACCAGATCAGTTCTAGATTCCGCATAACGATGCATTTTGACTCGAAAAGACTATTATTGTTCTGGTCTAAAGTCAATTCAAAGAACTGAATTTTCATGACTACTGAAAAATTGACTAAAACTAGACATACTATGAATATTTCAAAGATTAAAAAGTTTTACTTGTTCAGGAACTCTAGCAAAGTATTGACAGTCTCGCTGTTGAAGTACCGCTGCTTAGTTACGTGTTCCAGGATCAAAAACGCGCTGCCCAAGGTCCAACTCATTTTAAATTTCTTATCTTCGCCCTAAAAGACCAAAACATTTTAGTTATTTTTAACTTTGATCTTAACTGTTTATTTTCAAAGTCTACTTTCGTCTCAACTTCTGTAAGGATTCTTAATATTAATATTGTAAAATAGTAAAGCGTTTCATAGATTACCTTGATTAAGCCCAAGTGGACAAGCAAACTGTTGGTGAACAAGGCAGTTTTCCCGTTTTGGAGTGCGAGGTCGAAAGCTGCTTTCATGCAGTGGTTGGCCGCCAGTTGCGCTGCGTCAATGTCCTGTTTGGCCGAGTCTCTGTTCACCGTCGACGCGATTTTCATTGTAGTTTCGACCAGCGACCGTAGTCTTTCGTCCACATCCGCTGTGCGGCTCTGTAATGAAAGCAATAATCATGGGTTAAAAAAGGTGAAAGCATAGGTTAAAAAAGTATGTTGAATTTAATCATTGATGTAAATCAGAATTTATCTGAATCGGTGACGATTTGAAAGATCCACGGAATCTCTGATCATCTAGTAGTCTTTCATTGTTTCAATCTGGTCATATTTTTTGCAGAAAACTGAGGTCTGATCCGTTATAAATTCTATTACTACCTTTTAAACCATAATTTAAAAATCCGTCGCTAAATCGGAAACCGATAATTTACATAAGTAAAACCTGCAGTTCGAAAAGGCGGATTCGAAAGCGAAGAATGCACTAATAAATAAATAACTAAATTCCAGCTGCAGATTTATTAAACTCGAAAGCTCTGAATCGAAATAAACGCATTTTGGCAATAAACGTGTCATAATTAACGCATGTATGTCGTGAACAATACGCCTGGTGGGATCGTAATTTTCCCGACAAAAACAAATTTCATCAGACCAATTTACTTCCGGCCAAATGAACGGATAAGATATTTACTTTCTTTGCAAACGCTAAATAAATGTTAGAAAATGAATAAAAGATCTGACATTGACAAGAAGAAACAAAAGGGGGCGTAGCTTCACCTGAATGGCAGCTACGAAGGAAGGACCGGCCGCTGGTCCCAGAAAACGCAGTTTTCCACTCGACGGTTGCTCCAAAAACTCGTCAGGAGTACACTGAGAAATACATACAAATTACTACGAAAAAAGAGAAAGGTGGAAGAAAAATATAACATAAGAAAGGAAACAAAATGAGCATAAAAACATAAATAAATAGAAAAATACACAAATAATTATAATAACTAGAAAACGGAACTAAAAAAAGCTCACACAGGGCGTACGAGCAGAGCTGGGAGGATCGCGTACTTTGTTGATCCTGAGACCCATGAACGTTAGGTTTCGAATCAGAACCTTGATTCACAAGTTCACGTAAGCTCTAAGCGCCTTGTTACCTTTGCTAGACAATACACAGACTTTTCGTTTCCCATGCGTTATTCATTAAGTATCCCTATTCATATTGGCGCACCGTACCCGTAACACAACACCCAACAAGCTTCCCTTCAAATGTAAGATTCATTATTGTAAGAACGAAATCATGGACTGCAACACAGCGAATCGCGAACCGTTCTAAGCTTTCGTGCGATTCGAAAGACCCATCTATCTTTGCAATCCGGGTCTGATCCTGATCGCATTTTGCATCTAATTCGCCCACGACTGCAAATATTATTAATATTAAAGCCGTAGCAAGTTGAGAAATTTCGAAATAAAGAAGAATCGGCAAAAACCTGACTTGTTGATAAAAATTTAATTAATTGCACAACAAGCAGAATACGATTTTTACAATGAGCATAATTACTTTTTCGGCTGCAACTTCAGTTGCACCTATGTCCAGTCGCAAGTTCTCCAAAGCGTTCGCACTTTCGTCTTCCTCTTCTTTCTCTTCTTCCTCTCCTTCTCCTTCTTCTTCTTCTTCATCAGATGGCTCACCTTCGTCTTCACTGTAACCAAAGTTTTAAAAACAACGTAAATGAAAGGCGAAGAAAAAATTTAAAAGTAGGATTGACACGAGAACTGCCAAAAAATCCACACTGACACTGAAGACAAGACATTCCAATCTGCTGGTTTGAAGTTTTGTTCATACTTTGTTAAATTTGATTAGTCCAAGATCGGACAGGCAGTACAACGATTAAACGGAGTACACCGAGATTACATTCACAATTATATTTAACCAAAGTCGTTTTAACTCAAATTATGCGCAAAGATACTGTAAGCTCCTAGGGTTATGCGTTTAATTTGCGTTCCCTAACGAAACCTGCAACAGAGCTTAAGCCAGTACCTCTCAACAGCGGGTATTTACCCAACATTGAGTAAAGACTCTTTCAAATTTGGGTAATGAAGCCATTCACACGCAAAAGTGGATTAAACTAGCCTAACCTAACATTAGAATTAGACAAATATAGTTTAATTTAAGCTAGGGTAACCTCCTACCAGACTAACATAGCTTAAGTTTACTTATCCTAACCTTAAACAATTATAAACTAACTTAATTTTACTCAATGAAGTCTTAAATTAGACAAACCTAATTTATTTGTACCCCAACTAACTTTAATTATTGCGAAAGTAACTTATTTAAAGCTATCCTAACCTTAAATCTGGCTAACATGGCTTTATTCGCCTATGTTAACGGTAAACAAAGCTAAACTAACCGAGTAGAAGGCTTTCCTCATGCCTGCAAAGTACAAAATATAAAAAATACCATTTCAGTTTACACTGGAGTCGACAAGCCATACTTAATAAATTCCACTTAACCTTGAACTAGATAAACCTGACTTTATTTACGATAACCTAGCCTCAAACTAGTGCTCCTGAAGAGTGGATTAATTCCCAAAACTTGTCGAAGCTTTTACCGATTTGGGAAATGAAGCCGCCGTTCACAAGGAAATTCGGAACGAAAAACTATTTACATCTGTTTCTGTGAACGATTTCGGTACATGTTTGTTCGAAATTATTATTTCGTTGGGTAATATATAAATACAATAATAGTATAATATAAATAAATAATATAATTAGTTCTCATCGACGGCTTTTGGGTTGTGGACCAAAACTACTGACAAGCACGGACTTCTCCTAACCTAATTTGACTACATTATATCACAGTATACGCAAACAAGTCGAGCGCATTGAACTAAATAATCTGCCAAAGCTTCAGGCAACAATGTACGAAAAAAGAAAAAAAGAAAACAAACGCAAAAATCGGTTCAAGATACCTTAAGCTCGCGAGGGTGTGGTCTAGCCCCAAATTTTGTAAGTTGGTCACAATTTCTAGACAGCCATCTTCTCCGAGCTGGTTGCCGTTCAAGTCGAGTACTCTCAGGTTCTTTTTGCTTTTCAAAACGTTTATTACACGTAGCGCGCCCGGAGTGTCGATTTCATTTGATCCCAAATGCAATTCCTGTGGAAAATTAATTAAAGTTATGAAATCTTGACGGCGTTTTTGTTTTTCCTAGTTAAAAGAAAAGCCACCGAATTAATATGAAGACAATGAACAAACAATTTATGATTAACTGCAGACGCCCAAAATAAGTAATTCTAATCGTTTGTCAAAACTGTGAAAAACAAATAAGAGAAATAATGCAATAAGGAAAAGACTACTCAAGGGAAAATAAATAGAAAATATAGTCAATCCAAGGGTAGAAACACAGACGAATTAGACCACACCTTCAGGTTGTCGTGGCCGTGGCTTAAAGCTTCTGCCAAAAGAACAGCGCCTTGCCTTTTCAGCAAACAGTCGCCGAAGTTGAGCACTTCTATCTTGGTTAACGTTTTCAAAGCCACGCCCATGGCCGCTGCGCCCTTTTGGGTAAACGTGTTGTCGTTCAAGTTGATAACGCGCAAGTTCTTGTTGCATTCAAACGCTTGCGCCAGGGCCGTGATGCCCGGGAAGTAAATGCCATTCTGCGGCATGGCCACTTCTTCTAACGTACCAGCAGCCTAAAACCACACTTAAACTGTTAAAGTCATTATTGGCAATTCTCTCTCTCTCTCTCTCTCTCTCTCTCTCTCTCTCTCTCTCTCTCTC
>JAGQDJ010000609.1:0-16492 GCA_022885665.1 Triops longicaudatus | reverse complement strand
ATATATATATATATATATATATATATATATATATAATAATCATAATAATAACCACAATAATGATAAGAATAACAAAATACAACGCGTTTCTTACTTGATGCAACTGACCTGTGATTATGTTAATTTCTTGTTTTTGAAGAATGTAATATTTCCGCGTGTCATTTAGGGACAAAAAAGCAGAATTATTGTTAGGTCTACAGTGATTGTGAATTCTAAAACTTTCTTTGAAGATGCGAACGTGAAATTGTTTGCTGGACAGATTTCATTTCAAAGTACGGACGTTACTTGCACTGGAAATTCTTGAGAAATTTCATATCTATGTCTCTGTCATTCGTTTAATGAATTTCGTTCCATTTATATGCACAAAAAAACAGTATCACCGTTACGGTTTCATAATTTAAACTGAATGTGCAAAAACCGAATGAAATTCCTTGAAAAAATTGTTAAAAATATACTAATGAAAAATACTCATAAATATAAGCAAACAATATTCTGCAAAAAAAAAACTAAAATAGTGTGTAAGTCTTCGATTTTTATGTTTCTATAATCTTCCGATGCCCTTTGCTACTACGTCTTTCTAATTTCTTCGTTTATGCTACTTTAATTCGTTTTCACGCTTTACAGAATGAATCTTTAACCCCAAAAAATCTCCATAATGCATGGAATAATAAATTAATTATTAATAATTAAATTAATTAATATTTACATTGAACGGAAAGTGAGCTTCAATACCAAATTGTGCGTAACGAAACTAAAGAAGAGCTCACCAGACTCATTTTCTTTCAGTTCTGGCCTTAAAAATGTGCTATGAAGCTGATTGCGGCTTGTAGGGCTGGAATTTCTATTTAAAGCGTGGAAAAACAAGCATGCAAGTAAAAAAAAGAAACAAAAAGTAAATGATTTCCTGGCTACATTTCTGCGTAAGAAACTGAACCTTCCGAATCTGAAGGCGGTTATAATAAGCTATTTCAAGAATAATTGGATCGGAGGTTCCTGGTTACCTAAGCGAACCAATTTTGCATCCCAGGATGAATTTAACGAACAAGAAGTTAACTTTCGGGTTTTAATTACAACGAAAAGTGGGTTTGAACGATAACATAGTGTGTAATAAGAATCAAATAACTGGTAGCTTGTTAGGCTCCTTTGACAAACGAGCCTTATAGACGATTCAAGCTCACAAACGTGATTTTCGTGAGAGATTCGCATGGAAGTGTGCTTTAATGCGAAATATTAAAATTTTTTGTCTACGTACGGCTAATTAATTAAGGCTATGTTTTCACATACTAAATCCATTACGCATACACGCGATTTCAGTTCTTAATCGGAAGAAACCGCATTTATGGCAGAACTAAAAGGATGTAATAATTATCTAAGTTCATTATTTTTCTTTCGCAGCGCAATAAAACAAGCGATTTGGGCTCTAGCGGGCGATTTTTATACATAAAACTCACGGAAATGCGACTTAAGCTTCAATATTCCACGAAATTTACTTAAAGCTCCATTCCTCTGAGTTTCGTCCTAGATTTCTCACTCCAGTAGGCTATTCTTTGAAGAACTCGTAATACTAGATGGTCTTACTACAATTCGTAATGCATGTAAGGTTTATTCTAATGCTTTTTAGCTTCACAGAGACTTACACCGTAAGCGTTCTTGAAGATTTTCTATTTCTGTGCAATCTTGACCTTATTTTCAATAGAATTCTGACGGACTTTAGCTTGACTGTGACCCGGGTATGGTTATAGGCTATAACGCATTTAAATACATAAGTCATTAAATCCCTACAATAAAACTAGATAGACACGAAAATCAATAATACATATGTAGACACACTTGTTTAGCTTAAAACTCACATTCCAAGAGCTAGAAGCTATGAAGACAAATAGAAAAAGCCAAGTTTAAAGCGGAATTTACTTTGAAGAATCCGGCGAGAGCCGTCGCTCCCTCATTTTCCAACCGGTTACGGCCCGAAATGAACACTTTCAGTTGCATCGTTTGCCCCGCCGCTTTGCTAGCTTCCAAACCTTCCATTAGCGTCTTAGCCAGCATCTGTTTAACACACATATTTCAATTGCTTTCCATACTTTCTCGATAACTTATGAAATTTCAAAAAGTTATAAAAAATGTACCAATATTTTTTTTTTTTTTAAAGTACTGGGAACTATACCTTGCCACCAGTAATGCCCAAACCATTGTTATTGAGCCGTAAAATTTTTAAAGAAAAGCACACCGGGCTTTTAAGGAGGGCAACTACACCTTCTATGCCGACTGGACCGAAAGCATTGTCGCTGAGATCCAATTCGACCAACTGTGCTTTGGCTAACATTAAACCCGAGCTCAGGTACGACTGAAAGAAAAGAAGTTTCCGTTAATACTACATTGGCTAACCAAGATAACGCAGGTCTACTCATATAGAATCTTTTTTAACAAAATGGAGTTTACATAAGGAACTAACAATATGCGAAACCCTACGTTGATTCTCAACAGAAAAGATAGTTTTTATTTACGTTAGAAGAAAAGATTTAATATATAAAAGAAACTCCGAGAAAAGTTAAAGATATTATGATAAAAATATCGACGATAAAAGATATTAGGGGATTATTTTTCACGAATTTCGATTAACAGGCCTTTTAAAAGATACACTACAAAAAAGATAGTAATAAGTAAGCAGGCTTTACTAATGCGGGAGGAATTTCATTCTTCATGCGGCCGGTAAACAAATCTTTCCAAAGCGCGCGCGATAGATGCGGCTGCGATTCCAGCGCTTTGCCCATAGCTTTCGCGGCTTCCACGCCTAACGTGTTGCCTTCCAAGTTAAGGCAGGTCATCTTTTCACAGGCAGCGATGGCATCAGCGATAGGCTTAACTAAAACAAAAAGAAATATTGACAGCTGTTGATAAATAAGCATGGAAATAATAAATTTACCCGAATCCGCATTATCGAGCTTCAGCGCTTTCCCAGTGAAATCAACCGTTTCTTCAGGCTTGTTACTGTTAGTAAGACTAAGAGACGAAAGATCTAGACTCCCCATTGTTTAAGTTTAATGGTTCTAATGTAATAAAGTCTTGACAGTGTAAATTCGCAACTCAACAGGTTCAAAAGGATTTTTATGGGAAATCAAAGTTGTTTACAGCGCGTCAGAGCGTTATACCATGGTAACCGTAGCTTAGCTCACCTTGCCGGCGATAGATGGTATGCGCGTCACAATTTTCAAATAAATTTTCGAATAAATAGTAAAACATGTTCAAAATCGTTGAGGTATTTAACGGAATATACTTGATAAGTTTTTTTTCTAAACGAATGAATCTCTTAACTGAGAGAGCTTGGGTAGAGACGGTTGACACGTCGGATAAAAGGTACAAAATTCATAACTTCCGAAGTACAGATGTTTTGGACATTTACAAATCAGACACTTAATGAATACAACAAAGGCCAAATGAATATTCCATCTGAAGAGTATAATGTGGGGCTAGAGCTCGGTTTTTATGTGAAGTGAAAATAAAGAACAGACACAAGCCCACAATGACCCGTCCCTCCTCTACTTTTCTTCTACACCCCCCTCTTTCAATTCCTAGTTTCCCTTCCAAACCTAACTAAACGTAGCCTACTAATCTAACAAAACATGGCCCACATTTTAAGTAATTGAACGCATCAAATCCCGGCGCGCAAGTTGTAAAAACTCAAGTTTCGTACAACTGTAGGCCTATTTGTAAAGGATCTTCTCAATGTTCGAGAATCTCGCCCTTCTTATAAAACACAAGAGTTGGAGTCATGGAAAGGTTTGAAAGGGTTCAAGCCTTTCCAATGCTAATTTGTAGACGAAAATCACGCGAAAAATTGACACGCATTATGTTTTCTAAAACGAAAATCTATTTACGACAAAAATTACTCAAAATATGTAAGAAGTAATGAACCTTGGTAAAATTTTTAAATTGATAAACTTTATTTTACATTTTTTTTCACATTTTCGAGCTTATTGCACTCTAGGAAATTTACTGATAACTTTCGGCGAAAGTTTTGTCGATTTGGTATTAGGTATTATGCTCTAAACCCCACTGTGGAGATCTCAAGACGAAACACTGGAACAGTTTTGGCAAAATCCCCCATGTTCGCTCCATGTAACACGTGATCCCCTATCTTCGGTAATGTGTACCATAGCCTTCAGGTCAGGGCAAAGTGTTTACGTTTCAGGAGAAAAACAAAGTACCCAGCGTATCTTTTTCCACTATCCGTTTCTAATTTCTTCCATTATGTGATTTCACAGACTTCGCAGTTTTACAAATCAATGAAAAATTTTCCTTTAGGATTCACTTATTCGTGTATTCCCTTTATATCAGGCGCTTAGTATTCAATGGCTTCCTTTTTTATCCTATTAGCAATTTCGACTGTTCCAAGATTCGTTTTTATCATATTTACACTCGACAACGTTGACATAGTTTAGATAATTAATAATTTAGAATAAACTCGTGGGAACTTGAATGCTCGAAAAAATCGTCCGCGTCTCGGAAATTTCGACTTGGTTATCCGGCAGTACTTCTCCGATCAGTTGTCTCATCTCCAATCGCCCCAAGTCGCCTCTGAGACTCAAAAGGCTCATCAAATGGGGTTGCGTGATATCCGGAAAGTTTTTGATGAAACCGTGGAGCTCCAACGTCAAGAACTCGACGTCTTCGATCTTGACCACCTCCGTCAACGCTGTCATGGCCGTCAGCGTCTCGTCCATGCGCTGGTTCCGAAACCCTTCAAACTGCGCTTGCACGAAATCTTCCAGCCTTCCGGCCTCGCTCGACAGCCGGTCCGAGAACACTTTCCGCTCCTCAAGCGTCTTCAGGTTTAGTTTGCGTTGGAAAAACGCGCCCAAGTACTTTTTCATGAACAAGTCTTGCGCTTTCTCCAGTACGCGACGCAAGTTTGTAGGGCACAGATGAACGTAGTCTTGGAAGTAGTCGCTCAGTGTTGCGAAGATTGTGTCCACGGACGCGGAGGACGCCAGCCACTTGCGCGTACACACGTCTGTGAAA
Source organism: Triops longicaudatus (assembly GCA_022885665.1). Classification (NCBI taxonomy): domain Eukaryota; kingdom Metazoa; phylum Arthropoda; class Branchiopoda; order Notostraca; family Triopsidae; genus Triops; species Triops longicaudatus. The sequence goes on along the minus strand of JAGQDJ010000609.1, from coordinate 11,473 downwards.
TGCGGCTCCAAGTCCAGGAATGCTTCTTCCAGCAAAAAGCTTACTGCGTCTTCTCGAATATTCTTTAACAGGAAAAACATACAATTAATGAATAGAATGCAGAGTAACAGAGGTAAAATAGACGGTCAAATGAACGAAATTTGTTCTTGCACCAAGGACTAGCCTCACCGATTGTTATTATCCCTTCTTTTGTCGCTAGAATTATTTTTTTGGTAATTCATGGTTCGGTTATCTGGTTGCTAGCTTACAATTAGAAATAACTTATTTCGCATACCAGTATTCTGACGAAACCGGTTTCGCATAAGCCTATGAGAAATGCAAATTGCACTTACTCAGGGCTAATTCAAACTCCCGGCGCATATTTATACGTTAGTGAAAGTCATCAAATGGAGAAGTCAATTTTAAAATTTCCGATGTACGATAACATCAGAATATTCGAGTAATTAATATTCCAATACACTACGACAACCTCGACCAAACACTGGTTTATATTTCAATATCACAAACATTTCGATGTAGAAAAATGTTGGAGATCTTGAAAATGTTGAAGGATTACTTAAACTGATGTGCTTATGAAACAAAGTGTTGTCTCACAATTGCCAATCGCGACGTGAAATTATATAAAACACTAGAGTAGCCTATACTTCGGTCAACTGCAGAAAATAATCCTAATCTTTCCCGAATATTGACTATTTTAAAAGTCCTGCTTTCAAAATAAATGAATAAAATAATGATAATAATAAAACTTAGAACAACGATTAGCTGGTTAGAGAATCCGCTCATAATTTACACTTAATGAAAGGGCAATGGCAAGGTAAGGTTCCTGGGGCCGGTTGTAAAAATTCATGCAAACTTGCTACGGTTACGTCGTTTCGTCGGATCTAATTAAAGGACTTGTTTATTATTTCAATGTCTTTAATCTTCATTGATGTAAAAAAAAATATATGACTTAAAGGTTTCGTTATTCACTATATTCCTGTAATTTTGTGGCACACATCCGACGTGAGCGAGGAAGTTTCGATGTACAGTATCAGGTTTCGTTAAAAAGTATCAAGATAATGGGACAGTGATCCGTGACGGATGCTGAAAGTGTCTGGACTACGTGACACCCATCATCTTTACGATAGCAAACTGACGGTATTTACGAAAAACAACTCGGAACTGGGTATATAAAGAAACGGAGAAACATGGTTTTTCAACAGTGTCTCAGCGAGAAGCTCAACACTAAACAAGAACATGTTCCGTTTCGTCCTCCTGTCTGCCTTGGTGGCCGTTGCCGCTGCCTGCGTAAGTAGTTGCACAACTTGGCCGAAGCAATCAAGGCTTAAAGAATTCTCTTTTCGCTCACAGGCTGGCGACTCCGTCGTCGTCACTGAAACCCGCACCGTAACCACCACTACTCATGGCGGTTCCGCCGCAGCTGGTCTTGCTACCGCTTCCAGCGCCTTGTTGAGCGGCAAGGACCGTCAGATCATCTCCGCAACCTGGGCCAAAGCTAAGGACGACGGTGACATCGCCCCCAAGACCTTCTTGAAGCTCTTCAAAGTCCACCCGCAGTACCAGAAATTGTTTGCTGCCTTCGCTGATGTTCCTCAAGACCAGTTGGCTGGAAACGGCAACTTCTTGGCTCAAGCTTACACCGTCATGGCTGGCCTCGATGTTGTCATCCAATCCTTGGGCAGCGATGCTCTCCTACTCCAGCGCTTGACCGAATTGGGCACTGCTCACTTTGCCCGCAACGTCAAAGCCATCCACTTCCAGGTACACCAGCACATCCCCAAGCACCAGCTGAAGTGACTAACATGAATGCTTTGCTCGCAGGAATTCAGCCGAATCTTGGTCGAAGTTTTGGAAGACGAAGCCAAATTGACCTCCGAGGCTCGCGATGCCTGGGTTAACGGCTTGAGGGCCCTCACCGACATCGTCTCCAAGAACTTGAGGTATTGAAATAACACACAAATAGAGCTTTCCAGAAAAGAAGCTAATGTGCTCTGTCGCACAGGGAACCCGCCCAAGTTGCTGACCCCATCACCGGCTTGACCCCCGCTTTGAAATCCGCCGTTCAAACTGCGTGGGCTGCCGTCCGCGACCAACGCTCTGCCATCGGTGCCGAAACCTTCCAGAAATTGTTCGCTGCCCACCCCGAATACCAACAGTCCTTCGCCAAGTTCGCCAACGTTGCCGCTGCTGATTTGGCTGGCAATGCTGACTTCAAAGCCCAATCCGACTTGGTCATCAACCGCGTGGACACCATCATCGCCAATATGAACAACAAGCTCACCCTTTTGGGCAACTTGCGCTACATGGGGCACTCCCACGCTCCTCGCGCCATCACCCGCCAGCATTTCGAAGTATCTTCGCAACCCACTTTTTAAAATTGCCGAATGCTCATTTCTCTCTCCTTTTGCAGAACTTCGGTGAGGCTTTCTTGCAAGTTTTGGCTGCTCGCGGTGTTTCTGCCGAGGCTCGTGCCGCCCTCGACCAGGCCTTGACCTTGATGGTCAACGGCATTGCCAAGAACTTGCACTAAGTTCAGCACTAAACTTTGAAACCAATTTTTCTACTCTGGCTAAGATATATCCCGGTTCCTTTTTTAACTTGTACCACGGAAAGAATGCTACATTTCTGTTGTAGTGGCCCGCAATGTTAATACAATAACCATGCAAATTAATATGAGCAAAGGTGTGTAAATATTGCAAAGGCAATGGATCGGGTGAAGCTTGCGGGTCTTCTTCCGCGATCTATCGAGCTACGAAATTGGTGGCCTGCTACATCAAGTGCTATATCCCTCGGCATCGTTCTGCTTAAGAGTTGCCTTTCATGGTTTTGTATCCAAAGAACATGCGATAAGGGCTGGGATACACAAGTGTTTTTTTTTTTTTAGTTATCGGCAATGGCCTACGGGACGACTTGTTGAGAAAGCTGCGTCATTCATAAAAACTCGGATACCGCGTAGGTTTACGTAGCGCTCCATGACGAACTCACATGGATCAAGATACTGGGATGATGCATTTCTGGTAAACTTCCAAAGAAAAAAGAACGAAAGAACTCCTGTGTTCTGATTGTGTAGTGTAGACGAGGGTCGGTCTGTTTCGTGATCCCGCCAGCCAAACAAACCTTGTGGCTGGAACCTGTAACGGACTGACATTCGCACAACGGTGGCGCAGCACAATTGTTGCCTTCCTAGAAAAGGCCTCTTATCACGTGTTAAATCTTCAAGGTAGCGGTTTTCAATTTGCCAAGATGAGAGGATAGGACAAATGGTAGATTGACAAGTTTCGATAAAAAAGAATTTGCCAGAAAATCCGCTCGATGGCGCTGTTGTTGGTGCGAGCGTACGCTTTTGGTCTGCGCGCAGTAGTTTTTCGTTAGTTCTACTTCTTTAAATTTACGAACGTTGCTTACCTTTATGCGGATTTATCCGCTTATTTTTATCACATTCCATGCGTTATTTTTAAAGCGAACCGTTTCACTATAAGAATGAAAAAAGATCTTTCACTTACTTGGAATACTTTTTCCAGTTTTTTATGCAAAACGTTTCCATCTTCCGCTCCGTCGTAGCGTTCTTTGAGCGAGGAGCCAAGCTCAATGTATCTGTCGCAGTTATTCAAAATGGCGATGATGTATTGGGTGAAGTACGGAATCTGTTGAAAGAAGCAAACATTCTGCAATGAGTTACTCTGTAAAATAGTTTAAAAAAGAAAAAGTTTTCTGTATAGTCAAAGTAAACGCGGCTAATCTTAAAACTACTAATCGTGCCTCTTTTATTGTTAGGTACTTATTGTACCTATTAGTCATCTTACATAATATATTCATAAAAAAACTATAATTCAGACAATTAAGACAAAGTCAAGAAAGGCGACGCTTTTTTTTTTTTACTTGGCTTCGATCTTCAAAATACCGGAGCTTGTAATCATGGACGGCGCTCTTGTAAGCTCCGCCATGGGCAATGATTTCCTCGAAGCTTTTCAGCAATACACGCTGCACTAAATCTTTCCCCACGGTGGCCGCCACCTGCAAGTTCTGTTCCACCATTTGGAAGACGATGATTGGCGCTTCGGTGTGGAAATAGCCTTCTGGATCTTGGACCGGCTCCGCGTTTTCTCGCCAGTCTTGAGCTTCAGCGGCTAAAGTCTTCGTCAGCCACTCGTTGTAATTCGTGCCCATATCCTTTAATTAAAAGAATTTTACAATCTTCATAATGTGACCAAGTAGCCAACAATAAAAGATACGCTGAAATAAAATTTGGTTGGCAATCGCAGTAACAGTGCTTATTTTTTTGCAACCTAAAAGAAGAGCGGAAGACGAAGTGCTATTATCGACACCGTTCCTCTTTAAAGAATAATAACAAGAGCAAACATTACCAAATACTCTTCTAAACTATACCATCATAAAAAATAGCTCAAAATTACAAAAAAAGGTAAACAACTAGCGCGCATAAAACTGAAATTAGAAAAAAAAATTCTTACAGGCTTGCGAGTTTTGAATCAAAATTTGTGGTAATTTGGTAGGAGGTAAAGTCTGAGGTAATTTAGAAGCAATTTCCTGGGAAAATGCACGACAATTAGCAATGATTGCGCGTCTCACTTTGAGATAATTGATAGCGAGTTGTTCCTCAACGTCGGCGTCCAGAAGATTGCGAATCAAGCTCTTGTCCAGGCCCAAATCGGGATGGCCCATGAGCTCTTTCCCGGGATAAACGTGTCTCGCCCAAGCTAATAACGTCGTATACTCGTTGCTTTCCAATCCGTTGGCTGACAAATCATTCAACTGCAATGAAATACATTTAAACTAATCATCTATCTTGTTACAATGCTCACAATGCAATAAATAAATAAAATAAATAAATAAAATAATTTTTACTAAAACTGTTTGAATCTTACATGAGATTTAAGCACCGTTTCATACATTCCCATGAACAATAACGTTGGATTCCAATGAGGCGGGAAAACTGGTACGCAGAGAGTACGAACCACCCTCAAGTCTTCCAAAATTATTTGCCGCGTCATTTCCAAGTGCCGCACCAGCCACAACTTGCTGTCGGAGCGCTCTTCGAATTGGTTGCCTTCGATCCGTTCGGTGACCGATTCTTCCAACACGGCCAAACACTTGGCTTTCCACTGCTTCGGACGCCCCGGGGGCATAAAACTCGTTGCAGCTTGCCTCTGGAGTCAAAATAGTCTTACTAACATTGACTGAATTCAATCTCATTATTATTTTTTTTTTAATTAAAAGTATCTAGTTTAGGGCTTCAAAATTTGTAAGAGAAATATTCTCTTAATTTGCGAAAGGCCAAAGTTCCCATCTGACGTTAATCAACAAGTATAAAACGCGTTGTGAATAGACACAAAAAATATATATTTATATAATACTTCTAATGCAAAGGCGTCAGCCTGCTCTTCGCGCTCAATGATCCTCAACGCGGTGACGACGCCATGCGGCTCTTTGCGAACGGCGTTTAAAGCGCGTTTCATGACGAGCCATAGCTGTTTGGCTAAGTCAGCGCCCAGCTTTTCCACATCGACGAAATAGTTCATCAACGCCATCTGGTTGGCGTTCAGTTCGGCTTGGGTATTGTGGGCTTTTACAGGCGTGCGGTGCAACTCGAACAACAATGCGTCGCGCGCTTGTTCCAAGTCCAACAAGCTCTGGTGGGCGTGGAGCAACTGGCCGTCGTTGATCCACGCCTGTGTTTTGGCCACACTCTCGGGTACAGCGAACAGCTGCTTCATGTTGTCCATTGCCGCCGCGTACTGCGAGTGCCGGAAATACTCTTGCCGAACGTCTTGGAAGGAATGGACGTAGTTGGACACCGGGGACAGCGAAGAATGCAATGTTTGTAGCCTGGAATTAAAAAGAAAGTTTATTTACGACTGACCTTATTTTTCCTTTTTTTAAATTTTCTTTTTTTACGCATTTGCGAAATTAAATTTATTGAAACACAGCCTATATGTGCTGCCAGCAACTGCGAAATACATACAAAATAGGCTCAACGATGTTATTAACACAACCTAAGCTTGCTCAATCTAATTCACGTAACCTAGCCCAACTTACGTAACGTACTTTGGTTTAATGTCTCGGACGTCATTCAAAGCGAATTGGAGGTTCTGCAAGCCAGTCCGAACGCTTTCAATCTGACTTTGGACCACTGTCTTTAACAAGGCTTCCATTGATGCTTTCTTCTGAGCCATACGCTTCTTGTGATGATCCAGCTGAATTAATTAAAAGATATTTTAGCATTAAATTTTACAAATAATTTTTCGGGTTTCCTAAGATACCTTTTCGAGCTGATCCGGTCTTTGCAGCATGTGAGACACTTGTTTCGTTGCCAAGGCATTCATAGCTTCTTCAGCGTTTTTCCAATCCATTTCTTTTAAGGAATCAGGAACACCACCCTCGATTCTCTATTGACATTTACTTGTACTGTTCCCTTGTTTACAGTTGTGAAACGTTAACTGGTCGTTACTAGGCAACCAAAGCAAGCTGAAATTGTTGATTGGTTGCCAAGTTCGCGGTTACAATCAAACCGGGATTAAGTTGAGACCTGGTCTGACCGGTGAGAATTTAAATTAAATTATTTTAGATCAAGTAATTTTTTCATTTAAATTAATAAAAGTTAAAACGAGGCGCAAATAACACTCAATACAGCAAGAAATGATGCAACAGAGGAAATTGAGCACTATAAATCCAGCTTAGCGTGAGAAAAAACGCATTTGGCTGCGTCTCAGCTTTTTTAAAGATAAGATAAATGAATCTTTCCATAAAACACCGATGCTTTCTATGTTTTGGTGCCAAGTAGAGCCGTTTAGGTTAAGGTATGGCTTTAATTCGTGTTCTTTTGTTTTATCCCGCGGTGACACTATTCGTGCTACTACGATCGACAAGTTGCGTCCTGAGTAAAGACAAAGCCGGGTCTAACTCTGATGTCAACATTGACGAAGAGACTAAGATCAACAAAGTAAGTGCACAAAAAATACAGGATAACTTTAAAAGATTTATTTCGTATCCTGAAGCTGTTACGCGATGCGAAGCACAACTCGTCGGGCGTCTGGGACGCGCAACTTCTCGATTACGTCACTGTTGGAACACTTTCCACTAACTTTGCGGAAAAGGACATGGAAATAAATATTTTAGTCCAGTAAAAAGCAAAATAACAAGAAAGTACACTCCAGTTTCTAGAAATTCGTTTTTTAGTGATTTGATAATCGAAAAACTGTCCGTGTACGAAGTGAAGGGCGTTAACAAAATGTACGACAACAACACCATGAGCATACGCTTTGACTTCCCGTACGTGAAAATACGCGGCAAGTACCAGATAAATGGGAGGGTGGAGCCTTACAGTTCGTTCGCTGGCATGGGAGAAATGAAAATCGCTGTTCATCGCATGGTCACTGACGCCATTTGCCAAATTCGCGACGGTGAAAGTAATTCTAGAATTGCCGCAACGATTCCTAACGATTCCATTTTTGACTTATCTTAATTATTTTTCCTCCCAAGGAGAGAAAACGCTAAACCTCGTCGGTCCTACTTTCAACACCTCGTATGGCGCCATTGCTGCCCAGTTCTCGAATCTTCTCGGGAACGAAAAGCTAATTGGGAATATGAAGCAGTTTTCCATCTTCCTGGCACGTCAAGTGTTTGACGCTTTACAACCCACTATCGACACGAAATTAACCCAGCATCTCGAACTCTATCGCCACATCCATTACTACCTGGCTTAACATCCGCTTAAGAATTTCTGTATCAAAACAGAGGCATTAAAATTGTATATTATGTACGAAAAATTCTTCAACGGAAAAGGCATTCAGACGGAGTATCGCAATGTGTGGTCTAAGCCGTTTGGTACAAGATTTGCGTGAAAACATGAAAACATTCCATGACCTTGTTTTATTCACAAACGTAATACCTAAAAAGAATGTATGATCACCATTGTACATCATGTGTAATGAAATCATTCGCGGGTTTTCTACTATGTCCTTCGATGAGCCATCCATAACTTGCTTCCGCTCTCAATGAAGGAAAACACAGAATCGCTGTGTCTGTCACCGATAAAACTCGTCTCGCTTCTTCCAACAACACAGATTTCACGAAGAATTGTTGTCGCCGCCGTTTTCATGGAAACTGCTCCCGTTGACCACGAATGAGGTGCCCAAGCCGTACAAGTGACCGCAGTACTTTGCGTCGTCAATATTGTCCTCAAAGAACATCTAAGAATTACACAATAATTTCATCGTCCATGGAACTGAAGTCTTTGTACTTCACCTTCACTTCAACGAACGAGCATTCTTTTAACTGAAAGAGAGTTCCTAACCTAACATTTCTTGCCAAATGTAACCCTATCTCTCAAACCTAGCACAGCCTAACATAACCACACCTCGGACATCGTAACCGATTAAACATAGCCTGATTTGCTCAATTTAGTGTAACTCAATTAACCGAACCAAGCTTAACGCTAGTCACTAACGTCTAGGTCAAAGCATAGCCACTGACAAAGCGTAACTTCACTGTTCAATGCAGAACAGACTAGAAAATCTCAGCTAACTGAACTATGGTCATTAACCTATTCAAACGCGGCAAACCGGAATAACCAAACTTCACTTGCTTAATAAACCATAAGCTATTTTTGGCACGCATGTCATGTGAACTTGGACTATTACTCAATTTGTTTGCTTTACGCATGCTCTAAAACGATCAAGAACCAAACACGTGAGTGGAACTGCAGGTAACACTAGTGAACCACTAAGTAAAGTTAGGTTAGGTTGGGTTTAAACTCATTTCTTTCCTTCAGCAAAATTAGTTAAATCCCAGAAAAGCAGTGTTTATTAAAACATAAATAAAAACATACCTCTCTCATCTTAAAAAACGCCATTCCGGTTAGCAAGGAATCGGAGCCTGCTTGGTGCTGCGGTCCCACTCTTTCGAGTTCGAGCTGCTCGGCGACTTCTTGCAACCCGCCTTTCAGGTTCTTGCAGCTTTTCATCAAATACTACAAGACAGTAAATTTAAAAATGGCTTAACAACAAGAAAATGGCTTGAAGATTTGGAGCAATGTCCTGCAAATCGTACTTTGACGTCGTAAATCGTGGGAAAGTAGATCTTGAGGAGCTCGAAGAAATCACCTTCTTCTTGCGGAAGGTTCTGGTCGGTCAACAACTTCAGCACGTAACCAAAGTCGTAGCCACTATAGTAAAAATTAATCAAAACCGAATTTCTTAAATCAATAACAGGAATGAAGGAAAACAGCTCCAAAAGGGCTTAATTCGCAAGAGGCTTAATTCTGTTCTTAATTAAAAAAAAAGTTCGTCCAAAAGTTACTAAAAAAGGCCTAAGTGATGCTCGAAGTATGAACCTGTGGAAGGACAGCCACTTGACGTTGTCCATTAACACGATTCCGGAAGTCATGAGCAATTCGGCGAAATCCAAGGGATCAATGCCTTCATCTTCGTGTTTTTTAAACTGGAGCCCCGAGTTCTGCAGTAAATCTATGCTGTCTTGAGCGTACATGTCCTCCCTAAGAAAACAATAAAGAAAATTAAGAATAATAATGGCATGAACACCTGTTTTACTTTTAGCAAACCAAAAAGAAATTAACACAAAATATACGAAGCGAAATAACGAAGTACAAAGAATAACAAAAATAAAAAAAAAAACTGCACTACAGTTTCGTAACAGCTTACTTTAACCCAATTAACACCTTCTGAATGGTAATTAAAAACGACTCATTAAAACAAACAAAACAAATGCTACCTAAGAAAATTACGAAAAAGAATAGATAATCAAGAAAAAAAGAAGACAATTAACCTGGGTAAATCAAGAAGTTCATATTTTTATTTATTATCTCTACTTTTTGGATATATTTTTAATATTTTAATTATTACTGAAGTGTTTTTATAGTATTAAGGTATTCTAGAAGTGTTTTAAATATTCGTGGCGTCTTACGTCAGATTGAATTTGAAATTGAATTGCCAGGTGGAATAGCCAGGTGGGGATTTCCCATTTTTGTCAAGGAAGCTTAAGCCGAGCTGGATGATCTTGAGGAGGTCCACGTTGCAGCGCAACAGTTGGTACTGGTAATCGGCCGAGCTGCGAAATTCACCAATCGGTCTGGCAACGACGCCGGGAAACTCGGTATCCTAGTATAAATTAAATTTTCAGTCATTTCGCTTTTTTCTCCGTTGGTTTCGCTTTAAGTCATGCTTTCCATAGTTACAGGTCGTAGCATAGAGGTGCCTTAAGATAAGGATATGTTTTTTTTTTTTTTTTTTTTTTTTTTNCACTAACACTTTGTTAGGGGGGGGGGGTACTGACCATAGCGACGTAATTATAGTTTAGAATTACACGGCGAATGATTCGGAATTCTTCCTCCAGATTATAAGCCCACACATCTCGTATGCCACAATCCTCATTAGAGTGACCTAAAACACGGCTGATTAAGTTCAGACGATAGACGATGAGCAAAGTAGAAAAATACCCGAGTTACTGGAAGGCATTTTCGCTGGCATTGCGAATGGCGGAAAATGAAAGCAATTCGGCCCTATTTACTAGTTTGGACACGTCGTTTTTGGTTGTAATCTATGCAACAGCGCGTTCACCACAAGCAGACAGAAACAGAATTTATGGTTTTTGAACTGTCATTCCAGAAAAATAATAGAGATTGAAGCAAAACAAAACCAAGCACGCCCATACTTCATTCACCTAGGAAAACATAGCCAGGAGAGACGCAGCCAGGTGGGATATGCAAGCGCTTTTGTTGCGTTCTGCCATCTATGGACAGCTGGGAAGAAGCTTGAAAGACTTTACTTCTTGCGGTTTTCGGTCAGGCTGTGCCATTGGCCAGGTATATCGCCGAGTAATGCTGGCGGGTTCTTCATTTTCTAGGTGACGAATTCATCACTTCGGATTCTTCTTTGGAAGTTACAGTTTTGTGTTTGGGATGGGCTTGCAAAGGAGAACTACGATTGCCATCACATCAATAACCAATCTCTTCATCAACTTTATCTCTTATTACTATTTAAGGGGATCAAAAATGAAAAGGGGAAAAATAATTTAAAAAAAACGTAAAGCTTTTTTAAAGGTATATGACAAATTTAGACTTCGTCTATAAGTTTGGTTTATTTAATAAACTTAACCTGGCAGTTTCTTAACTTTTCTAACAGTTTCTAAGCTGCTTCGTTGCGATTGATTGGTTATACGTCTACAGGCAGGATACGGAGCGACATAGGCTTCTTTCTGCGAACTAGCCCATTGCCGTCGGTAGTGTGATGGCAGAGCAGGCCAACAGAGTCATGGCTCCATATCCCTCTACCGATACGCATTGGTTCGCCCAAATTCGCCATCAGACTGGGGGCTCAATAGCCGATTTTTTTTTTCTTTTTTTTTTCACTTTGGTTTCTCATGACACTTTGGTTTTTCTTGACGTATACACTGGATGAAACAAGCTATTAAGGATAAGAAAAGCAGAGTAAAAAAGTGT
>JAGQDJ010000287.1:0-34428 GCA_022885665.1 Triops longicaudatus | reverse complement strand
AGAAAATCTTGGAACTTCCTCAATTGAGTGTGTTACAATTTCCTCCTTACGGAAAGACCTTTTTCCATGCGCTAGCGAACCTGGCTCACAAGTGGTCGGGCGAAAACGTACACCCCGGAGACGATGCAATTGGGGAACCGAATTTGGAGTTGTATGATTTAAATGAGGACGAAAAAGCTCAGATGGCCAATGTCTTCAGGGAAAGACAACTTGAATACCGCAGTAGCGGAGATCTTGTATGGTTTCCGCAGAAAGCGGAACGCCATCTTTCGTTTTCGAAAAGACGAAACATGTGCCCACTGTTCTGAACTTTCGTCCATTACATTACATTTTTTCCTTTTCGTGCTCTTTAGGATGTATTTTGTACTAAATGAGAAAAGATGCTATTGTCGGCTATTGCTGCGTGTTTCTTGCTTTTAATAAAAAAGAAAATACAGATGTCAAGTCAATAAAAATCCTTTTGCTATTTCGTCAGTCTTGTGTGCATTCGCATTTCAGGAACTTTGCAAGAAAAAAAGACTGCACTTGAAAATAAGACACCTTGTGTGTCGTACAATGTCAATAATGCCAGTCCATAGTGCCAAAAACTTCTTTGCACACAACTCCCATCTTCGACCACGTGAGTCTCCTGAAAACCATTTTGCATAGTAACATAAAAACCCTCCAACAATCATCAATGTACACAAGACTAGTTATAATGTTTCCGTTTTTTCTTCGTTTTCCTTCTGCTGCAAGCGTCGTTTAAGAGCGATAAATTCGTAAACATCTTTTATTATGGCTCAACATATGGGACGCTGGCCACGCCCCTTTCGTAACAAACGGCGCATTCCGTGGCCGGCATTTCTTCGTTTCCATCACGATCTGGCGAGGACATACTCTAAGAATTCAGAATAAAATCAATGAATACCAATAATTTTAGTATTGCACAAGAGTATTGTGCTGTAGCTTTTAAATCGAAACCAGACGTTTCCGTTTTTCTGCCATGTATTTGCATTTAAGGCACTGGACCTTGAACTGATCAAACATTTTGCAAATATGAGTATTCAGTACTCTAGTGCACCGGACATTCGCAACTTGAATATAGGCGTTCTGTGTGTTTAAATACATCTAGTGTGATCTTTGTACACGATTGAGGGACAAAAGCTGGAAAAATTCAAGAAAAGTCACGGTCTTAACCCTTACGGCTGTTTATTGTTTTCATTTTGCAAAACTCCTTTAAAATGCACGTATTTACGAGAAAATACGTGTAATTTTGGTAATCAGAACACTTCTCGCGTTTCGACAGATTTTCAGCGGTTTTTGAAAGTTTGCGTAAATTTTAAAGCTTTGTGTTTGAACATTAGTTTAAGTAGTACACTGAATGACTCCCTTATCACTACTGTCGCCGTTTGAACTAGTTGGTCCAACCACACACGTCTTATTGGCTTCCATAAACGCGAAAGCCTTGCAGGGAGGCGCAGCTACTTGCTCGCAGGCCGCAAAGCATTGGGCGAAAGTATTGGCCGCTGGGCTGACAGAAGTTCCGCTTTGGAGGTACAGTCCGCCGCCGCATCGGCAGTCAGCTTGCCTTCCCCCTGCTATTTAAACCAAGTTTAACATGTCCAACGATGTACCCTTACCAATAGGAATTTTGGGAAGGTAGCTGGTACCGGAAAACAGTTTCTGCGGATAGCACGATAATCCAGAATCCAGGACTGGTACTTTTGGTGGTACCAGCCACAGTTGTAGTTGCTGGCTTCTACCCAAAATTGAATTTCATTACCTCGATTTTATGAATCGGCGTTCTTCTAAAGGAGTATTTACATTGCAGTAACAGGTAATTGCATCCGGAGAGTTAATTAACGATAGCTGCGACGTTGTGGTCGCAATGTAGCAACAACCAGGAAATAAGTGAAAGCCAAGCAATTAGCATTAGAAGAGCATTTCTTAAAACAGTCATTTGCGTTGTTGTATCCTGATTGATACCCCACATTTAGAATTCTGTCACACACGCAATTCGATACCGCTGGGCAGCTGGCACCTATCCAACAATACCATTGTATGTCACGAATGCAGCATGAGAGCAAAGTTTGATTCAAATGGAATCCTATTTTTAAAAAAAATTCCAGATTTAAAAAAATGGAAAAGAAATTCCGTTGTTAGGGTAAATTCTTTAAAGATTAACGTCATTAAATGTAAAATGCACATCCTCTGGCGTTCATTATTACTGTTTTCAGTAATTTAAGAAATTTAGACCTACTACTTGGCTGAGTATAAGTCGTAAGACTGGAACCACCCGAGCAGCTTGCAAGTCCCGCGGGCATTAAAATCGCCGTGTTTATAATTTGGGACGAATTAAACGAAGAGGGAAATTCCCATACCTAAGAGGTGTTTAACTATTAATGCCTTAATAATCTCAGAGAGCGCAAAATCAGAGACTTGTGTCACTTTCGTTTTCCAGCAGTATTTGTTGCGAGGGTCTGCCAGGGTTTGATTGACTGAAATATTGAAATCCCAAGTGTACAATTTGCAACTTTGATTCGATTCATCGTAAGTAATGGCGTGGCAGCCATTTGCTTCCAACTTGCTGCAGATGAAAGCACAGATAATCCAAAGCCATTAATACGGACACTTTACTGCCAATACTAGTGGTAGCAGTAGTAGTAGTAGTAAGTATCGCCGATTTCTGTTAAGAACAGCGCATCACAAAGTGTTTTAGAAATACAGGAAGTCGCTATTTACTTTGCAATAGCAAGTCAATGCATTTTGCGACGTAGCCAACGTTAGTTGAAGATTCGTGGTAGCAATATAACAATAACTGGAGAAGAAGGAAAACGCTAGGCAGTTTGGGTTCATGGCACAGTTGGTAAAACAATCGTTTGCATTGTTAAATCCCGACAAAAATAGCACGTTCAAAGTTTTGTTGCACGTGCAATTCGAAACGGCTGGACAGCTGATACCTGGAATGAATCTAATTAAATCAGTGGCTACATTTCACTCAGAAAATCCAATAGAAAAATGAACTTTATTCTTATTTACAACACAGCGTTATTTTCAGTAAAATTCTTATTATGAAAGATAATAGACAAAAATAAAGGGAAAATATCGCCAAAAAATAAAGATTTTTTTTATTTCTGAGTTGTCCTATTTGCGACTTTAAACAGACCAACAACAACAACATTAAAGTCTCGTTATAACGAACTTTTTTAACGACCAGCTGTAGTAGGCGTGTTTTAATGTCCCAAGATACGTACATGTATAGACAAATTATCTGATTTAACGTATATATAGCAAACAATTCTTTCTGTGCCAAGAAGGTTCCTTATAGTGATTGCAGTCAACGACGTGTGATGATTAGTTATTAAAGTTAATAAATATCCAAAATTTTAGGGCTAGCGTTGGGTGATATGCAATTACTTCTGCTCAGTTGTCGTTCGTAACGCCGCAGGATGTCGCTCCGAATTATGAAAGTATATTTTATGCATTTTTTCCCGCTTTCTACTGATTTTTGTATTTATTAAAGGCTGTAGAATATTTCCCGTACTTCGATGGGGGTTACTTGCGCCCCTAAACGGCGGGAATATTCTCGCCTCGTTTGTAAGATTGTTGCAACAATGGCTGTTAGAACGACAATGGCTGAAAAACAACGGCTGTTACCTCAAGGTTATCTTTCAAACTTTTTTTTTAGTAATTTAAAAGCAGATTAGTGAAGAATCGGACAATTCTACAATGAGTTTGATTTATTTTATTTTTTCCAAAAAAAGACGTTTCGTTTGGCATTCGCTAGTGTTGAATTCGTTGTTGGTGTTAGTTGGTTTTCTAAACAAACGTATTAACAATGCATTCCTATTTTAGTTGAGTGTGGGACCGGATTTTGACCTTGGCAGCTGAGTAACTGAGTGACGCTTCCTTAATGGACATTCACCCAATCTTATTCGGCGAAAGATACTTAGAAAAGACTGGAGCATCTGGAGAAAACATTCGCCAAGACAATATGGGCTTAGGGCAAGTGGCTTTAGCCATAAGACAGGGTATTCAGCATATTCATAAGTATGCACTCAAATAATGCATATTTTATATTTTCTATACATAATACACTAATCTCGTTCACGTTTACATTCGTCACAGTATGATACCGCATTGTAAGCTGCAGGAACACCGGTATTGACCGAAATCTGGGTACGGGCAGTGCATTATTGAGGAACGCTTTGCTGCGAAACGCGATCAAAGCAAAGTGTCCCTTCCAATCAGGGCCTAAAATAGTGGTAAAAAGCTACTACACACTAATGGTAAACTGCAGCCTTCAATATATAATAGTTCTTTGTACATAATTTTATTAATTTTTCCCTGTTGAAATACAAGTCAATAATCTAAAGTAGAATTTTAAGTCTTACGTCAAATCGTGCGTAGTATAATTGCAGGCTATAAAGCGCGGTCAATCTCTGAATCTCTCACGGTGGTATCAGCTGGAAAGATAGGACTTCCAAGACAAAGACTCTTCTCTTAAAGAGAAGAATATGTCTAAACGTGACACGCTTTTCAGCCTTTTACGGACCAAATGCGGCAGTTTGGGAGGTGAAGATCATGACAATGCAAGAAATGTTGACGTCCATTAAGTTGTCCAAAACTGACTGCAAAATATGTTAAAATATGCGAAATTATTACGTTTAGGGCTTTTCGGTTAGTAAATACTTCTCTGTGTGGATAAGAAAGGTCTCAGTCTGGCCTACAACCTGCAACACAGTGTAGTAGTGTTTTGCACGCCAAAGTAAGATTTATTTTAGCAAGGGAAATGTATAATTTACCAGATGAAAAATTCCGTCAAAACTGGGTGCGCAGCAACGCTTTTAAAGCTTTAGATACCATCGGTCTAACTGTATTTTTTCACACTGGAATAGTCGCGTTGGAATGTAAGAACAAGTTAGTTTTGTAACTCGAAAGAGCTGGGCAAATTCGCTTTGTTGTGGTTGTGAGTGCAGGTTATACTCAATAGATGGCGTTGGCTGTCTACAGCAGCTTGACTTCAATGTGGGATATTCAATGTGCGTTACATTCGAAAAACAGGCATGGATTATTAGAGTATGGGAATCATTTAAGGCGGCTTGGAGCAGGTTTCCGGGTTTTAGAGTTAGGGCATTATATTTTAACTTATACCCTCAGACCTTGGCAACCGATCTTTCGTTCTTTCTTTCTTTCTGACTGAAATCTCGGGACTCGGAACTGATTTAGATCTCGGATTTGGATTCTTTGACGTTTCGTATTACTTATTACCATTTTTACTACTATCGTCATTATTATTATTACTATTCATATCATCACAATTATAATTTTTATTATTATTATTACTATTATTGGTATTATCATTAGTAATATTGTCATTATTCAATGTTTTTCTATTATATTTTTATTACTACTACTATTAATAATACTTTCTTTCGTTCCACTTTCACTATTGCCTTTCTTATTACTTACTAATATTATTAATAATATTACTACTATTACTTTTATTGCCAATAACATTATTATTATTACAACTACTACTGCCATTATTATTATTGTTATTATTATTACTAGTATTACTATTAATATAATTAATGTTACTAGTGTTACTTCTATTAGTAATACATTTTGTTAAGCTTAGAATCTTAAAATACGATTTAGTGCTCAATTGCTACGCAGGAGCTTGTTAAATGCGTTAGTTTTCTGGAGGTGACCCTTTCGCGCCATTCCGCGTTTGAATTGCAGACGGAATAAGTCAGAAGATAATCTCTTCAAAATACCTTTTTCTGATTTCTTCTAGCTTCTTAATTCTTTTTGACTTACTTTAAATCATAAGTTACAATATTTTCATCGAAGAATCGCTAAAATCAATTTAAAAAGTGTTCCTACTACGAGTTCTTTAGCCTGGTGTGACAACTTGGACTTTGTTTACCTACTTATAACATGGCGTGGTGAGAGTGCAACCGTTCTTAATTAGTGCCTTTTTGAGTTTTTAACCCATTTTAGCTAGTGTTTTCAACTTCCAACTCGACTCCAATGGGTCAGACTCCCAGCACTTTTACTGCCACACCTACGCGTAAGTCTTATTTGTCATTTAAACTTCTTTCTTCAGCCTTCTTCGCAATTCCTTTCCACCCGCATTTGCTCTGACTTCCAGAGCACCTGCTCTGATTGATAACAAGCTGTACCCACAAAAAAAGGTCAAACCGGTTTGCCACACGCGCAGGCTGCACCAATTAACTCCGAATTAAGCATCTGTGCGGTGAGAAAGTCGTCTTTGGCATAATAATCCTACGAAGAAGCCTTTCGACGGTAACAGCTGAGCAGTCCCAGGTGCAACACTCAACTCAGAGTAGTATTCAGCGCTATAACGAGACGCTATCGGTAACGCTCGAGCGCATTTCGTTCGATTCAGGAAAAGCCGCAGCTAGCTAAGCGTTTCGAAATGTTCGAGTCACAACTCAGGGAAGTAACAATGAAAAAGAGGTTACAGATGGCTCAAACTTGGGAGTTTCGGAAGATTTCAACCCTTTTCGGCGTAAGTTTCCTCCCCAATTAATCTTTCTCCCCCGTTATAACAGTTCTTGCTGAACGGGGGCGTTGCTTGCGGACATTGGGCAGTTGGCGCGGCTGCAGCTGCTTGTGGAGCTTTCTCAATGTAGAGCAATGTTCCCCTCCGTGTTTCCGGAAATCGGCCTGATGAATACGAAAAACATGCATCTGTTTATTAGCAAAAGAAGGTCAAGAGAAGGGTGAACGGGGGACAAAACTTGCAACTAATTAAGCGACACGAACCAGTCCTCAGTGGTCAGTCACTTCCAATTAAGTAAAAGACATTGTTGTAAAAGAAACCCTTTGCTCTTTGAAGGTTTCAGTTTGCTGAACTGGACGAAATCTTTGTTTTAAATTGTTACCAAAATGCAGAAAAGAAGATAAGCCATCCGATTTTCTAATGATAACTTATCGATTTAAGTGTCTTATCTGATTGTCTTTATCTGATTTCGCTTTCTCCATTGTTTTGTAAATGTATTGCTTATTTTCCGCGTAAGCAGTAAAATTAATGTTGTATAACGTTAAACGAGCTCAAGTCAACGTTAAGCGGTGTAACGTTGACGTTAAGCGAGTTTTGTTGCTGGACCAAGACTAGACTGATTCAACGTAATTCAAGGCAACGTTAAGCAAGTTCCTATTAACGTAAAGCGAGATCATTGCATCGTTAAGCAGGGTTTTGTCGAAATTAACTTTTGGGAAGTTTAATAACAGAGTTTACGTGACAATCGAGCTTTGGAAGTACAAGTACGTGAATTCCATCGTAATGCGGGGGTTAGGGATGAGTTATGCATGGTGCGTGGCCATTCAAGTGCGAGCGTGTGCTAAAAGTCAATAGTCGGGTCCAAGGTCTCTAGAAAGCTGAACTTGTCCGCGTTAGTGCGGTACAAATGCGAACAACACGTGTCGCTTGACTAAATTTACCTCCAACGCATTAGGAAATTGACAATGACAAATCTGCGTGTCAAGCGTAAATTAAGCCTGGTTTTTACCCACGGTTGGACTTACGACAAAAGGAAGGGTTTGCATAAAGCTGTCTTGGGTATTCTTAACGCAAACCTACTGCATATTAATGTAATAAAATTTGTTACATTTTAAGTACTCCAGTCTGCGTCATTCAAGTTTTGTCCGTAAAAAGCTGATACGACTACAATAGGGATTTGCGTGTATGCCATACCACTTTTTTATGAACTTATTGTTAATAAACATATTGTACGTTAAAAACGGGTACGAGAACCATAGGCAATTGTGTACTACGTGTACCACTTTCTTATGATCATTGTAGTACTAATCCAATTAGTGTCCACAAAAAACTGGTACAAAATGTATAGCAGGTTGTATATAAGCTGTACCACTTTTTTATTATACTTCGTTTTTATTATACTTCGTTTTTATTATACCATAGCTTCTAGCGTAAATAATTTTACCCTTTGGAACGAAGACTAGACTTCGTTATATTGTATGTGTTTCCATGTGTGTAACGGGTTTTGAGTACTGTAGAAATTTCTTTACAAATAACCCTTTGTAATGAACTTTCGCTATAATAAACGGAATTTAAGTTATGTAACTATAAAGAAAAAGCTTTAGTCTCATATAACGAACTTTCAATAATAGACTTTTATGTTCTCGAAGTGGTTCGTTATAGCGAGATTCTGCTATATTTACAAATTTTTCAAACCTCTTTAAGTAATCAAGCTACTTTTAAAAGCAATAACAGTGGTTCAAATTTTTTTAATACAAAACGGGTACAGTTAATATAGGGAATTGTATAGCCCCTGTACCACTTTTTTATGGACATTCTTCGTAACGTTGCTTTTTAAACGTGTCATTTTTACTTTCAAATTAAATTTGGTTGGTTATATTTGATTAATACTCGGTACAAACATACATAAGTATGCGTATATTGCAGTTCTTTCCCGTTCTATATTCTATTTTAATTGCGTTTTTCATTTTCATGTTTTTCAGTTTTTTTCGTTCTCAGTGTTGACTTAACCCCGATCTTCTACCAGTTTCTCGCAAATTTATCACTTCACCTTCGTTTTAGTGTGACTCAATGGCAAAGACCGTTAACTCAAGCTTATTTAGTTAAACAATCTTCATTGCAAATAAACAGCGACGTTGAAATCTAACTAATGATGTGCTTACCTCCCACGTGGCACACTAATTAAGCGAGTTAAGCCCGGTAATGCCAATTAGGGTGTTCCAGGCTCTACCTTCCTTTGATTAACATACACGTGCGCAAAATTTTGATTCTTTTCTGCACTTAATAAGTTCTAACATAGAAATTTATAATAACATAGAAATATAAAAATTAAAAAATATAGAAAATAACAATAAAAAAATACAAAAAATATAGAAAATAAAAAAAAAATAAAAAAAATATAGAAAATACCCCAAAAAAATACAAAAAACTATCTCTTACTTCTCAAAAAATTAAGATATTTTTCAGCAATGCAAGTTCATTGTTAACTTAGTATGAATACAATTAATACAAAGAAATACCAAAGATTAAGGCGTAACTGTCTTCTGAATATGTCCCAAAACGTCTCAGTTTACTTCTTGCGTGTTCTTCACCCCTTTCTTAAGCTTCTTAAAGGGTGATTTTTGCCCTTGTTCGTCACAAATTTCCTTTCTTGCCTGCGTTCGCTAATTCATGCCATACACTGGCAACAAACACAGCTTCCGGTTTTCCACCCCTATGCCCTTTTTAGTTTACCTTCCCAACATAGCAGCCTCCACATGTGCTTGTGTACGTACACTCAGCTCCGCCCCTTTCAAGGGGATAACGAGATCAAAAGCTGTAAGGAGAAGAGACGGAAAGAGGAAGTAGAATGTGAGCGAAGCGCGTCTAGTTAAAGCAAGATTGAACAAGAAGAAAAGCCGCCCTCATTTTAGGTAACTCGCCCTCCCCCTCTTTCACCCCTCGGGGGCAAATACCCACACTCCCACGACGCACGTGCCTCATATCCGTCTCATTGAGTCCGAACCCTCTTCAGTTTGCCAAATGCTGGGTGCATTGTAATAGTGCGTACGCCGTCTGGGTACCAGGAGGCTGCCGTACACAGAAGGACAATAGCCTAGCATGAATAACAACCCTCTATCCCTTCTGACCCCTTGTATAAGAGAAGCCAAGGTCCGATGCTCTCACCAGCTGGAATGCGCACTGTGTGACAATCCAACAATGCCGGGTCGATGCAGCAATGTTGGGCCAGAACGAATGCTTCATGTATTTTAAGTTTCGAATGCCTTTAAATTTCATTGCATTTTTGACTTTGCTTAAACACCTTAATTTCATTGAATTTTGTTAGATTGACAGATGAAGAATTCCATTTGAATTCTTGGACGAAGCGGGATTTTTTCCTTGTTTAATGTTTCCTTATGAGCACCTTTTCAAGCTTTATCCGTAAAAAGCTAATACGACTACTATAGGAATTTGCGTGGATCCTGTACCACTTTTTTATTAACTTTAGGCGGATTAATGAATATGCTGTAGGTTAAAAACGGGTACGAGAAGCATAGACAATCGTGTACTACATGTACCACTTTTTTATGATCATTGTTGTACTAATCCAATTGTTGTCCGTAAAAACTGGCATAAGATGTATAGCGGGTATTATATAAGCTGTACCACTTTTTTATAAACGTTAGTAGAGGATTAATAAAAATAGTGTACGTAAAAAACGGGTACGAGAGCCATAGGCAATCGTGTACAACGTGTACCACTTTTTTATTAACATTGTAGTACTGATCCAATTATTGTCCATAAAAAACTGGTATAAGATGTATAGCGGATTGTATATAAGCTGTACCACTTTTTTACGAACGTTAGTAGAATACTTTTAATAATAAAGTAAATTTCAGATTCAATGAAAATCAACTGTATTTTACGATAAACTATGGCCAGCTGTGGTCCATGGACAAAAAAAAAAGATTAGGAGAAGAATAGATAGGACAAAAGTGGTAGAAAGGACTTCGGTAATTAACAAGTTAAGGGAAGTTGAGGTCGGTTGCGCCGTTTATTGAGGTGGGTTTGGTAAGAGGGAAAAAAGGACGTCATCGACGCCTGACGGTCACGGACGACGGCGAGAAGGCACACGACCGAATGGAGAGCGACAGCCAAAGGCATTCCATGACAGGAAACCAACCATTGTCTACAATCAGCAGTTTCTTTTGCGTTCAGAGTGCAATAGTAGAGAGGGGCTTTTTAAAAAGTTATGTTTTATGAGCCAAACTGCCAACACAGGCCAAGCAAGACGAATGAGAGGAAAAGGAAGGAATAGAGCGAGGAAAGAAAGGAGGCTAATTTTTCCCTGGCAGAATTTTCAACTCGCTTTGTAAAAGTCAAAAACGACGCCAAAAAGTTGGGTATACCGTTTCCGGTTGAGTTCATTTTTTCAAGGTAAGAAAAGGAACGCGTAAGTGGATGAGGGCTGTAGACACGCAATTCGCTATGCGTCAGTTTTGTGCCGTAATTTTTATTTATAGCATTTTTAGTAATTTTTTGGGGGAAAATTTAAAATTTGGTCACGGGGATTTTTGGCATATTTTAAAAATTGAATTGTTCAAAACTTGATAACTTGCATTCCTGGAGTATTTTTAAAATTTAATTTCTTATCATTTGGTTAGATGAATTTTTGGAATATTGTTATAAAGGTGTTGACAGATATTAAGTTATGTTTTACGCGTTAAGGTCTAAATGTCTTATTTTCTGGCACAATAAATAGTTTCTGGCATAATTGAGCGAACATATCCTCTTTGGAGGCATTTGAAAGCTTTTTTCATGATTTTTGGCACGTATTGACTTTCAGTAGTGCGCATGGTTGTAGTTTAACAGATTTGACACGTTTTCTCTCTATGAATGTGTTTTAAAATTTTGACCATCAAGTTTTCTGGGTAAGTTTCCATTGTTAGCGTAATTTAGAGATAATAAGCCATTTAGTGTCTTCTCACTAAAAGTATTGCGTGAGTGAAACTGTGCAATTTACATCGTTTTACATTAGAAAGCTAGCACGAGAGTTGTGATCATTTTACGATTCAAGCTCACAACAGTCTTTCAGAGCAAAAAAAAAAATAGTTAATCTTTTCAACGAAACTTTCCTTTACGCAAGATCTAAAATAAGTTCGTCGACACTTGAGTAATACAGTGTCGGTTTGCCACATCGCATACTGGTATACGCTTGATCAGTTCGAGTCACGAGTAGTGAACAAAGGAAACTAGAGGATAATTGACCGCCGACAGCGCCAACGGCGTGACCGGGGGAACTGTACTTGCTCCAGGTTGTTAGATTTTCTCCCTTCGTTTGAACTTTGACCGCGTGACCGGACTAACTGGGCTCGCTCCGGCTTAATACGATTCCTCTACGCCAGGGAACTCGATCGAGGTTAGAGCCGGCGGCGTGGCCGGGCGAACCGTGCTTCCCCCGGCTTGCTTGGGCGCTCGCTTGAGTCTTGAGTCACCACGCTCCCCGTGACGCGTGAGCTCCACAGCCTCGCCGGGCGAACGGCACTCGGTCCGGCTTGCAGACTCTCTGTTATCCTTACACCCTTCGCGTCCATAAATACCTCACATAACTCGCATGTGTTTTAGTCACACACACGCATCTGACATTTTCCAAACAGCCGCACTAGAGAAGGGTACCGAGTACATATAACCCGTTACTTTTTTCTTATCTCCGCAGCGCAGCCAACATTCCCGAATCCTTGGCATTTGATCATTTCCACATTCTTCCTTCTCTTAATTAATTCTTCGAATACATTCCTTACCTTGCAACAACATCATTTCTCAACTTCGGCTTATATAGTTTAATCCACATCTAATTCTAAATTAACCTTAAATTTAGAGAGCTCAAGTTTATGTGCTCAGAACCAAGAAAGCTAAAAGCAAACTTGTCGGTCTTCCGTCAAGTCAAAAGCCTGTCCCGCTTCCGGTTTAGTTGCATTTTTTGTGTAAACCTTGTAACTCGATCTAAAGGGGTTGCGAGGGTGTGTAACAGGGGTGCGTGCTATCACAAAAAACGAATGCAAAACCAACTGAGGGGCGAGACGTCGTAACTATTGATCGATTTGCGTCGCGAGGCGGTGGGGCACCGCCTCCCACTTCCTACAAGGGGGCCGGCGAGGCGGAGCGTCAGGAGCTCCGTCACACCTGGCTCCCCCACCAGGCTTAGCGCAAGGGGGGAGACGGCTGAAAGGGAAAAGCTAATACCAGGAGGGTTTTCAGGGGAGGCAAAGGGCCGCGAGTTCCGTTCCTGTTCAGTTCCTCTGGGATCTTGGCGAGTTTCACACGCGTCTGAGAGAGAGCGACAGCCAGACCACTTCTCGCCTTCTACACAGTAGTCCCTTATACAGTTATTTAAAGTTTCCTGGAAGATTTTCTCTAACGTGGCTGTTTCCAGCGGATGTGAGATAATTGGTGCAGTGAAAAACCTTTGCCGGATTATAAAAACCCCTTGACAAAAACTTCTCGGAAAATACAGTGTTTGTGTGGGCTCCGGGGGTGGTTTTTACCCCTTAGTTTTCCTTAGCAGATAAGAAGGGAATTTGAAGGAAAATCCGAAAGTCAGAAACCATGGGAATGAAAGTGTTGAAGAAGTTGAAACGTCGCATGGGATTAGGTGCGTTGCGTGACTATATTTTTTATTATTTTTTGTGATGTCGTGCCTTACGTGACTTTAAATATGAATGTTAAGAAAAGTGGTGAACGACCTTTTGGGTAGTACGCACGACAACGGTATTTGTTTACGAAGGAGGAGCTTGTTTATTTACAAGGAAAAAATAGTTTTTAAAAAATGAGTTAGAAGGCTTCTTCAAGGTCGGAAGATTAGAAAAATAAGAAGAAAATTCCCACGGTTGTTAAGAGCCCGAAAGATGTAAGGAGTGTAGCTCTTGAAGGGGAAAAACGTTAATAACTCTACTTGAGATTAGACAACGTAAAATCTTGAGACTTGAACAAGCCGAAAGGTCTTTAAAGAGCTTGTTACATTGGGAGATAAGATGCTATAAAAAGCTCTTTGGACGTGAATTGTGAGAAATTCCTGTTCTCAAGCTTTATGCAAAATGGAATCTTCCTTTTTAAAGTGTTTTGAAAGTTAAGATTCTTCAAAAAGCGCGGAATGCTTGGTAACGTGTGTATAATACTGAAAGCTTCGATCTAATTAACTTAAAAGCATCGAAACTGCACTACGTTCAGCTTGCCATTACATTACAATAATGTCCAAAATTAAGCGGTACAGTTACAAGGCAAAAAGCGTACTACTCGTACCAGTTTATTATGGACTTCTTTTTAACTGCGTTGAAACCAAAGTGTGTTCATAACAAAGTGGTACAGTTGTACTGCATAACCCGTGTGTGATGTACCACTTTATTATGAACACTATTCCATAAGGAACTCAAAATTTGTCCAAAAAAATGTGGGACAGTCATACGACATTTCCTGCATCATTCATACCACTTTATTATGAGCATCGATTCGAAAGCTTGGAGACGAAACTTAAAGTTGTACATAAAAAACGAGTACACGGTGTCACAATATTACCTATGACTCGTACTCGTTTTTTCTAGACAGTTGTTAATTCACTGTATAAATCATTAAAAATATTCTTAAAAAAATTGAAAGAGCTTAGTTAACACTCAAAGTTAAGAAAACCAAAGGAACTGAATGGAATCAAGCCTAAAAATACGTGTAGACGGCGTTAAAGCTGAATAAATACCAAAACCCCTCGCAAGTCTTATTTGTTGTTTTTTATGTAATGTTAGGCAGCTGCAACTTGGTAACGGACACATTTATAGCATGTGTTAACTCGGGGAGGTTTCCCTTAGACATGTGCAGGAATGATATGGGGGAAACGAGAGAGAATGGCACAATTTGAGAATGGAGGAAAAGAGAAGCTAGACAAGGACGGGAAAATGTGAACTAACCGAAAGTGGGGGGTTAGGGGGGGTGTATGGGTTGCAGCTGCCACGCGCCCTGATCTTTTCTTTCTAATGACGATGGCTGGGGTAGATGAGGAACATCTGCTATTACCCCACCACACACAGTGGAACATACACGTTGGCCAAGCGGTGATCACCTGTCGAGCGTCGGTTGAGCTGCCAATCGGCATTTGCACCTCTCATCTGGCCCCTTGCGTCTATCAAGGGCGAAATAATAAAAAGGGACGAAAACAGTACCCCAAAAACCCACAGCAGCAGGCGCTTTCTTGACAATAAGACAGCAGCTTTTAAAGAGACACGACAGAAGGCTGGCCGCGGGCAGAAACGTTAAACGATCGCGCGTGGCTTAAGCCGAAACAATGGAGTTTCGATACACAACGCGGACAAAGAGATTAGACAAAGACTCGATTACAGATGGTAACGGTTTTCTGGGATCGAACTACAAGAATTTAAGAGTATTATATTACTGTTCAGGTATCAAATTACTGTGTATATTTCAATTTTTCACAATATTTTGGTGAATATTCTTAGGAATTTTTAAAGGACTTCAAAAAGGTCAAGAAAGGCCGAAATTTTGGTACATTTACCTAAATCCTTCTTAAATTCTTAATTACATTCCTATTTATTATATCCTGAATAACTTCAATATCTTTAGAAATGTTTTTCGTGATGGAAATTGAATCTAAACGAAGGAATATGAAGTGTTCAATAAAAAGTGGTACGCTAGCCATGGCTTTGTCCATAGCAGCGTACCTGAATTTATTGGACACTTGAGCGCTAAATAGCTGTGAATCATAGATTCACCGTATTTTCGTTATGTCTGCATTTTTTATGCGTCTATCTCGCCTGTCTGGGTCTTTTTGTCCTCTTTTTCGGCCTAATTTCTCAATTTCGCATTCTTTATGCCCAGAAAGCACCGTTAGCCTTCTGTGCATTTTCCCGAAAAATTTTATTATGGCCGGTTATATCGCAAAAAGGCTCAGGGATGATAAGGGCGAGGGGAGGGTGAGTTGAAACAGGGATAAATGGTTGCTGTTTAGCCAGTTGGGGAAGTTTAAGCGTTTTATGGCGGATCTTGAACGGTTCCCAGGCCATAAAACGTGCAATACTGTCATATTGAAAAGCCGGTATTGGGAGTTAGGTTAGGTCTGTCCATCTGAAGGGTTGAAATCGCTGGGAAAATCTTGCACCGGTAGCTGAAAGTCGTTTTCGAGATTTGAAACGGAGTTTCAACTGCACTTTTAACCGAAGAACGAAAAAATGAAGAGGTTTATGGCCCGAGTTTGCATAATTCCTTTCTTATGAGAAAGACCCTGAGTTTCTTTTCAGTTTTAGGGGTGTTTAACCCCGAAAATTCCGTGTGAACTCGATTTTCGATGAATTTCCACGTTCTAGCATTTAAAATTAATTTTCTGTGATTTTTTAGAATTATTTTAATTTAAATTTAATTTAATTAATTTAATTTTAATTTCCAGAATTTTTCGTGAATTCATCCTAGAATCGATTTTGTAGGAATTATTTGAATTTAAAGTATTTTTTTAAATTCTATTTTTCTTCTTAGGAATGTTTCAACTGTCCAGAAATTTAATTTAGTTCGTTTATTTATAGTTTCGAGATCCGGAAGTGATCGCAGTCATTCATTACCGCCCTTGCAATTTCACGCCGTGCATGGTGACAACATAGCCATTTCGCCAGATGGCTGCACCGCCCACCGAGTCGACTCGTTTTGCAAAGGCGTGGCCTTTTCTCATCGCCCAGTCAAAGTTTCCGAAAAAGTAAGTCAATTCGACGAGTTTTCACCCCTCTAATGCTGTCCAAACATTGAAAAATAATAAAATGGAATAGTGGGTGAAGCTTCAAGGGGTAATTGACCTTCTTTTCCTGCACAAAAAAAGGTTTCCAAAGTGGAGGAATTTAGACAGTTTAGAATTGTTTGTAGCTGTAGGGCCAGCACGAGGCAAACTACACTAAATATTTGGTTTAAGGTCCCATGAAAGTTTGAGGTGAAATTTCCGCTTTTTAAATCGTTTGGCGCGGGTTCCAATTTGGTTTGGCGTCAGAAACCGTGTTTTTAACCTTTTTCCTTCTTGTTTTCTTATTAGGTGTATTTAAGAGTAGCGGAAATGTCCACGAGCTGGAGCGGCGTTTTGAGAGTCGGATTCACATCCACCAATCCTGCGAGTCTCGCGGGAGCTTTGCCGAAATATGCTTGTCCAGGTAAACACTTCTAAAATTTTCCTTACATCTGTATTTCATTTTCTGAATTAAGCTTGATTTTAAGGTAATTTTCTGGAAAAAAAGTAGAACAGCTTGGCACCATTTTCTCAAACGAGGAAAAATTTATTAAGAGAAAGGTTTTTTTTTACTGATAAGGAAAATCGTTATGTGAGAAAGCAACTCGTCGTGCGTTAATAACGTGCTGAAAGATGAGCCCTGAGGTTTTTTGTTTAATACGTGCTTGAAACGCTAGTAACCCTTCGTGAAATCGTGAGAGTCGTGACGCAGAGACGCGTAGATACTAAGAGGCGGTGTAATAAAAGTATATGGTTTGCGTAGAGATTAGCCTATTGAGTTACGTCATAGTAAAAGGAACCTTGTGCAAAAAAACTCGATGATTCTAGGTGTATAGTTTCTCTAGAAAGCGATTGACAGTTTAGCTCCATTAGCAACGCTTCTGATTTTAATGCCGTCTAGTATTGAACAATATACTTTACGCGTGAAGTGGAATCTATCCTATTACGTTACTAGGCTCTAACAGGAACCTTGTGAAAAATTCTGACGTTTTTACATGCAATAGTTTCGTCAGAAAGTGAGTGACAAGTTAGCAGCTTCATTAGCACCGCATTCTATCCTGACGCCATCTAGCGGCAAACTGTGACATGGCCGTAATTGCGAACTTTGTCATTAATCATTATCCCTCTTCTGGCATGTAATTACCATTAATTTAGCTTATTATGCTCATCTGTTGTTCAGGTTACATTCTTTACGTCTCATTATACCATTGTTTTACGTTTTTCATAGCCACTGTTTGCATTCTATTTGCGTCCATTGTTTACATTCTCTGTCAACGTTATCTATTGTTTGCATAACGACGAGCTATTCATATCTTGTGTGTACCTTATCTCACAAAAACTGTGTAAGCTATTTTTATCTCAGATCGTGCCGGACATGTTTTCATTGTTGAGAGAATCAAAAACCTGTTAGCTGATCTCGAGTAACTAAACATGTCTATTGTGTGTGCGTTGCAGATTTGACCAACAAACCGGGTTATTGGGCCAAAGCGCTCGCGGAACGGTATATGGAACGCGACGTGATTATTTGCTTCCATGTCTGCGCCTCGGGCGATGTGCATTTATCCATCAATGGCGAAGATAAAGGCATATTCTTTGGCGGGGTAGACGTCCGGTCGCCGTTGTGGGTGTTGGTGGACGTGTACGGCAACACCACCTCGGTGCAATTTGTCTCGCCCGCTGCACCCTCCGCCCCGGCTAGCAACCTCAACAATCAAATCCACCGCCATAGCAACAACAACCGCCCCGCCGCCAGCCCGCGACCCGTGTCATCCATCATCGACACGCGGCACCGACCCGCCGAGCGTGAGTCCGCGGATCACGTCCTCGTGCCTTCCTTGTCGGCCATGAACTTACGGACCACCAACAATAACAACCACAATGCCGCACATTTGAGCCATTACAGCAACAACGAAGCCAACTACTCCCTACCACCCATGCCCATGTCACCCGCCGTGATGCCTAGAATCAACACCTCTGTAGTAGCCACACCCCCTCAGTCACCCTTCGGACCCCCTCCCACCCCTGTCCGGTACTACCGGCACGTCAACTTCAACCCCCTCACCTTCCATCCAAGGTAAATATTCGATTCTTTTCATTGAAAACATAACTCCATACTTTCTTAAAACTTAGTTATGTGTTCAGATTGCAGTAGCTTTGCGAAAAACAGTTTGGCATATCAGTTGCGCAACGCCAAACTTGATCACAAAATGTCAATTTTACCAGCGAAATTTTTCAGCCTCAAGATTAGAAATATCATATTAAGTTACTCCAATGTGTCATGAATATTTCATAAAAAGCTGGGAGACTCTATAAGCAGTAGTTTCGTTAAAAAGTGTGTGACAAATTTGCAGTTTCGTTTGTAATCAAACTTACCCTAATGCCATCTTGTGGTTTCGAGTTCAACTACATGCTAATTCTCCTGTATTACCCGTTAGATGGCACAATCGCGACTTACAATTCTTTTCTCTTACACGATTTGACAATATACATAGTATTGATATACTGTTTTCGAGCATATTAGACATATTTTTTCGTTTGTATTTTCAGAACGCGCGGCAAGAACATTCGCGTTAGTCCAGATCACCGCATTGCGTGGCGCCACCCCTCGGAATTTGCTCAAGGCTACGTCTTCAGCGCCCGACCTTTGCGTCCTAACGAACAAATCGTGCTACAAATTGTGCAAACGGAAGATTTGTACGTCGGAGGACTGACCTTCGGTCTTACATCCTGTGACCCCGCCTCCTTACAGCCCATGGACTTACCCGATGACTCGGATTTACTCCTAGACCGGCCTGAATACTGGGTTAATAGCAAGGATGTGGCCCGAGGGCCTCGTGCTGGAGAAGAATTAGCTTTTGGAGTTTCCTCCAATGGTAAATTATTATTCTTCAGCTATTTTTTCCTAGAAAATTAGTTTAATGATTTTGTTTCCTATTTTCAGGCGAAGTTTTCATGTGTCGCAATGGCGAAGCACCGGTTGTGATTATGCACGTGGATCACACGTTGAACTTGTGGCCGTTTTTCGATCTCTACGGCAACACGCAGTCCGTTCGGTTGCTGGGCACGTTCACGCCCGCCCCTCGGGCGGGGCCAGCTCCCGTACCAACCACGCCCACGGCAGTTCCTTCACCCATGACGGCGCAAGGTGCCGCCAGGCTGGCTCACGTGGCGGCCTCTGGTGGTTTGGTGGTCTCTCTACCTCGTGAAACTGCCGTGCCTCAGTTTCAAGTCCAAGCCACGCCCCCTCCCATGCCTCCACCGCAGACTTATGGAGTTCAACAGCCGAGTTTGTACAACACGCCGCAGTACGTCACGCCCCCTTGTCCTACTGCCACGCCTTTCAGTTCGAGGAACTACATTGAGGTATATTAACGTTTTTTATCTAAATTTCAAATAAGGAAAATAGAAAGAAACTTTTTTTAAGTTAAAAGGAATTATTGGTATTAATTGATTTTTTTCTGAATTCTTAGAGTATATCCTTGCCGAATCGTGACGGAAACGAAGAATTGCCCGCCACGGAATGCACCATTTGTTACGAAAGGGGCGTGGACAGCGTTTTGTACAGTTGTGGGCACATGTGCATGTGTTACGATTGCGCCGTGCAGTTGTGGCGCGGGAGGGGCGGCGGCCAGTGTCCCATGTGTCGAGCCATGATCAAAGATGTTATCCGAATTTATCGCTCTTAAACGAAGCTTGCAGCAGCAGAAGGAAAACGAAGAAAAAACGGAAATATTATAACTAGTCTTGTGTACATTGATGATTGTTTGAGCGTTTCTATGTTAATATACAAAATGGTTTTCAGGAAACTGACGTAGTCGAAGATGGGAGTTGTGTGCAAAGAAGTTTTTAGCACCATGAACTGGCATTGTTGACATTGTACGATATACAAGATGTCCTATTTTCAAATGCAGTCCTTTTCTTGCAAAGTTCCTGAAATGCGTAATGCACGCAAGCCTGATGAAAGCGCAAAAGGATTTTTATTGACTTGATATCTGTGTTTTCTTTCTTATTAGAAGCAAGAAACACGCAGCAATAGCCGACTTTACCATCGTTTCTCATTTAGTACAAAAAACATCCTAAAGAGTACGAAAAGGAAAAAATGTACTTCCTTTTAGCTTCATTGTTACCACGGTTGAAATGCGCACCACGGATGGCGCCACCTCACCCAGCGCCTTGCAAAAGCTTTAATAGGAGCATGCCACTCCTTCTTCAGTTCAGTCAGCCGTCAAGAAGTGGCTGCCACAGGTGGGAAGAAGGGGTGCGTTGTGTTTACATGGACTTTGTAAGCACGCTTTCCCTTTCTCTTTAAACTGACAGGCTAGGAAGCAGCAGATATGTAACATTCCGATTCGGTAGAGCAGGAACATTCGTATGCGCTCAACGCGCGATAAGACAAGATAGGAAACCGTGCTCCTAAAATTTCAAGTATTATCGTGCCTTGTCAACTCCTGTCCACACTACAATTTATCAATCAAACTTCCAAGGGACCATTGTTGGCGTTTTAAACTAAGTAAGTTCGAAAATAAGTAACACTCTAATCAATTCTGATCTGTTTTGCACCTAATTCGGGATTGTATTATTTTTCGCCGTTTCAGATGTGCGAAGATTGTGTGAAGAGAAGAAATTTGTGAATATAACGGTTTAATTCCAGAAATTGACCAACAATGGATCGTGCATTCCTTAATGTCATTGTTCTGGGCTTGGCCTTCATGCTAGTATTCACGGCATTCCAGACTATGGGAAATATCGAGGTATTTACTGCCATTTCCTTGAATGTTTTGCGGCGTCTAATAAAAACTGGTACACTTACCTATACAACGTTATGGGAGACTGTCCCACTTTTTTAGCACACTAATATTTTTCGAGAAGAACGTCACATCTTTTGCATTTAAAATCATAAACAAATACTTCGAAAAGGTTACAATTACAAGTATGTTGCTATTAACAATATATGCATTTCGGTAGAAAAAAACTGGTCTTAAGTTTTGGTCAATGTCTATTAAAAACTGGTACACTTCCCTGTACAGACCAATAGACACTGTCCTACTAACTTTTGAACCTATATATTTTTGTAGCAAAAATGCTCATTTTTGGATCACAAAGCAGTTTTGGATCATCCACGAATTCTGTTCGAAAGGTGTATAGTTACTCTTAAGTACGTTGCTATTAACAGTGCTCGCATTAATAGGCCGAAAAAAAAAATTCTTTCGAGTTTCGTTTAGTGTCAAATAAAAACGGGCACGATTCCCTGTGCAAATCAATGGCGACTGTCCCAGGATCTTTTGAACGCTTGAAAATTTTCAAGAAAAAGTGCTCTAATTCAAAATGAATAAACTCAAATCGTAAAAAAAAAACGATTCTAAGAATATAAGGATAACGTTGAAATAAACAATATGTGTACTAGAAACGAAAGAAAACAGAGGAAACATACTTTTCGGGCCGATTTGCATACTAGGGAAAGGGAAGCTGACAATTTTCCGCTCTGCGCAGTGAAAGTTGATCTAGCAACGCCTTTTTCCAGCCGTCGCAAATGTAGGTCACTTTTAACTTTGGCGAGAAAACAGGTCTAGACGGGTTATAACGAAATTCTGATTCGCCAAAATCTCCTGGTGACCTCTGCGACCTTTAAAATCGATAAAATAGTAACCTTTTCGCCCATCGTGAAAATTAATGTCACGCGATAGTACGTTTATCTGTCTTTTACATTCTCACGTTGCCCTCATTTTTAAGATAAAATGTATCTTTCTTTCTGTCAATGAAACTGGAATTTCTCAGATTGACTCTTATCACGTTTATCAATGTATATTTTTTTCTGTGATATTTGTCACATTGATTGCATTCAGTACATAAGAATACGAATTGTAAGCACGTTAACATGACTGAAAGATTCCAAAATCTGGAGGTTTTTTTTTTTTTTTTTTTTTTTTTTTTAAATCTTAGGCTAAGTTAGTTAGGAATTTTAGGCTAGTTTTTTTAAGATTGACGTTGATTTTAGGGGATTTTCAACTAAATTTAAGGAATTTGTGTTAGTTTACGAAGTTTCAAGTTAGTTTAGGGATTATCTTGGTTATTTATTTATTTAGAGATAAGTCACATAATCCAATGTTGTTTTGCTCGGCTTTGTTGATTTTTCATTCTAATCCGTGTTGTATCTTGTTTTGCATAGCAAACCGTGATTGACAGCATTAGTTCCGAAGATCCGAATTTTCAAGCCAGTGGTTACGTTTCGTTATCGATTATCTACGCCGTTTTTGCCATCGCTAATTGGCTCGCGCCCTCTGTCATTAGCATAATTGGCCCAAAATGGTCCATGGTAGCTGGAGCCGCGTTTTATTCGTAAATATTTAATTTCTCAATCTTTAAACCATCCAAAAATGTAGTTTTCATTTAATATCTTTGATGTAGGACAAATTTTACTTCGATAATGGAAAGTGCTCATAAAAAGAGGTACGACTTCTATACGATTTCGTATAGTTGTTGTACCCCTTTTTTGTGGACATTAAATTGATTTTCGCCGAAAATTGAAATAATAATTCTAAAAATTAATCTAAAGAATACTTTACACTAATAAAGATTTTAAACTCCTGTTTTTTGACTTAGTAACTGAATTAGTTGCTATATTATACTATTTTTTATGTTTAAGAATTATTTTATAATTTTAAACATTTTTGGGATTTTTAATAATGTGCTTGAATTTTGCAGGGTTTTCATAGCCGCGTTCCTGATTCCCCACGACTGGCTGTTGTATTTGACTTCAGCCACGTTGGGACTTGGTGCTGCGATAATCTGGACAGGTCAAGGTAACTACTTGACCTTGAACTCGACTTCCGACACCATTTCCCGGAATTCCGGTATTTTCTGGGCGCTTTTGCAGTGCAGGTAACATAGAATTTCTTGAAAGCCGCCTTTCTTCCATTAATTTCAACTTCCTGTGATTAATTCTAATTTTTGAAATTTCGGAAAATTAAATATTTCGAGAAAAAATAAATAAATTTAATACTGACGTTACAAATTAATACTGACGTTACAAAATCAAAACCATGTAGTAATAAGTGTATCAATGAATTAAAAAAAATCGTGTTTACTTTCAGCTTTTTGATCGGAAACACGTTCGTGTTTTTCCAGTTTCAAGGAAAAACGGAAATTGATGCCGCGACGCGTCAAGTTCTGTTTTGGGTCCTGTTGGGCGTCGGTTTAGGGGGTATTGCATTGTTGTGCGTGTTACCTGGGATGCGAGAAATGCCTGTCGAGACAAGCGAGCTTACCGTCAGACGGGATAACGGACCCGTTGAAGCGTTCAAAAAGGCGTGGAATCTTTTCCTCACCCCCAATATGATCCTATTGTCGGTTACTTTCTTCTATGTTGGTAAGCCAGACCTCTGTAGAGCTATTCCCCGTCCAGCCTTCGACTGGCACACAACAAACGAGCTCTTTTTGACAATTTTTGTGAATTTTTTCTGTGTCAATGTCGGTGCTGGCAAGTTTAGTTCATAAAAAACTGGTACACGGACTATAAGAAATGGCGTAGAAAGTGTACCACTTTTTAATGAACATATTTAACACTGTTGCATATATCGTGAGTCTTGCAGTTTTAAACTTTCAAGCGAATTGTTTCGAAATGCTTTCATATCATGAAAGTATCTATTGGTTATTTTCTTACTTTAAGTATATTTTTATTAATTTATCTATTTTAAACAATTTACGCGTTTTTTGGCACTTAAAAGTATATATTTTCGTCGCATTGCTAATGAATTGTTTCTTTTTTGTTTTCAGGTATCGAATATTCGTTCGTAAGCGGCGTATACAGCAACAGTATCGGTTTTACGAAGCAATTCGGTGAAAACGCGAAACGTTTAGTGGGCTTGTCGGGTATTTTCATTGGCGTGGGAGAAATTTTGGGTAATAATGCAAGCAAACAGGAAGTTTCTGGTCATGGCTAGGTCACTGAGTTATGAGTGTCAATTTTACTCATGTTTTTGTGCTTGGGGTTTCACAGGCGGTGCGATTTTTGGCATTTTGGGGTCCAAGTTTACCAAATGGGGCAGAGATCCGGTGATTCTGTTGGGCTTCTTGGCCCATGTACTGGGATTCTATGCCATTTTCCTCAACATTCCAGACCAAGCTGCCTTAGGCAGCACGTGGGAGAATGCTTTCATCGAGAGCAAGTAAATTAAGTTGAATTTTGTGACGTTTTAGAAGTAACGACGTTTTTCAGTGTGAAGGATATCTTTTTTAAGAAAATGAACTCGATTTTTCAGCTCTTTTGGTGAAATGCAGTGTTAAAGTCTTCGGAGTTAAGTTTTTAAAGGAATTTTGTGAAAGAAAGTTAGATGCCACAAAAGGCAGTAAATTAGTGAAACAAGTTTCCATTAGAAGTAATGGAGAAGTGTCCCACAACTTATGAGCCACTTTAAAAAAAAAGATATTGTAGTCAAGTGAATGTATTATTTTTGCAGAAACGGTTGAATAAGTAGAGCCAATAGTAGAGTTTTGTAAATAAAAGGAAACGTAGGGAAATTCTACAAGTTTTCCCCAAAAACAATTATTTTTCCGGAATATTGGAGCCTGGCTCTAAAGTTTGTGGGACAAGTTTCTGTTAGAAGCCATAGAAAACTGTCCCAGGACTTATGAGCCAGTTCGGAAAATCCTAGCGTTTGTTGCAAATGTAATGAATTTAAGTGCTTTCCACACAGGCTCTTAAAAAAATTACGTAAGAATAAGATGGCTCTAAAATAACGCGAATTTAATGAAGATTTAAAAGATTTTCTAACAAAAAGATAGTTTTGCCAGATGTTCAGGCGAGATCATAAATTAGTGGGACAAGTTTCCGGTAAAAGCGATAGAGAGGTGTCCCGGAACTTATGATCCAATTAAAAAATCGATTTTTTTTTTTCGGAGTGATTTGATTTTGATTTTTTTTTCTTTATGTACGTAACTTGTTGATTAATTAAAGTAACGATAGAACTTTGTTAAAGAACGTGAAGTTCTACACAATTTTTTAATTCACAAACAACCAAAATGTTAATTTTACAGGAAATTTAAATTGTGTCAATAAAGTAGCGGTACAAATTTCATTAGAAACAATGAAAAATCAGAACCAGGTGCAAGTCTCAGACCTTATAGGCCATTAGGTTTTACGAAACTGAAGTTAATTCGAAATTTTCTCAAGTAAGAGTTCTTAACTGACGTTTAAAGACGTTAAAACTGTCCATTTCCACCGTTCTTTTCGAGAATCATTTTCAGAAGGAACGTAAACCTTTTGAGGGCCTTAAGGATTATTCGTATTCTAAACCCAGTTTGAAAATACTTGTTTTGGCTGGACTTAATTAATTTTCTGTTCGCTTTAGTGCGTACCTGGCCATTTTCTGCAGCTTTTTGATTGGATTTGGTGACAGTTGCTATAATACGCAGATATTTTCACTCCTGGGAAGTGTTTACCCTGAAAACAGTGCACCAGCATTCGCTCTCTTCAAATTCGTCTCGGTAACATACATTTTTAACTACCTAGCATAGTTTAACTAAACGTCTATTTTATGTAGCAAAACTTTAGTAACTTAATATGAACCATAACTCGATACTGAATGCATGAAAGCTTTGTATTTGATTCCTTACAAGCGATTTTTTCAGTTTTTTATTACTATTCTAACTACGAACTGTTTATATTTTCCGCATCTTTTTCTCTTACGTACGGGTCTTAATGCGTACAACAGACAAGACTGTCTTAATGAAGTTCTCCTACGTTCAGTTTCTCTTACATTCGGGTGAGTTTGCCCGTCAATGTAAACGATCGGTATCAAATGCTATTGCCACGACATATTGCGTGACGTCGCAAGCCATCTCGTTCAAGTCCTCGACCCGCAGCAAGGCACTCGCATAGGCAGCATTCATTCTTGCCTGGTGCTATGTTGTTATCGGGTTGTGCCTTGCCCCCACCCTTCTTCCCAACATTCCGTAACCCACAGCGAAGCACAGGAAAATTTCATTATTGCACGGTGCTGCGCGTCTGTTCGTAGTAGACCGTTGGATTGATTAGACGTGCTGACGAGCGCTGCACTGTTTTTGCACCTTTCCCGAGTTCTTCCACTACCTTACTATGATTATAATTCTTTAGAAGTGTCTTGAAATCTAGTGTCCAATTCCTGTGTTTACTTTTATTTTTTCGAAATGTAATTTCTTTGGGCTAAATGTCGTGTTTACGTAAGGGGAGGCGCTCGCGTCAGGAAACATTCATTGTTACCCAGTGTTGCGCGTCAGTTCACAGAAGACCGTTGGCGTAGGTGGTCGCTTAAACGCGTGTTTTTCCGTTTTAGGATCTTTTACCGTCATTTAAATACTTTACTACCTTAATACCTTACTATAATTATAGTTTAAAACATGTATTTTGTCATGTAAATGTAAAGGCTTTTATTAAGTGAATGCTTTTATGAAGTTTAAAGTATTCCTGTTACAGCTAACGTCTTTTTGACTTCACAGTCGCTGTCTTCGGCGTGTTCGTTCGGTTACGGTTCCTCCGTGGCGCTGTATGCCCAATTGGGCATTATCGTGGCCTTATGCTTCGTAGGAACGTTAGCCTTCTGGGTTGTCGAATGGAAAGTGCAGGCGAAAGCTCGTCATGAAGTAGTCCATGCTGTCCAAGACTCGGGGAAACCTGATGACTAAGAACACGATATTCTTTGACTACTCTCAACGGAGCTTAATTTGTTGTAAATAACTCCTTTTCCAGTTTATCCTAAAGCGTCTAATAACCTTGTTGAAGCTGCCGAGATTTTAAAAGAGTATAGCAAATGTATTGGGAGTACATCATAATTTGCACTGGAATATCATTTTACAAAAGGAAAGAACTTTATGAAGTATTTTCTTGTTAACATATCAAATATCAAGGCATATCGAATTTGTACCAATAACATTCAAAACTTCCACAAATTCATTTTTTAAAATCACACATCCATAAAAGAGGAATGAAACTTGTGAACACATACACAAAAGTTAAAAGAGGGAGAAAAAAGCACAACATTTGAGCAAGAATACTTTTAAGTTTGTCGTTTTGTGGTTGCTTTTTAAAAATAAGTGGACCTTTTTTCAGTTTGTTCGGCAATATTTGTCTTCCAACTCGTCGGCGACGTCGTTAAAATCCTCGGCGCGGAGGATTTTCACCAAACTTTCCACGTGGGCGTCCGCCGGCTTTGAGCCTTTCCATTCTTCCAGTAAGTATATGATGCATGTGTCCAAATCCTCCATATGCAAATTCACCCGGTAGCGAATACTACTCGCTTGCCGCGTTAAACCCAAACGGTGCGCCAATGCGGTCCAATTCCGCACTACGCGGTGGTTCTTCCGCACAATACTGATGACGTCAGAGGTGATTTCTAGATGAAAAAGAAATAGGAAATTAAGGAAACTCCCGATGAAATGAACTGTTTAGTTCGACACTATAAACTTAGATTTCGCCTAGCGTTCATCCTTGCTTCACGTTTATTACGAATTCGTTTGTTTTACAGCGTTTGAGGATCGCTAAAACAGAAGGACTGGACTGAATCGAATCAACGATCCTCGTAAACTCAGGGGATAGGGTCTTTACTCCCCAAAATGTTAATTTTATAATGGTAAGCATAGGCAACTACCAAGTGTCCAAAAAAGTGCGTATGGACACAATTACGGAACTAAAATCCTGGGTAGCTCGTACGGTGGATCGAATCGGAGTTTTGATGGGGGAAAAAAGTTGATCCATTCACGGCTAATTTATTAACAAAAACTCATAAAACATTGCTCTGAAAAATTGTTTTTGATGCAGTAAGCGTGCTACTTGGAAGAAAATATGTTAGCATTGTAGGGCGCATATAAAGTTTAGGCAAATTTATTGTCCCATTAGTGTAGCTTTTGCTCGCTGAAAGCGCTTGTGTAGCAACAAAATCAAAGTGCAACCGAAAAATTAAATGTAGAAGTCTTAGTAGCTATAAAAGAAGTGTTTAAATAGCTGTAATGCATTTAAAAATAGTGCTAAACAGTCATTTTTACCGATTTTACCCTTTTTGCAAGGACTACTGGAGGAAGTGGGGCGGGAGCGCGTAATGCTGAGGGTAGTAGGGCTACGCAGGTTTTGATTAGCATCCACAGGTGCGTGGAAATCGGTCATATCTTCGCTGGTGACCGGCAAATCGCGTAAGCCATCGGCCAGCCAGGGATAATCGTGTTGCAACGCTTGGAGGAATAAGTCAAACGCGTCGTCTTCTTTCTGGAGCAAGAGATCAATCAGGCCGTCGGCCCGGGCCTCGTGGGACGGTAATTTGGCTAATAGTTGATACTCGTGGGCGTCGATCACTTCGTCCCTTAATAAGAAGGCAGCCACGTCTTTGAGCACCAGACTGTTTTTAATATCGCGGCGTTTGTTCTCCAGGCGGATTTGGTTTTCAGCTCGCATGGTTAAAGCCTAGAAAACTGATCAGCAAATAAATATTAATTACTCCAATATTTATAGGTTTTGAAGCCATTATAGTGAGAAACTAAGGGTTGTTAGATGAGTATGTATTTTGGTATGGTAAAAGAGAGACGCTTACCTTGTTTGTTATGGTAGAAAGGCCGAAGGGGAACAAAGGACCTTGGGGAGGCTGTGCAAGGATGATGGCAGGTGCCTAGGCTGAGTTTGTAAGTTTTAGGGGTTGCTCACTTGTCAGGATGAGAGGAAACGTTCGTCGGACGATTGAGGCGCAAAGAGACGGAAGTGAGTTCGAAGATAGGAATGTAAGGTTTGATGAAAGCAATGAAGATGTTTGAAGAGGATACGCCAGGTCGTTAGCACACTCCCGCCATTTTCGCGAGATAATTTCTGTGAGTCACGTGACTTGGGTGTGACCATTTGCGGTTCGCTGGTTGTAAAAGGCGCGAAACTTCGAATTGTTATTTTGGAGGATTATTTTATTAGATTTTATATTTAGTCATACGGACTATTGGACGCGCCCCAACCCAAGTGACCTGAGACAAGAAGGGTGAAGTAGTCATATTGCTAAATTATAACGGATTTCGAATTAGAAGACTTCGTCTGTTTTGTGCGTGAGCCGTTGCTCGCGAATGAATAAGAGGATAAACCACTCTTCCGTAAATGCTGTACAGAACAGGTATGGAGTTCTCAAAATCGAACGCTGAAAACGTGAATGACCTTTGACTGAGAAGGCTTCGGGGTACTTGCTTAGCGCTTTTGCGTTATGTTTTGACGTAAGTTGTATACCTGTGATAGAAGCTCAACCGTCTTGCAGGTGCAGTTTACCTTTAAATGTGAGAGAATGTAGACCTTTTTCGAGAGTACCACATGAATGTCGTAAATAATGGTATTAATAGTACCTCTGCATAGTAAGGAAAATAAATTTTGGATAAAGGAACTAGTTCGTGGCTGAAGAAATTTATTTCAGAGAAATAAAAACAATTAAACAAGGAAATATATAATAAAGAACTGATGATAACAATATATTTCTGAGGAATACGGAAACGTTGCAAACAAAGATGCTCCAAAAGTACACAGTTGTAACCGGTGTTAAAAGATCGGATAAAGACCGCTCGGGCAAGACACAAGTGTGAATCCCTCTGGTGTGCAAGGCTGTAGACAAAATGTATACGTCAGTTAGAGTGTTGGTGTTCAATGCTACAAAACCTGATTTTCATAAATGCAAAACAACTTTGAAATATTTCTCAGATGTTTTCAGTCCGTCTTCTCTCATTTCTTGCAAAAATTATAGCACATAAAACTACAATAATTTTAGTGATTAAAAAATCAGAGGTAAAGTAAATGCCCACGAACGGATAAGATTTGATAGGGAAACAGCAACGATTCAC
Organism: Triops longicaudatus; assembly: GCA_022885665.1. NCBI lineage: Eukaryota > Metazoa > Arthropoda > Branchiopoda > Notostraca > Triopsidae > Triops > Triops longicaudatus. The sequence continues at coordinate 4,351 of JAGQDJ010000287.1, read as the reverse complement.
AAGAAAGTAAACAAAACTGAATTTGCGGCACTTTGATTAAAAACGGGTCTTAAACTAATCGAATCTGAAACGTTGACGTATTTGGCTTAAACTCAGAACTTCATAATATTTAAGGAAACTACTTACGTCTATGAAAAGGCCGTCGTAACTCGTAATGGTGGAAGAATACGAAGTGTAGACGAAAGTCATGGTAGTCTGTGGAATGAAAAGTATAGCATTGGTTGTTAAGTTATATGCTAATTGTACTGCTGTGTGACGTACCACATAGTGGAGCGTAACACCAAGAGCGGCACGGGCGAACTTTGGGTTCAAACTGTACTCGTCATCGGCGGAACTTTGCACATCAACTGCGCTAACCACAGGAGCATCTTTCACTTGGAGCAGATTTAACTCAGGGGCGATAGTAGTTTCAACACTTTGCATGTATCAAAGTAGACAAAAGATATAAACCCTTACAACTATTTCGTTAAATCAGTATGCGATCAAAGATTAGCTGATGGATGCTCATATGAAGGAGACAGAAGAATTCAAAACTGAGAATTTCGAAATTTCGAAAAAAAACTCACGTTTCCCGTTTGGTTGGTTGAATGTCAGCAAAGTCGATCTCTGTTCCGTTCAGAAACCTCGCCCGGGGTCTCTCGATAAATAAGTTGCGGCGAAATTATTTAAAACGGTAACATGTCGTAAGAAAACCTTGAAAAGCCGAGTAGCACGTACTGTAAAGAATTCATCATAAATGAAATAGTAGATAAACAAAGTGTAAATAAAATCTTACATGCGAGTTTCCCAGACGCTAGGAACTGTTGTAGTACTCAGGAAGAGTGCAGTACTGGTTACAGACGTTGGCTGGAATCGCTCCAGTAAAGCGTCTGTTGTGGAAGCCATTGCTAACGCAGCAATAACGAAAAGGAATTTCTGCATTTTCGCCAGTCGCAAGAGTCAAAGATCAAGCTAGTCACTGTTTGTCTCTCTAAAATGTTGAAAGACTACTGATGAAATAAGTAAATTCCGCTTGTTTTTATACTGGGTTTCAAAGTGGTTAGACTGGTTTTGGAATACAAATTTGAATTTGACGAAAAATTGGGCCTAGTTGCCCCCAAAGGCCCTAAAAGTTTGCCAGAGGCTTAAAGTTGAAAAATACCGGAATTGCTACAGCTTTAGGTGGTTAACCTTTAGTACGTTTCCTCTCTCTTGGATGAGGGGCGGACATATCCTTATTTTTTTTAAGTTACTTTGATGGAAATTTGATTGCCGTTTAGACAAGTATCAATGTATAATCTCCTCTTATGGTAATTAACGCTGTTCTAGAGGTGGTTGACATAAAGAAACGCTGTTTTTAAGAAACCAGAATTATGCGAAAATTACGCAAGTTCTGTTCAATCATAGTTATTTGTGTTGCACACATGGAAATCCAGAATAAGGATACTGTTGGTATAATAATTCTAACTATATACCATGTGAACACTTTCATAATTTGATCTAATGCGGAAAAACGTATGATAGTATAAGAGTTGTAGAAAAATTTGGGTGATTTTGCGTTTGGAACTATTGCCTTAAAAAGGGAAGCACGGAAAAGCTTTGGAAGGTGGTAGGCGCATAAATTACGATCTTGCAAAACCGCTGTAGGGTTAAACGAGTGAAGGCATCTTCAGTTATGATTTCACCCCACAGCAGGATCGAAATAACGGTTCCTGTGACCCTTATTTGCATAGCGATGTGATAACGGATGTGATTGTGGTATCAATGTCACGCCTACCTCGCTCGGGAAAATTGGATTTTGCTATTTCTTTGTTTTCTGGCAAAAAGTCAGGTAGCAAATTTCGTATAATGGTTGTCTTCTTCCTACAAGTGGAGAGATTTTTAAGGCTGGGGAACCTCGTTATTACAGTTGTAAAATGAAAGAAAAAATATGAGCCGTAGTGGAAATCAAACGAATTGTTAGCAAAGTTTTCTACAACGGTTACACTGGGATAAGTTTCTTTGTGTTCACGTATAGTGGGAAACAAACAACTTTCGAATGTCAATCATAGAAAAAATGCTAACTCAACAAATTAAACTGTGTTAAATCTAACACATTTGAAACTGTGTTGACTCTAACATCAATGGCTGACACATGCGTTAACACATCTAATTGTGTTAGAGTAATCACAATTTTTATCCGCCGTTGATGTTAGAGTTATCAGAGTTTTAACTGTGTTAAAGTTAACACAGTCTCTCCGCTATTGATTTTAGAGTTAAAACAGTTCTGAGAATGTAGATTTTTGACAGTACCACGTGAATATCGTACAAAATAGCATTAATAGTACCTCTGTGTAGTAAGGAGAGAAATTTTAGATAAAGGAACTGACTTGTGTCTGAAGAAATTTATTTCAGAGAAATAAAAACAATCAAACAAGAAAATACATAATAAAGAACTGATGATGACAATATTCTTCTGAGGAATATGGAAACGTTGCAGACAAAGATGCTCCAAAAGCACACAGTTGTAACCGGTGTTAATCTGTAACGTATTAGCTGTATTGTACAAGCAACAAGGATAACGACTAACTCTATACAGTTTGGAAAACATCAATATATACAACAGAGTATATAGCAAAGGCCAAGGTCAAGCTACTATGAAGAACATGCTAATCTAACCCTACGATTAGGTCACATACCACTACAACTCCCAAAGGCACTCTTACAAATCGATAAAATCAAGACCGTTCGGGCAAGACACAAGTGTTAATCCCTCTGGTGTGCAAGGCTGTAAACAAAATGTATACGTCAGTAAGAGTGTTGGTGTTCAATGCTACAAAACCTCATTTTGATCAATTGAAAACAACTTTGAAATACTTCTCAGATGTTTTCAGTCCGTCTTCTCTCATTTCTTGCAAAAATTATAGCACATAAAACTACAATAATTTTAGTGATTAAAAAATCAGAGGTAAAGTAAATGCCCACGAACGGATAAGATTTGATAGGGAAACAGCAACGATTCACAAGAAAGTCAATAAAACTGAATTTGCGGCACTTTGATTAAAAACGCGTCTTAAACTAAATTTGAAACATTGAGGTATTTGGCTTTAACTCTGAACATTACAATATTTAAGGAAACTACTTACGTATATGGCAATGGCGTCGTAACTCGTAATGGTGGAAGTATACGAAGTGAAGACGAATGTTGAGCTAGTCTATGGAATTGAAAGCATTGGTTGCTAAGTTGTTTGCTAGTTAAACTGCTGTATGACGTACCTCATAGAGGAGCGTAACACCAAAAGCGGCACGGGCAAACTTTGGGTTCAAACTGTACTTGTCATCGGTGGAGCTTTGCACATTAACTGTGCTAATTACAGGAGCATCCTTCGCTCGGAGCGGATTAAGCTCTGGGGCGACAGTAGTTTCAACACTTTGCATGCACCAAAGTAGAGCAAAGAAATAAATCCTTACTATGATTTCGTCAAGTCAATACACAATCAAAAATTAGCTAATTAATACACAAAAGAAAGACACAGAATAATTCAAAACTGAGAAGAACGAAATTTCGAAAAAAACTCACGTTTCCGGTTTGGTTGGTTGAATATCAGCAAAGTCGATCTCTGTTCCGTTCAGAAACCTCGCCCGGGGTCTCTCGATAAATAAGTTGCGGCGAAATTTTTTCAAACGGTAACATTTTGTAATTGGTATTTGAAAATTCGTGTAACACGTACTATAAAGAATTCATCACAAATGAAACAGTAGATAAATAAAGTATAAATAAAACCTTACATGCGAGTTTCCCAGACGCTAGGAGCTGTTGTAGTACTCAGGACAAAGGCAGTATTGGTTGTAGCCAGTGGCAGGAATCGCTGCATGAAAGCGTCTGTTGTAGAAGCCATTGTTAAAGCAGCGGTAACGAAAAGGAATTGGCGCATTTTCGAAAGTCGCAAGAGTCAATGGTCAAGCTAGTTCACTGTCACTGTCTCTAAAATGTTGAAAGACTACTGATGATATGGGTAAACTCTGCTTGCTTTTATACTCGTTACCGGAATAGTTGGACTGCTTTTGGAACATAGTTTAAATTTGGCAAAAATTTGGCTTCCTACTTACCCAAAAAGGTCGTAAAAATTTGGCAGAGGTTTACGGTTTAAAAAATACCGGAATTGTTACAGCGTCAGTTGCTTAACCTTAAGTACGTTTCCTCTCTCTCGTGGATGACAGGCGGGCATATATCCTTATGTTTTGTAATAGGCAAAGGGTTTAAGTTGCTTTGGTGGAAACTTGTATGTAGTTTAGACCAGAGGCGGCGCCAGGGGGGTGACCGTGGTGTCCATACACACCACGTCGGGGAATTGCTAAACCCCGTCGGGGAAGGCCAAAAATGGGTGTCGGG
>JAGQDJ010000304.1:20602-34730 GCA_022885665.1 Triops longicaudatus | reverse complement strand
AAAATTACTCATCTCCTTGTGTGAAAAGCAATGCTCAGCAAATAATTCAAACAACCCAACGAATGAATCCTCTACCTTTTCACGCGAAACAACTGCAACAATACGCCTCTAAACTTTGATCAAGAAGATAAACAAGCCCCCCAACTCTAACTTGCTAACATTTTACCCGTTACCCTCCCTCCTTTTTTGCCTTTTATTTCGGAAGTAAATGAAAGATTGTTTCAATCCCCGACACCACTCACGTAACGAGGATATTGCAAGGAACAGGCTAAAGGAGATAACAGAAAGCACTGATAACCTATTGTGTAAGTTTACAGCGAGCATAAAGAAAAGATACTCTTCATTTTGCTACAAGACTCGCGTGGCTGCAATGGCACCTTTTGGAGTTAAGTCGTTTCTCATTTGCTAATTGACAAACTCGCCCTCTTCATTTCTACCAACAATGCTTTCAATTTCGTCTCGACTAGAAAGAAGAGCTTGATATAAGATTTCCTTTCTCGTGGATGAAAAGCTAGGAGCATATTACCAATGAGGGAAATTACATGAAAAAAGAGGAGGGGTTGCTGGGTAGTGACTCTGCGAGGGATGCATTGTGTTAGAAATTTGCACCATACCGCGTATTTGGACTACTGAGCTCTATTGTTATCTCCTTTCATAAATACGACAAATCCTATTCGATTAAAATAGCATAAAGGGGTTTTTGACTAATTAACTGTCTACTTAAAGCAGAAGATTTTCATTTAGAGTGTACTCACAATCACCAGTGATATTTGCTTCACGGTAGAACTAGGGTGGGACAAGTGAAAAGCAGAGCATACGTTTCAGCAGAGACGGTAAGTTTTTGGGATCGAAAAAAGAGGCGAAGTGGGGTGGGAAAACGAGGCGGGAGGTGTGTGTTGAATGGTTTGTTTTGCAATGGCCATGCTTTGCTTTCGCTGAATGTGACTATGAACGCTTCACTATGGATAGATGGATGCTGTATACACGGATCAACCCACAAAAGGGATAAAAGGAGGCTTGCCAGTCAAGATCCACGCCAGTCATCCATCATCATCATTCTCATTAAAAACTTGGGGAAACTGTCCAAACTTGGGCATTAGCCGTGTTATGTGCTCGTTATAGCTGCTGCGGAACTCCATAATACAGTGACACACTCCGTTGCTCCCTAACTTTATTACGGACCAAAGGACCATGGCTGCCTCTCCTACATCGCTGAACCCATTTCTACCAGCAGCTGCCAGTATTGCAGCAGCAGACCTGCTTCTGGATGATTTGGTCCTAGGAAGGCGTAGACAAGTAGGATCCTAACTGCTGACTGAACTTTAACAAGTTCCAATACAAAATATCGCTTTGCTTAAACACTATTTCGCTTCCAGCGCCGCAATCGAACCACATTTTCGGCTCAACAGCTGGCAGAATTAGAAAGCTTATTCCAGAAGACTCGCTATCCCGATGTATTTCACAGAGAAGACGTGGCGCAACGTACAGGATTAACTGAAGCTCGTGTACAGGTACTACGTCTTAACTCTTCAGTTAAAGGTTTTTAATTCAGTTAACGGGTAAAAGCATAACGTTTACGTTTACGTGCAATGTACACGGATGGTTATGCGACCGTACCCAGAGGTGTAAGCACTATGCAAATAAAGTTACATTATTTTTAAGTCTGTAATAAAACTCCGAAACACAGGGGTCTTGACGCAACAAGCAAAACCCGTCCCCGGAAGGTCAGAATGTCTTATTATTTTAAATATAAAAATAGTAAAGAAAAGTAATTCTATTCTATTAATATAAACAACTGATCAATTTGTAATGCCGCATCTACCGTTCAGGTTTGACCCATCTACTAATTTAATTTTAACATGAGAGTGTTTTAAAGAAAAGACCAAAAATACTCAAGAAAAAGAAGTTCATTTTGCTCCCTCCTCTCTTTTTCAACGCTTTATCTCATAATAATATCATTTGGCTCTGATTTCTTGTTCAGCGGTAAGATGTTTTGACTCTCACGCATTGATACTTGGTGGGTGGCTCACTATACGAGACAGCGTTCGTTGTAAAGGAGGGTTGGGACAATACTAACGTTACGCGGAAGTAAGAAAAATCAAAACATTTGAACGAAAGGTTTCTAATGACTGTAAAAGTCACAGTTATTTCATATACCACAAGATAGCATTCTAAAAATTTGCATGTCGAATGACTGAGAATCAATTGAGATATTCAACAAACGCCTGAGTTCGCTGTCTTTCTTTTTCATCATAAAAAAAGTTAGGTACTTTTTCGCCCGTAGCGCTTACTGTTGAAAACCAAAAATATTTAAGCTTCTTTTCAATCTCTCACAATGCTAGCATATAACATAAGACCTAGAAATGAAAGGAGAATCGTAGAAAGAAATAGTTAACAGTCGTTTTCTCAACCGTGGGAAGCGAGTCGTGATAAACGGCAACGCTGCATGACGTAACTTGCTTTGGAGCTCAGAACTGACGGTTGTGAGAAAATTCATCTCAGACAGAAGGAGAACGGTTTTCTTAATTTAAGTAAATTAAGCAGTTTTAAACGATTATGAAGAAAATAAGTAAACTCCGTAGAAATAAAACACAATACCTATCCATTGGACGTAGTCATGGTAACCATGTGGTGTTTTAAAATGGCGTCTCCATAATACGTTGCACTTTTCTGTTTATTTACACAGTTGTTCTTAAACTATACTATTTCGTAACGTAAATGAACCAAGAAAGTTCCAATATTGATTGAGTCTGCAACTGCAAACTTTCATCACGATACGTTTAATCTATCATTAGAAATTAGATGATTAAAAAAAAAATAGATGGTTAAACTTTCTTTGGGGAAAACGCACGTTAAACACAACGTTACCCTTAACGGGTTATAATGTTGTAACTTGCGAGAGCCTCCTAGTTTGAAGGCTAGTTTTATTTTATTTTGCGTTTTAAAAAGGCATACTATGGCTTAACAGGGAGCAGAGGTACAATTAAGGTGATAACCAGGATTTTGGTTAGGGGGATGGGGGTTCGAGAGGGGGTTTGCCATATGCATTTTTGGTGGGCATTTGGCTTTTCTCAACCTTTCCCATTATAAATTAAACATTTCGAGAGGGTTCAAACTTCCACTACCCCCACCCACCTAAATTCGGCCTTGGGTATAACTACATCTAGTGATTTTACCTTCAAATAATAGTTAAATTTGTGTTACCAGAAAAAAACTGACATGCACGAAATTTTACTTTTCTCCCTAACTTCCTCTACCAGTCTACATCTCCCATCCGCGAACGCGTTCGTTGCGCCAGTTGTTTGCTGTGCCGTATACGAGGCATTTGTGGTATGAGCCACAAATGAATTTTTATTGGATCTGTAGCGTTACATGTTGTTGAACTGTTGACCACAGCGTAATCATAATAAGTATGAACATACTACCATCTGAGCTTTCACTGAAGTATGTCCGTTACGGTAAAATTTTACTTCAAAGGCTTAAAAATGTTTGGTACTTCAGATACCTAATTTAGCAACGAGCTTTAGTTTAGACTATATGTATCCATGCATAAAAAATTCATCATTATTACTTGTAATTTCGACTAAAGCAAGTCAGTTTTTATCATTAATAACGTGACTGCTTATAACTGATGAACACTACCGATAACTTTAAAATTTTTACTGAAAATAGTCATTACATCTTTTAAACTTAAACAGCACTTGCGTTAAAAACGTGACGAATACTACGGCTGTAAAATACTGATCAAATTAAACTATTAATCTATTTTATATTCGATTTTGCTCTTGGAATTGCAATCAAGATTGTGTATAGAGCTTTTGAGAAAGTGGCGCTTACAGGAATAAATTATTTTTTAAGTTTAGGTTAGCAAGTCGCGCATCCACAATTCTGATGATATACAGCTAACTAATCAACAAGTGTTTGACGACTTTGTTGAAGCAAATGTACATCACCAGGGTATTTCGAAGTAATACACCAGAACCGTAAAAAAATTCTAATTTGGAAACAAAAACAACTTCAAATCGTTGATGCCCACCATTGGTGTATATTTACGCTCTAATCTAAGTGAATACAACAATGATTACTACATAGTTAGCACCCAAAAATTTGTACCGAAGTCTCTTTTGGCCTTTATCCCAGATCTAACGGAGGTCATTATCTTAACACTTCGCAATTATGCTCCACATACTAATGAAATACTAACGAAAAGTTTGCACAAGACTGGTTGTGAGACTCGGACTGTTTCTTAAAATGATTTATGTGAATTACTAGATAGTTTCAAAACTTTCAGGTCCTGAGCTAATTTGTGCTACACAAATGCTTTGTTCTTCTTCATTACCCATTATTGCTGGGGCAGGTCGTACTTAGAGCCAAAACTTGAGTCGGCGTTTTCGGAATCCACTGAACTTGATTGAATTAGGAAACATTCCGAAGAAAAAAATGTCAGTGAGTTGCATACTACGCCAGAGCCATAACCAATATGACTGCCATTCAACAGAAATTTTTTTTAACGTTATTGCATTAAAACGGTTCAGCCGACATTAAATATTTCTGCCGTAAAATTTATTTTTACTGCCTACGATCAATACTTGATCGATTAAATTTCAATTTTCACTTTTGTTAAAAAAAAAACTCAAAAAGTTTTGTAACATCTACAAATTTGCAAAAGATTTTTTTAAAATATATAATTAATTCATTATCTGCATTATGTAGCATAATTTTACTGACACAAAAGTTTTCAGAAATATTTCACTATGTTTCAAAAATCGACTTCTAAGCAATTCCTATGTCACTTGCACATAGGAAAAGAAGTTATACAGTTAACTTAAATGGGCGTTATTTTGGGGTTCTTTCTACACAAGTGGAGTACATGCTAATAGCTTAAAGCATTTTGCAGTCATACGCAATAAATTAGTTGCAGATTGCTACAAAAGAATATCCGCACGAGAAACACTCACTTACTTATTTCTTAAGGAGAAGTACAGAAAAACGTTTTGGAACTTTGAACCCTCGAATACAATCCGAAGTTGCTTGGAAATTAACAGAAGAACAAACTTTGTCTTATATTTGGGTCTGTGGAAAGTTTTAACAACACAATTTCGTTGTTCTGAGTGCACACGGATTCTTCGTAATTACAGTGCTGAAGAGTTTCTTATGTTAGACTTCATTTCAGCTGGCTGAGAATTAAGTTTCCGGCCAGAATGTCTTTTACTGGCTTATAGGTTTGTTATGAAAGTTTGATAAATATCAAAAGAGGTCCGCAGAGAGAAAAAAAATGCCTTTTTAAGCCTCTGTTATTATTTCGTCACGATGTTTGCGGTATAGAAGATTGCGGATCTAATGCATTTAAATGGTCAGGTATGGTTCCAGAATCGCCGGGCCAAATGGCGGAAGACCACTCGTCTTCAACTGCTCCAAGATCCTTGGCGATTGCGTTATTTGGGCCTGTTTTATGGCCATCATCAAAGTCTGTTAGGTAACGATTTTTCCTTCATGGTATAGCTCTATTCCCTAACAATCGCCTGTGACCATGCAAGAGCAAGAAACGGACACGGAGGAAATGGACTTGCCTGTTATTTTCTCCTTTTTATTTCTCCTCTTTCTTTCTAGCAGGTGCACAACCACTTTGCACTCCAACTACGATTACGGCAGCACCACCAACAACGCCTTCTTCAACGGCAATCGCTTTTCAGCCCTACAGTGGTATGGTAACGCTGTCGGAGAATGATCGCCAAGTGACGGATAAGTAAGTCACAAGAAAAGCAAGCAAAAAATAAATAAATTAAAAAAAATAATCCCCGAGTCGACCACCACCCGTCCGATACTTACCAAGGGCTTAGCTTATAAGGGTTACCCAAAGTGAGTTCAGGTAAATAAAAGAAGTGATTACACAGACAGAGGCTGTTGTCTCCGACTCTTATCCCTATTATTACTTCCTATTCCCGATTGCTTTTTCTCTGCTCAGAAATGCATTTTCTTGGCGTTGTCCCGAGCAGCGGAAAGGAGTGGGGAGAAGCAATCAATAGCACGGGTTTTATTTGCTTTATACTACCCTCCAGGGACCATAAGAAAAGAATCCTAGCAGGGAACCCTATTTCTTACAGTTCTAAGACGCTGTTTTCGTTTTTTCTTGCCTTTTTGTGTACAAAAATACTCACGTCCACATTTTTGTAGAAGGGAGTAATTGTGCAACTGACCCATAAAGTAGAGCCTGCGCTTTCACCCTCTTCCAGTTATGATGTCACAAATATTAAAAGACGGAGTCCTGAAGTAGTACGAGAACAACTACGAACAGTGATCCCCCATTTACGCGGTCTCGTTTTACGCGATTTTGTTTTCACGCGGTCGGAAACTTGGTAAAGTTTAGCTAACATTTACAATAATCAGGACACCGTAAATCAAAATTATATATTCTGGCTTTTTTTCAATACAAAAAGATAACTATTCTGGCTTTAAAAAGCTAAACTTTGAAGCATTACAACATTTAACTTCTGTAATTTGCAATATTCTTTAATGGCTTCTGGTAACAACAGTCTAAAAATTGCTCTAATATAATAGATCACCCTTTCTGTGTACGTAGAACTAAAATTATATATATATATATATATATATATATATATATATATATATATATATATATATATATATATATATATATATATATATATATATATATATAAAAAAAAAAACATTAGAGAACTGAATTTTCAACGAACACATCGAACTTGTATAGCAGAGAAAATTCCGGAAGGCTTGAAATCTTGCTCTTTTGCAATGTTAGCTGAAATGTTAACGTGAATTTTGGGCAAATTTTAGTTATAGTTTAAAGGGCAATGGACATGAAAAATGCATACTGAGATTGTAATGAAATCTAATGCATATTTTTCTAAGGACTCTTTTGTTTCCGTGTTTTCTGAGAAGTAGTTCCAGAGTTATTTACTCGCAAACCTTTGGCATTTTCCCCGCCACGAAAAGTGTGACGTCACTGTGCTGAAAGCATGGGAGGTGTGGCTTGCGGGCGCTTGCTTATACACTGTGCTGGTAGACTTGCTCTTGTTTTTTTAAAGTTTTACTCAGAAAAATGACAAGTAAAGTACCACCAAGGGCGAATAAACAATGTGCTAATTTTTGTTTTGCCTACAGTTGTCACAACAGTGAAAAATCGTGGTATAAAAACTATATTTTTTCAGAAGATGAACGAAGACGGCAAGAGGTTTTGCAAGTTCAAAGGACTAGTGGTGCATTAATTTTGGACAAGACTATTTTTCCAACAAGTGTTGTAGTCGTAAATCTTATTTAAGAAAAACTGCTTGATTTTTTAAACAAAGAGTAACAATTATGTCCAGTTTACAGTGTCTCCCGAGCCTTCAGTCAACATGGCAAAGACATGCCAAAAATCGAACTCCCCATGCACCCGAACAGAATACTTTTGGATAAATAGTCACAACGGAGTATCTGAGATAATAAACTAACAATATTCTCCTGCTTTTGTCGGGGTTTTAGTCTCTGAGTTGCGTTTTCTTTCCCATTTCCATGGCAAGTCGCGTCCTCCCTGACCCCGACACGCTCCCCTCTAAGCTCTCCTGCAAAAGCCCATAAGCTTTAGCATGGGGAAACGCTTACAGTTTGATAGGTAACTTCGAACATCGTATTTGCTTGGATATTTGTGACGTCAACAATGTCTCGATTTACGCGACATAATGAGCTGTCTTTCTACTATCTCTTTGGAAGGAAACGGAGCTTCGGCCTTCTCAAGTTACCTTTTGCTAGTAAAAATTCAAAAGACTTCACAGTTGTGCCCAAAAGTATCTTATTTCAACCTGCTGTCGCGAAATAAGTTGAAATAAAAGCTTTATCTTTGCCATCTTGAGCAAGTTTATTTATCGCTGGACCAGGAATACCTAGTTTGTTGCATTGTGCTGAGTACTTGAGGAAAACCTGACTACGTTTATCAACAAAACACAGTGGTTTGAACTCCACATTTCTCATATATCTCCGTTATTATTTCGCACCTGAGAAGAAGAAACAAATATCTAGAAATTAGATTTTTTACTCCTAGTTGTAAAATACTTTTTCTTTTGATGCCCAGTGCCCTTTAAAAGTTTTAGATGTCGATTTTGTAGAAAAAGAACTAAAATTCAGAGTTGGTAGAAATGAACATGTGTATTGGACGCGTAAATTACTGGGAATAGTTTAACAAGAGCCGCCGAATATCAGAGATCGCATGTGAATTAAATCGCAGGATTTATGACCCATTTTTTCTCAAAATAGAAATTAGCTCATGAGACTTAGTGTCTTGTATTAACGCGGGGAATGCCATGATAGGGTGTCTGTCGGGGATCAAAACTTAATTCTTGAGGGACATTATAGCCGAGTTCGATGTTGCTTGAATCGGATTGAAAATTGGTGTAGTTAGGTGATCTTTTCCTGCAGGTCATATAACCGATTATGGCCGAGGAAACGACGGTGAATAAAATAGCGCCGCCTAACACTGAACCGACGGTTATGAGAACCGTTTTCTGTTCTTGGTACGAAGGGGTTGTGACGGGAATTTTTGTAGAAGTAACAGGAATAGCTGAAGACGATGAAACTGTGGAAGAGGATTCAAAATTAGTCGCGTCCGTCGTTTCTGTAGTAGGTGAAGTTGTTGTAGAAATTCTTGTTGAACTCAAAACTGTAGTTCTGGCGTCCGTTGATTGCGAATAAGGCTCGGTTTTGCTTGAAGAAGCTCCTGTTGATGCTGTGGATCTGGCAGTGCTACCCGTTGTTTCCGTAGTAGGTGAAGAAGTGCTCAGTGCTTCGGTTGAAATTGAAACTGTCGTTGTGTCGGTTGTTTCTGAAGTCGATGGAGCTATAGATGTGTGAATTTTTGTAGAAATGGAACTTGTACTTGTGGCGTCCGTTGAATGCGAAGTAGGTAAAACTGTAGTAGAAGAAGCTACGACAGAAGTTGTAGCTGTGCCAGTGCTGTCCGTTGTTTCCATACTAGGTGAAGATGTGCTGGCCGAAGGTTCCAAGGAAGTTGAAGTTGTAGAACTAGTGTCCGTTGATTCTGTAGTAGGTGAAGAAGTGCTCAAAGCTTCGGTTGAAGTTGAAATTGTAGTTGTGTCCGTTGTTTCTGAAGTCGATGAAGCTATAGATGTATGAATCCTTGTAGAAATGGAAGTTGTAGTTGTGGCGTCCGTTGAATGCGACGTAGGTAAAACTGTAGTAGAAGTTGTAGCTGTGCCAGTGCTGTCCGTTGTTCCTATACGAGGTGAAGATGTACCGGCCGAAGGCTCCATTGAAGTTGAAGCTGTAGAACTAGTTTCCGTTGTTTCCGGAGTAGCCGACTCCGAAGTAGAGGAACTTTGAATTGTTGTTGAAGCGGTAACATCCGTTGATTGCAAAGTAGATGGCGGTGTACTAGCCAAAGTTTCGGAGGAAGTTGAACTTAAAGTAGTGATGTCCGTTGTTTCCGTAAGAAGTGATGGGGTGGTAGACCAAGTTTCGCTAAAAGTTATAGACGTGCCAGTTATGTCCGTTGTTTCTGTAGCAAGTGAAGTTCCTGTTGAACTTAAAGCTGTCGTTCTAGCGTCCGTTGATTCTGAACTAGGTTCGGCTGTGCTTGACGAAACTCCTGCGTTAGATGTAGAGATGTTAACACTGTCCGTTATTTCCGTAGGAGGTGAAGTTGTATCAGAAGTTCTCGTTGAATTTGCGATATCGGTGTCCGTTGTTTCGGTAACAGGTGAAGCTGTGGTAGACCAAGTTGTCTTGGAAGTTAAAGCTGCCGTTGTGGCGTCTGTGGAGGCCGAAGTAGCTAGAATTGTACTGGACGAAGCTGTCACCGACGTTGAAGGCGTGACGTCCGTTGTTGCCGAGTCAGTTGGTGAGTCGTCAGTGCTCTTCGTAGTCGTAGTAAATACCGTTGAATAATCTGAAGAAATGGTAGTTTCTTCGGTGCTTGTCGTATTCAGTACAGATTCTGTTGGAGAAGTCGTTGGTGACGGTGACGAAGGCTCCGATGAAACGGGAGAAATTTCGGTACTGCGCGTAGTCACGGTGGATTCCGTCGTTGAAGGCGATTGTGAAGCAGGGGCTGAGTGTGCAGTACTCAACGCAGTGCTGAAGGTACTTGAAGGACTAGTAGAAGTCACTATCGAGGGAGTGGTCAAATTCGGGGTCGTGGTGCTTGAAGTACTGGTCGAAGTAGGAGTAGTTGACGTGCTTGCCGCGGTGCTTTTTGTTGGCCTGTGAGTGTTATCAGTTTTCTTTACGAGCCTCAGACGTGCTGGCGTAGTACTGGATGTTGCGTTTACCGGTGCGTTGACACGTACCACAACATCACGCCCTACATTCGGGCTGTATTCGCTCTGATTGTTGTCACCCGCGTGCATTAGTTTGTGATCTTTCTCTAGTAATGAAAAGTCTTTCAGAGAATGTCTAGGATCTTGAACCGAGCTTTTTTGCAATGTAGCACCGTTGGCAGTGGCCAAGAGCCAGTACATGGCTAACCCGAAAATAACTTTGAAGGAAAAAGACATTTTCCACTTAAAGTCGCGAAGTGCGCTATCCGTGGTTATGAATTGTTATCTCTTCATAGAATCAGTTGTCTGTTCGGTAGAGCCGTTCCTTCCGCGCTTTTGGTTTCTGAAACAAAGTACCGACAGGACGCTTGATTTCTTCTGTATTTGCTGCGGTACTAGAAGAAAACAAGATGTGAAAAATAAGTTGTGCGTGCATAGCCTAACGAATCTCACGAAAGCAATAAGATGACCGAGGAATAATAAATCATAATTGGAAATAATTAATGATAAGTAACATGCATTTGATTAACCCCGATGAACTGAAAATAAATAAAAATTGGGATTAATTTGAGTAATGGCATAAGTGATTGTTCAGAGTATGGCAGCTACGAAACTGAATAAGAAAGCAAGCCTATATCCATTGTTACGTAGAAAGTACGTAGTACAGCTAATAATAAAAACACTAAAAAAATCAACATAACTAGTGTGTTAAACACTAACAAATAAGTATTGCGATCTTCAAGAAGTGTTAACTAACCAGTATAGCAAAACACTGTTTTATAGCAACACACAATGAAAATGTTAGTTACAGCTGCACAAGGATTCTTAGACGAGGCTCACATGAGTGCCAATACTTTAGTGTGTACAATAATGAGTAGGAACATTTTATTGGCTGTATCAGTGGACCGAAAAATGTCGACATCTAAATCTTTAACTTTTTTTCTTCTGTCTGTAAATAGCAGAAGGAATTATGTGAGGATAAAGCTTGCCTCATGTGCTAATCCATAGCGTTTCTGATGAGTTGTTATCAATTTTTGGCCATCCTGTTTTACAACGACAGCAGAATATTGTTCGTAAGAATGTTCGGCACGAATAACTGATAACTTTTAGTCACTCTTGCCTTTGACATTTGCGAAAAAAATTTATAAAAAAAATCAGAGTAAAAAAACAAAAATAAGTAATAGTAATCTAAAAACGTATGAAAGCGCTGTGGCTTTAATTAATGTTTTAGTCTTCAAGTGTGATCTTGGAACTTTAGCAAAGATAAGGTGATTCTTTCCATTTTTTTAGCAAAAGAAAAGATATGACGCCATTCCGGTCGAAAGTAAGCTTTTTGCAATTAATTCTGGATTAGGTTTACGTTTCTCGAGCAAATAAGGAAAAGAATTAATTTTCTTGGTATATTATCGTAAACGGTTAAGCTAGAAAACGGAATAAATCAATGACAATCTAGTCTGTACGATATTTTCGTAACACTTCTCGCCAAATCGGTGCCAAATGTATCTTTTTACCGATTAGCAGACTGTGATAAAGAATTCTGCGTCTGATGTGTTTCTTGGATGGAAAACAGGTTTACCAGGAATTGTTTCATGTTAGTAAGCGTAATGTGTCTTGGTGAAAAAGTAGAATCTCGTTTTAATGAAGCTGATGGCAAGAGCCAAGCTTTTAACTTCGGACGCTTTTTTGCACTCAGTGCTTAAAAGCACGTTGACCATAGCGGACAGTACGTTGTAACGAGATGCTAAATACGTGCATTTGCTCATCGTGGTGTCAGACCCCACGCGGCATCGGTATCTGTTTTTTGAATGACAGGTAAAACTTTGGCACGCTTCCTACTTTCGTCTATTTGTGATATAAAAGCCAAGCCTTTGGTATCTTTCATCAATATTCCGTATAGCCTGATGAAGTTTGATAAAGCTTCACTTAAAAAGCATTGTTAAACGAAAATGTTTTTTAGGAAAAGCTTAACTAAGATAAAATTAAGTACGAGGCTGTGAAAAGAGACAAACTTACCTGTTCAGGAAATCTTGAAATTAATCGTTTTCGTTTGAAAGCTTTGCAAAGGAGGAATTTCAGCAGGATTCGGGCAAATCAAGTGTCCCAAGTTTCCTGTTAGCAAATTAAGTTATTTTTGTTATGGTTGCTACTGCAGTCGAAAAGAAACTAGAGCGTATTCAATCACTTCAACCTCTTCGCTTTTCGTGTCACTGCCCAAACGGGAGTTGGCGAATTTGGCTATAGTACTGGCAGTTGAGCTTCTCCTCGCAAAAGTAGCCCTGTAGTCTTATCTTTGGCACTGAAAGTGTCACCTGGTATCGAACATCTATTTTAATTGAGCCTCGACCGAAATAAACGATAAGAAGTTCATGAAAAAGCGCAAGAATTTGTATCTCGCTGTTTTCCATTGAAGAACTCGGAAAATTCCTATTGCATTAACTTGGACACCTCTCTTGTTTGGCATTACTTTTATATATTAAGTGAAGGTCAATGAAAGCCTTGTAGAAGTAATAATAACAATCAGTAAGCGCCCGATTTTTAAGCTGGTTCGTAAAAAAGACATAAAAACGTACTAGTTAGGGCTAATTTTCGGAATTGTAGGTATTTCTTCGATACAGGTACAAAAATAGAAGTATACTGTAAAATACTGAAAAATTCGAATTTCCTGAACGAATTGGAGATATTTTTTTTAGTAATTAGGGTTATCGCGAAAATTGACAAGGTTCCAAAGGAAAACGGTGATTATCACAGATATCAAATTGTACTCGTGTAGTCTTATCATCCTGTTTTCAAATGCGAGCAGCTGATGATAGCCTGAAGCAACTGGTGGTCCAACAGCGAATTTATCTGTGATGGCAAAAAGAAAAGCTTGTGGACTTAATCTAAAATAATATCTGTAGGTATTTTTATTTATTTTTTTATTCACGGAAATATAGCTCAAAAGAGCGTTAGGTCTAATGATTTCCGTTTACCATAGCTCATGAAATATATTAAAAAATAAATTGTTATAGAAGAATTCGGTATTTTGTTGAACGTGAAGTTTATTTAACAAAAATTTCGGCACCGAACACAGGCATTGTACAAATGATAAATGATCGGCTATGTAAGTAAAAATGATTCAATAAATCAATTCATAATTCATATGAATTGGCAAGCGAGAAGCCTTAAGGAATAACTATTCGAGGAAGGCCGCTAAATTCTCGTTGTCGAGGATCGGGATTAAGGTCGGGCTCAGAGCTAAAACCAAGTTCGAGGTTGCCAAAATTAGGGCTAAATTGGGAAAACTTGGGTGATTTTTTCCTACAAGACATGACGAGTATTATAATGCTAGAAACGGCTATGAAGGTGGCGGCGCCACCTAAGACTGAACCGACGGTTATGAGCACTATTTTTTGTTGCTCGTAAGACGGCGTTGTCGAGATTAAATGTTCGGAGGTTAGCGTAATATCAGAAGAGGAAGTTGGGTCGGTGAAGCTGGAAGTGGTGACAGAAGCTGCTGTTGTTGATGAATTAGGAATTGACTCGGATGTAGAGAGGGGACTAGACGTAGACATCCCTTCAGAAAATGTGGTGGTAGAAGCAATCGTTGTTGTTGGGAGAGAACGGGAAGTCGTGGTATCTGAAGCAATCGTTGTTGTTATGGCAGAATCGGAAGTCGTGGTATCTGGAGCACTCGTTGTAGTTGGAAGAGAATCGGAAGTCGTGGTATCTGGAGCAATCGTTGTAGTTGGAAGAGAATCGGAGGTCGTTTTGTCTGAAGCACTCGTTGTAGTTGGAAGAGAATCGGAAGTCGTGGTCTCAGAAGCAATCGTTGTAGTTGGAAGAGAATCGGAAGTCGTGGT
>JAGQDJ010000304.1:0-19658 GCA_022885665.1 Triops longicaudatus | reverse complement strand
AGAGAATCGGAAGTCGTGGTATCAAATGCAGCCGTTGTAGTTGGAAGAGAATCGGAAGTCGTGGTATCAAAAGCAGTTGTTGTAGTTGGAAGAGAATCGGAAGTCGTGGTATCAAGAGCAGCCGTTGTAGTTGGAAGAGAATCGGAAGTCGTGGTATCAAAAGCAGTCGCTGTTGTAGTTATTATGTCATACGGACTGTGTGTAGTGATGTCCATTTTCGTTGGCGTAATTGATTCCGTTGTGAGCTCCTCCGATGTTTTTACATTGTTGGTCTTTTGAAACTCCGTTGGAGAGACTGAATCTGTACTAAAAGAGGACATTATATCTATTGTGTTAAGGTTATCACTTATCTCTGTTGTGTCTGTGTAGTCACTCTCGTAACTCCAAGCGTCAGAATTTGTATTCGGAGAAAGCTCCGTGGAAACTATGGACATACTGTTGTTCACTATGACAATTGAGTTGATTGCCAATACCGCCGTTTCGCTGAGCTTCCTTGTTCCTTGGACACAAATCTAGTTAATATCACATTTAGTAGTTGCCGCTCTATCTTGTGCAATATTACCTTTATCTTCGTATTCGTTGGTGGAATGGTAATATTCGCGATCTCCCATCCATTGGTTTTGTTAAGAGTCACAAAAGTTCCATTGTGACTGTTGGAAACCATTTTGTTTACTTTCAGTTCAGTATCCGTTGCCCTGTTACTCCGCATCCAATACTTTATCTGCAGTAATCCACCGGCTGGAAATGATAAGTCATTCTTAGTGTGATAGTGCGCTATGTTGCTAGATCCATTATTATTGTCAATTTGAATGTATCCGAAGTCTCCTGTAGGTTTCTCTCTAGGCGACGGATCTTTCGAATTATTGCGATGAATCCATTGGTCTTCCCGTTTGCCGTTTGTCCAGTATTCGCTCTCAGTTATTTCATTGTAGTCATCCACCATCTCGTTATTAGAACTTGTTTGCTTGACTATATTATCCACTAAGCTTTCAAGTTCATAGGCTGGGTTTTTTACCAAATAATCGCCTTCGGCAGCATTCACAAGCCAACACATGGGCCAAATGGCCAGTAATGTAGTGACTACTTTTGTTAGAGTAGACATTTCTTTAGGTTATCACTATCTTTCACATCCAGCCAACTTTTGACATCAGTGCTAATTAAAGTTCCTCTCAGTAAGTAACTGTTCACAATTTCCGATATAAAATACCGCCACGACACGGTCTTCCCTAACTTTGTATTGCAAATTTTTATACGGGTTTTGTTTTAAATAGCACGACTTTTGGCGTGTACAGAGAAGATTCGTCAACTATGGTTTGGCCTGCGGTTTTACTAGTGAGCGAAATTCCTGGTCTGCCCGTATAGCCCATAATTTATTATCTCTACCTTACCTCTTTCGCAACGCCCAAGCTTGCATCACCTTTTAAATTCTACCGTTTTAGTACTTCATTATCAACACGTCCCTCCCAATCGTGTTGTTACAAAAAATGCCGCCTTGTTCTGTTACTCTGTAGTCTGAAGTTCGTATGTCTGTTCAGAACTCGATAACGCTGATAACTCTGCTAGTGCTTTTCACAACTACTTTAGATGAAGACGGCAGGCACACACATGCCTCACACAAAGGAAAATATAAGACTAGCAGTCCGTAGAAATTAAAGGGCAAACACTGAGATGAACGCAATTCAATGGAAAATATAAAGTTAACAGAGGACACAAAGTTCTAAAAATAACTTCATGAAGACGAAAATAGTGGAAAGAATCTACGTCTGTATTTGAAAATAAAACAAGAAAGGAAAAATGAGAAAATTTGTATGTTGGTTTCATCTAAATTTAAGGAATGTCAATGCGAGCTCTCAATCGCCGGAAAATGCTAGACTTCGCAATATGTTTCCTTTGCCTAAAGCCTTGCCAAAGATAAAAGGTGCATTCCTCATTGGCTGCTTACGCGGTGTAAATCTTCGCTGATTAATGTGTAATTCAGCATAATCCCCAAATGGCAAGTGGAAAATGTTAATCGCTTCCAGTTTACAACTTCATGGCACGCCCGTTGATTAGGCGTTTATTGTCTACCTTATCGCAAAGTGTAACAAAATGCATGTAAAATATAAACATCCTTATTCTTTTTATCTTCTTGACTTTTCGCACGTGAAGTCTGTGAAAAAATGTTTCACCTAAATCCAAGTTATGAGCCAGAATAATATGCGTAATTTCGTAATAATTTCGTTTTTATACTTCCATTTCAACATTCACATTTTATGGATAAATTATGTAATGAAAAATATATTTTGAAGAGTTGTGTCACGTCATTTGCGTGACAACAATAGACAAAGAGAGTTTTCCAAGATTCGTCTGGGTGTTATAGATGCATTAATTTAGTAGTAATTCAAACCCAAGTTTTTTAGTAGAGCCAAAATCTCTATTTCCTATAATTTTCTTTCCTATAAAACATTTCGTTTCACGATACGTTTGCGTTCCTTCAAGGAATCCTTGTAGTAACACTATTAAACTCTTTTAATTCTTTTAACTGCATTGCTTTTGAATATCACTAAATCGAATTCCACAAACGGCTCCCTCCCCAAAAAGCGTACGACTAGACAACCAAAACAAGGGGGGGAAAAGGCACAATCTTTTTTCATAAAAGCGACAAATTCAGGAATCGCGGTGTTCGCACGAATCGGCGAGTCCCCGGACGCCCCCACACAACCACGGTGCCATCCGAGCCAGACGCGTACAAATGTTGGGCATCGATCGAGTAACACAAGCTATTTTAATTAAAGTACAAATAATTAATTAACAATTTCCATAAATACATAACTTAATACGAATGCATAAAATTACACTAAAAAACGAACTAAAAGAGGCACATTTAATAAAAAAAAGCCAGAAAAATGGAAACAAAACCAAAGAATGAGACAGAAATCAAATACGAAAAAATACGAAAACGTAGAAATGAATATCGAATCAAGTGAAAGTGTGTCGTAAGTTCAAAACTAACAATTCCTTACCTAATTACAGGCTTCGTAAATTCAGATGCGCTCAATTCACGCAAAGCAGTCAAATCCCATGAGCTCCATAACCTAAATGCAATGGAAAAAAGCCATAGTTGTCTTAAGGTCATTTTTGTTCCGAAGCAACCTTTGTGTCAAAATAATAACAAAAACCTTAAAAATGCTAAGAAACAAAAAAAATCGCAATAGATGTTAAAATAAACAAATAAAAATATATGCAGAAAAATCACCACGAATTTACGCAAGAAAAATTTCCAACAAATAACACAAAAATGAAAAAAAAATTGAAAATTATAGCCTTTTTTATTATTAATTTTCTAGAACGTCTTTTTTCATTTTTTTTTCAAAATAATAATATTAATAAACAAATAGATGCATTTACCTGACAAGTCCGTTGCTATGGCCAGTGACAACTACGTTAACGCAACTTCCTTCAGGAGCGTTCGAGAAGCACAATGCCGTAATTAAAGGACTGCTGGTCACTGCGTTGACCAATTCTCCGTTGACAGTATTCAAGGCTAAGCGTGAAAATTTCATTTCCAAGTGAGTCACCGTCGCCACGTCGCCCAAAGTTCCACTAATCGCTATCAGAGTCACGGCACTCGTCCTTAAAGGACCGTTTTCTACTTCTCCCAGCGATCTCACGTACGTTAACCTGAAATTCGCATAACCCAACAAGAAAATTAACACAAATAGTTTCTCTTTGACTACTCTATTCTATCAGGATTCTTAGCTGCGTCACACGGGCATCTCGAATAAAATTGGAACTCGGGTAAATTCTTAAGGATTGGTCAGTCCCGAGCCTACGAATTTAAGCGAGTTCGACCGTACAACTAAAGTAAGGAAAATAGGAAGTATGGCTACAATAACTATACAAATTCACGAAAAAACAAAACGGAAAATCTAAATTGAGAGACAAGGACACAAGGAAAAAGGTGAACTATGAACGCAAAAATACGTCGAAAACGAAAGTTAAACGTGAAATTTCGAAAATTATCTAGAAATTAACCTAAAATTACGCTGACATCTAAAACAAAAGAAAAAAAAATGAGGCTAAACTCCGTACGAGTTACTGTCCCAGAGTATGCTAGTGCCGTCTTGGCTAGAGGACGCCACTATGCTGAAGGCGGGGCACGGTTGGATGCAACAAACGGGTCCTTGGTGACCTTGCAAGGTCACGGGCGTGCCTTTGAGCTCTAAGCTGCCTTTAGCCGCGTCGAAATTCAACTGATAGACTTTAATCAGTCCCGAAAGATGGCCCACCCACAATAAACGATTCTCCGGTGCGCATGCGCAGATACAAACCTGTGCAAATAGTTCAAAGAAAAAACATCAGAAATCTCGTCTAGGCAGTAATACTGTAAACAGTCAAAAAACACTTTTACGTCACACTACCAAAATAACAAACTTAGAGCTGTGTATTAGTGAGAATTAAGTCTAATTATAAGAAGCGAACGTAGTTGAAATAATGTTTTTCTAATTCAGATGAAAAATACACATATTCTGAAAATAAATATTGACTAATGTTTTGTGTAAGTATTTTTAGTCTGAGAGCTTTAATTCTGAAAAGATTTTTACTTTCAGTGTTTAGTTTTGAGTTGGCTGGGCAAGAAACTTGGCAAAATCAAGATTGTTAAAACAAACTAAGAATTACTGGATCGTGGACCGAAGACTTGATCAAAGGTTTAGTAGGTTGATCGCGTTTCAGTTTGACGCGGATGATTCCGTCAGCGTGGTCCCATAGTACAAGCCCCGCCCCTAGCACCGCACTCGCTTGAAGGTTGAAAATCGCTGGAAAACGCAAAAAAAAAAATACGTCAATAATTGAAAAAAGTATGAACAACTCGTTGATTGAACATATTTTCAAGCATAAAAGTGTGGTTGCAATCTAAAATATTGGCACAAAGGCAACGTTCCTAAGGTTTACTGCAAGAAAACGATTCTAATTAAAGTCAAAATGTTCACAAGGATCGTTTTGCTATGTTTTAACAAAGAAAATGGACCTTAACGCAAAAACTTGTTCGAAAAGGTCATTTTCCTAAGTTTTACCACATGAAAATCGCCCTTAAAGGCTACTTCCTTCTGTTTTTCTATACGAAGATGGTCGTAATAGCAATGTAAGCGCCAGTGAAAGCTTTACTGTCTGATTCTTCGCAAGAAAAACTAATTTTCCTTCAAAGCGAGCTAAATTTACCCTTGTCTTGCGTGTATTCTAGTACCACGCAAGTATTGGGACCGAGTCCGAAGACGTCGCCTGTTCTTAACGGTACCAAAGTCGCTACTGGACAAGCGTGGGTGTGTTTCCACGCCACCACAGGATCCTGCTGCGAGGGTGAGCCCACCAATTCGCCCCATTTCAAGTTTTCCACCGTTGGTAGAACGCGCAATTGAGACTTTCTGCTTTGCTGGGGCAGCAAATTTTGCGCCGTCATCGGATGCGGCGATTTGAAAAGTTGCATCGGTGTTTGGCCGTAAGTTTTCACCATGGTTTGCCTCGCTTCACGTTCAATCGGATCTTCAATGCGCTCTGCCTCGAAGCCAAAGTATGTCTACAGAGGAACAAGAAGCAATCAGCGTTTGCGGGAAAAGGAAGTAAATAAGACTAAAGGAATTAACTGAAACCAGGAAACGAACAAAAAACTGAAAGAAAGATTTATGGAGAAACCAAGAGAAGGAATGAAAATTGACGGACAATGAACTTTACATTCACTGAACGAAGAAAATTTTGAAAGGAACAAAATCAACAAGAAAAATACAGAAAAAATTAAGAAAACAAGGAATTAAATAAACTGCAAAGGAGGGCAGAAAATACGAAAAAGAAAAAATACAAACAAAACATACGACAACAAAATAACGAACAGTACGGAAAAACACAAATGGCAAAAAAAGACAAAACTTAGAGTAAAAATAAAAGAACGCGAAAAAAAATCAAAGTAAGCATAGAACTAATGAAGTTATTAAGAACAGAGTAAAGAAAGGTTTAATACAGCGGGATGGAACACGTTAATCGCATCCACGGCAGCTTGACCAGTTTGTTTGTAACCAAACACCAAATCGATCCAATGATGCAAGTGTTCGGTCACGAAATCCGATTCCAAAGCTTGGCGGTGTACTAAAACAAACTTCCGCGCGTTGTTACCGCACCACGGAGGCAAAATGACGTCGTCAACGCGTTCACCCGACTGCCGAACTCCAAAATTGAACCCTGAAACCGAAAAAAGCAAAGAATTTAATTCAATAAAAAAGCTAAAATCTAAAAGAATACTCGTTAAATTTCAACGTAAAAACTTTTAGTAATATTAATCGAAAGTTTGCAGTATACTAATAAAATAGACAAAATCTTTTTCTATATTTAAAAAACGCGTATCTCGAAGCAAGCCTACAAGATTGAATGAAGCTAACAGCGCGTAAAGCGAAGCCTCACTCCAATTCCTCCTTTAAAACTTTCCCAGAAAATACTACAAAATTACCGCAGTCATTTCGCAGCATTTCAGGTAAGAAAAAGAACTCGGGTATAAGCTCCTTAACGTCTGTGGTCGAGTCAGAGCTCGCTAGCCGCCAAGTGGTTTGCAGAGAGTGGAATGTACGGTCAGGAATGTCGAAATTCTGGTCTTGGTAGGCCAAAAACATTCTAGTAAAGGGCGGCAAACGGACCAGAAAGTGCAAAACGATCCCGGAATTGGAATAATGCGAGCCGTAATGGAAAGGTCCTTGCTGGAAGCCTCTGTGGCGATTTAAACTGCCCGTTGTCGCTAATTCTTGCTTCAAGTAGTTAAAAGTATTGACAAAATGGCGTTCTTGCTTCGCTTCTTGCACCGCAATCGGTTTTTTGAGATTCCGGTAAATCTGCGGATCTTGGAGATCCAAGACGGCGCTGGAATAGTCGGACAAGATGAACGGAAATACGGGGTACTGCATCAGATCGTTGAAACTACGGCCAGCCATTTTGTTGAGGTACGTCAGGTACTCGAAATTCGTGATCTGGCCTTCACGCCATAAGTGCGTCACGTCACTGAGGCCATCTGTCGGTAGCAAACGAGGCAATGGTGATGCCAACAGATGTCGGATAAACGTATCTCGGTCCTAAAACAGTTTAAAATCAAAGTAATTTAATTAGTAATAAACAATAGCGAAATCCTTAAACATTTAAACGTACTTTTAAAAAGCAAGAGTAATATTATTACAGTGTTCCACATGTTGACAGCTTTAAACCTTAATGATTTTTAATTTCTTGTGGCACACGGAAGTGGCAATAATCGACAATATTAGTGCACGAAGGAGTCATTTTTTTATTTTCCTTGTATTTCTAGCACGTTTTCTCCATTTTTTTCTATTGCAAATGCTCTGGTAGTGTCTACATGAAAGATGGCGTCGGTTAAGTAACGCCGTAACGTCACACCAGACGGTGTGCACGTTTTAGCACGGAGAAGTAATTTTGAAAAAGAAAATTTTTACATACGCAATTTTGCTAGTTTTTAGGAGGAAAATGGTTTCAATAAGTGAAAAGCTGCCTAAAAGCGTTAGTTTGTAATGTGTTAACACTGAAAACTGGCTCTTCGGGAGAAAAATAACGCGAAAGTGTAACTTTCCTACGTTTTGGCCACGAAAACATGATGTGAACGTAAAACATCCTAAATATAATGGCTTTCCATTGTAGTAGAAACAGCACATGAGCGAGTTTTTTTTTCCGTAAATGTGAAGTAAAGTCGCTTTATGTGCGTGTTGCCACTGTTAGCCATCTTTGAAGCTGCCGTGGGTCAGGTAATGCCAAGGCGTCCCACTAGATGGCCTGGCTTCCTGAACGGTGCTCAAAGCATTCGAAGCTACGCGTTACGTTCGACTGGTGTTATGCCAATACAGGAGACCTACTTACGTCTTCTCTAATAATCCTGAGTTTTTCTTCGCAAACAACGTCGGGCTTTACATTATCTTCAACTCCACTAATGGCATTTAACAAAGGTTGCGATAAGGGACAAAACCCGAAAATTTCCAACTTAATTTATGAAGTTATCTGAACCTTAATAACGTACTCATGCTCAGCGGCTAATCTGACTTATTCACGTAACCTTTCTTGAGTGTCGAAATTTAGCTTACTTCTATAAAGTCATCTAGCCTTAAACCTTGTAACTGCTTTACTCATAAGAAACTGAAATAATATAACGCGCAATTAACGAGTTACTTGTGTAGTATTGAAGGCCAGAAAGTACGTTTTGCCATGCGACAAAAAGAACTCCATGGCCACGTCGCGTAATTCGTAGCGGCGTTTGTGGATTTCAGTGACGTCATCGAACGACCAGACGAAAATGGAGCCCGATTCTGACTCGGCTTCCCTGATCTGAGACAAGCTTTCGCCCTGCACGGAATCGGCCACGTAATAAATGCAAGTTTCGCCCACTAGAACTTCACCCGGCGTTTCCGAAAAGGGCGTGACTATGGCACAATTGCACGCGTAGCGAATCTTCTCGTGCGTGTGAATCCTTTCCACCAACAATGCTGAAGAAGAAGTTGAAGACGAAGCTGATTTTGGCTTGTCGAACAGAAACGCCAATGGTGGCGAACATTTTTCCGGATCTGTTTAAAAACGAAAAATAAGAATTTTGATAAATTAAACGGTAAAATAGACAAATTCTCATGTCGTAACGAAAAGAAATTAGAAAAAATTTTATCATGTTTACAGAACAATACAGTAAAGGAACCGTACTCAAAAACTCATGAAAGCCAACGACATTACCCAGAAAGAAAAATAAACGTTATAGATTATCTGGTAAAATATATAGGAAACTAACAGAAATAAAAGTATTAAATAAGCGACAAATGGAAGTTAAGAGCGAATGAACGGTACATTTGCGTATAAGAAACAAAGATGTTTCAAAGTATGGTAAAATAAAATTGTCAGAAACGAGTAGCTAGAGGTTCAGCACACAAGTACTACTAGAATCTGTAGACAAAATACCGCGTAAAGCGAAATCGAGCCTTAATTTCGCAGCTTCACAACTAAAAGCGCGCAAATTGCACACTAATTCACACGCAAAGCTCATCCGTGTTACCTAACAAGTGCTGCATTTCTGACCGAAAGTACTTCGCCCCAATCTGCAGGTAACATCGTCGTAAACGCTTCCGAATTCGCTGTGGACCTTCTGTGGAATCCAATT
This sequence comes from Triops longicaudatus, assembly GCA_022885665.1. Classification (NCBI taxonomy): domain Eukaryota; kingdom Metazoa; phylum Arthropoda; class Branchiopoda; order Notostraca; family Triopsidae; genus Triops; species Triops longicaudatus. The sequence goes on along the minus strand of JAGQDJ010000304.1, from coordinate 10,501 downwards.
GCCACGCCCTAAATTAAAAAAAAAAATCTGTACAAAAAACCAATTTTTTGCATCTTAACACTGAAGTGTAGTGACTGAGGCTAAACACGCGCACTAGGCTCGTTTTGCTGCCCTTTGGCCCAGACAAATGTCCTGAACGAAACAAAAATGACTTTAAAGGTCATTTTCCTGTACTTCAGAATTAAAAAGTGGTCTTAATGAAAGAAAACGGTTCACTCTGCTATACTTTAGCATGAGAAACGTACCGAAAAACAAAAAACATACTGAAGATAGTTTTCGGCTACCTTTTAGCGCTGAAATGTGACCTTGATGATCAAAATCGTCCATAAGACTCTTTCGTCACGAAAAGTGACGCATAAAGGTCTAAAAATGTATCCTCTAAACTCTATTTACTAACCATTTAGAACTTAAATCAGTCTTCATAAAAAATACTTTGCATTTTCGTTCCCCAAAAAATGTCTTAAAAGCAGCAAAAACGAACTTTCAGTTACATTTTGTTGACTTTTGCTAAAGAAAAGTTGCCTGAATTAATGAAATTACCAACAAGATTTGATACGTTTCGGTGTAAGAAAGCGGTTTTATGGGACTAAAATTTTCTTTAAAACAGCCTTTTTGCACTCTTTTTGCATCTCAGGTAATCTCGAGGAACGTAATTATTCAAAAAGAAAATTTTACAACGTTCTGATCAGGGAGGAAAGGCAATGAGGAAGTCAAACTGTCCCTTAAGTAATTTTTCACGTCTTCTACCACTGAAACGTCAGTCTAATGAAGAACTCATTGTCCATAATGCTACCCTTTACAATGAAAATTAGACTTAATGGACTAAAATTTGTCTTAAAAAAAAAAACAACAACTAATTTTTGCCACTCTTTAGCGCTCAAACACAGGTGCCATGAAAGTTATGTCGACAAAGCACATTTTGCTACCCTTTCGTGGAGTAAAGCGGCCCTAAATAATCCGCAACGTCTTTAAGCTTGATTTTCCGACCTATCACTCTGAAAAGTTATCCTAATGAGCAAAACTGTCCACATGGCTCAATTTTCTTCGCTTTAGACGGGAAAGTGGTCTTTAGGTTCACTTTAGGAGCTTTGAAGAGTAGGAAAGTATTGATTAGACATTAAATAAGGGACACTTTTCTATGCTTCAAACCAGAAAACGGTCCTAAAACGAAAAAATACGGTTTACTTAAATAATTTTGAGAATTACTTTGGATACGACAGAGGAAAGTGAAAAATGGCTCTTTCGTGTGTTAACTGTTGCACCAGTCTCTTCCAGTGCTGCTTGACTTGCACATTTTGGCTAAATGCCATCTTCATCGTCTCCATACACGCTTTCCGCTCCGCGTTCTGCACATCCACCACGTTTCTCGTCACCTTCATCGCCAAATCCATCAACTGCCGCGCAAACGACTCGTTCTGCGCCACCACTCGCAATTCCACGTCTTCATTCTGCGCCCACCAAGCCTGCCTCGCCTTATTCGCCTCTTCGACGACGCTTTTCAGGAAATTCTCCGAAGCAATGTCGCTGTTTTCGTCGCTGACGTCGCCCTCGACGAATGGCAGTTGGCCCAAATGCACCAACAAGCTCTGAATCCTCAAAGCCAAGCCAGAATCCGTTTCTGAGGCGTTTTCTAATTGCTGGGTTTTCAAATCTTCCAAATAGTCCATTAACTGACGTTCTAATTTGGTGTCGGAAGCTTTGAGGGACTTTAAGATATCGCTGCAGCTCGGTTCTTGGTGCAACGCTTTGACGGTGAACAATCTTAACGTCGGTAGCTGCAACGGACTTAATAAAAACTTAAGTAAACGCGATAACTGAGTTTTCAAAACGTCTTTGCAGCTCGAGAGCAGTTCACGCCATAAATCCGGGCCTTCGTGGTAAGACGTTTTGCTCGGAGGGCGTTTTTCCATACTGCTGACAGTGCACTGTAGCACCATCACGGCCAATCCTTTGATGAAATTAATTTCCACGTCACTTGGCTCGTACTTTTCGCTCGGTCCACCTGAAATTCAAGAGGAAAAGGCTTTTAATGCTCTATAGTACGTAATGCAGTTACATTTGCTTGCTTTTGCGCACAGTATACGCTTCTAATAAGTAAAAATGAAGTACCAGCGAAGACGATGACGTCAACAGCTTTGGTTAACGTCCATTTAAAGCGTTCGGTTAGTTCAGCTCGCGTGGCTTCTTTCTCAAAATGCAGCTTTTTGCTTCCAGAGGTCGGACCGCTCGAGATGGACATGGATCGCCGGGCTAAGCCGGGCCTGTGGATGTGGCTTGTAGCTGGGTTGCCTCCCAAGTGCGTGGAAGTCGGTATCACATACGGCAAAGCTTCCATTCCGGTCAGATAGGTGGTGTGGTGATCGGGTATGTGCGAGGTCGAGCCACCAGACCATTTCTGCTGGTATTGCAACGCGCAGATGGCGCTCTGAATCGCTTCCAATGCGTCGCGCAGGAGGATACACGACGTCTGGCGTAACAAACGCACACAACGCGCTACAGTACCGCAAGTTTCGCGCTCAATGCGCTCCAAGTACTGCAGCAACAGCAACTGCTCTTGAAAAACTTGCTGGTGGGCAGGCCCAGAGGTGATAACAGTTTGGTTGGCAACGTAAACCATCAGTCTTTGGATATCTTCCAATAAGAGTTGATCTTCACGTTGGCCGAACACGTCCGTGGCCGAAGGAGAGGGCGTCACGTGCGCTAAAGACACCAACGCTTTGACCAAACATTCCAGGAGTCCGCTGTCCAGTAATGTCTTGAACACGACCGGTACCTATTTTTCAAAAAGAAGAAAACGTCTTTTAACGAAATCCATTTGAGTAAATTTGCCACGTTTTTTGTATAGAAAACTCAAATCATAAAGAAATCATCCATCAAACTCCATGTAATTTTTCTTTAAATCTGTACGTCATAAAAATATCGAAAAATGCAAAAATTCGGTTAATAAGCCCAATTTTGCTGTGTTTTACCAAGAAAGCTGAACCTTGATGCTCAAATAGGCTATTTTCGCTACTTTTACGTGCTAAAACAGATAAAGTAACCCTTAAATGCCTCTTAAGTCTCAATTTCTATGTTTTTAGCACAGCCAAAAGGGTCCTTTTGCTACCTTATAACATGGATTACTGAACACTGACAACAAAACTAAACGTAAAATAAATAAACATTAATACAAAAATTACATAAGGCACGACTGGAAATAAATACAGAAACGTGAAACAAATCCTAAAAAAATATTGAAAAATTCGAAATATATCAACTTAGAAATAATAAAAAACGATGAAGAAAAACTGCAAGATAAATCTCAAACCAAAATGATACATAAAAGAAGTTAAAAATAATTTACTTTAACGCATAAGTCTTTGATGAGCGAAATCAAGTTATGGAACAAGACCGGATCGTGCGTAGCGTTCGGTACAGCGGCCAGTAACAGCACCCAGCTGGCCGATTGGAGCGGTGAGGGCTGCGACGCCGCCCACAAGGTACTGGGATCGGTCAAAGTCTCGAAATCGAGGTCCACGCCCGAGCCGAAGCTCAGACACGCCTCCACGACGCTGGTGACGGCCGGATATTGGTGCAATTGATTGGCCAACAGCCACAGACTCTGTTTTTTCAGAAATTTCTGGATTTCTTCCTCCGGGAGGCGGTGTAACAATGCGTCCAAGGCTCTGACCACCGCGGTGCGTACGTTGGCCTCGGGGTGATTGGCCAAAACGACGAAAAAATCCGGCTGGATGGCGTGGGCTAACGAACGGGCCATGGAATCGGGCATGACGCAACGAAAAGCGTCGCGCAAGAGCCACAAGAAGCCGACGGTGAGGTGAGACCCCGCCTCCCAGCGTAATACCGCACTCTGGGATTTGGTTGCCGCGTTGTAGTCGGATTTGGGGTCACCGGACATGATTTGCCACTCCTCTGTCTGCGTCTGGAAAAGAAAGAGATCGTTTTTAGTGCGTATAACTCACGTTTTCACGTTTTTTAGGTTAATTTTGAATTATCAACTTTATTCTGGAAGTTTGTATTTTTCTTAGGCTATTTATTTCCTTATCATTTACTAAGTTTCTAGATTTTCACGATCAGTAGCTTCGTTTCAGTTTTACTTAGAATTATAAAAGAACTTTCTTGGGATTATTTACAAAAAGCTTCGACTTGTCTCAAGATTCGACGTTCAAGAATCTTTTAAAATTTATTTTCTTAATATTTGATATTTTTTTATTTTTTGCATGATTTCTAGCCTATTATCATATTAAATGTGTAAGTACTTCACTATTTTATTCTAAATGTCAAAATAATTTGTTAAAATCTGATTTTTCTACGTTTGCGAAGAAATTCAACAAAATCTGATACAAAGTGTAATTAGCGTCGATGTAAAAATGTCCTAGCATTTATCGACTAAAGAAACATTATGTTTATAATGAAATCGAATTACTTCAGATTGTTGAAAAAATTCCGGAGAAGTGTCGATATCTGCAGTAAGGCCGGTACGGTACGTTTTGCGCTCAGCAAAGTCCAAATCGTCCTCCAGTGGTACGTGGGCGTGGTTAACTCCTCCATTGGACAAGTTTTCTACTTTTTGGGGCGGTTTTTCGGGTTTTGTAATGGGACAGGAATGGGCGGAGCTTACAGTGAGGCTGAAGCCGTTGCGAGAAGGCGGAGAAAATTGCAAAGAAGCGGCTTTTTCTTCCGGTAAAGCTGATGGCGGCGATTTTTCTTCGCTCCATTTGATCTATGTGCGACATAATACAAAGCTGAATTATTTTTCACAGAAAACGAGCTAATTTCTTTAACAAAGAAGTAAATTACAACCATTTGCAGAAAAGATTCAACTAACTTGAATAGAGAGTGACTTTACTTGCAGTGAGTGTAACTTCGTTCGAAAACTTGGATAAATGAAGAAAAACGCGTAAGTTACTTGCCAAAACACTATTAATTTTAGAAAACTGACTGATTTACGTGCAAAAACATAAATTTATTTGGAAAATTGAGAAATTACTCGTGAAAGACTACAATACTTGCCAAAATTGCAGAAAAATTAAATTTACTTGGAAAATACGAAACGTGACTTGAAAATGTGTAAACTGTGTGCCGAACTACTAAATTACTTGAAAAAACAGTGAACAACTGGCGATAAGCTTTTAACTTATTTGTAAAACAGGACGAAATACATACAAAAGATTAAATTACTTGAACAGATTGTAAATTAAGGGAAAATTGCTCAATGACCCATAAAAAGATTATAGTACGTGCAACATTTTCAGTACATTACTTGTAAATTCGCTAATGCTTTCGATAATTGGAGTGGATCAACGGGGTGGGCGTGGTCTACGGTACGATAGCTCTCTTCTATCACGTTAGGTAAGGAAATGGCGGCCAAAGCTCCACCCACTTCGGCTCCTGTGCTTGAAGTACTCAAATTCGACAATTCTGTCAAACAAAGAGATCGAAAATTGTAACAAACTGTTATGATTTTAATCACAATTTTATTTGCAATTCATTAAACGCAATTTTTTGTCTTATTTCGGCAAAATGTCTTCTAACTTGTTAGAATACATTTTAAAGTACTAGCCTTTACTTTATTAATTTTTTTACAATGATATTTTTCTTAATTAAATTTACTACAGTGCAATTTACTAGCTTTCTATCATTTACTTCAAACCTTACCTTATAAATTTACCTAACTACGTAGCTTAAAAGTTCAATTAAATTTAATTAATTATATAATTAATATTTGCCGTAATTTTGGTTTTAATCTACAGATTTCTAAATTTTTCATAAAAATAGATAAATTAATTTAAAATTCAGGAAAAAGTACCTTGACTGGGGGTGTGGCGATGTGACAGTGTCCAGCTTGAGGCTCGTTTCTCTCTGGAGCCTTGCAAGGGCGCCAACAGGAAATAAAAGCTCGACCACGTGTGACTCACATACGTTGTCGCAGCTGGATGGGTCATTACAACAAATTTGGCCACCTTTTCTAACGCACACGCGTTGGGTGGTGAGCCTACCAACGCTCGAAACACTTCTACTAATAAGGAACACGTGGGCAAAGTCAATGGTGGCTTCTCGTCTTGGAAAAAATGCTCCTGAATTTTTTAAAACAAATCAAAATGAACCATTCACATCTGCAAAATTCACCATTTTTAATTAAAATATACTTTCAACGATAAGCTTTTATCGACAAGAAAATTAAAAGCCTCTTATTTTGAATTTTTATAGAAAATTTTAGTAACATTTAAAAAAAAGTTAAGCTAAGACTAAGCCAATAATAAACTGGTACAATGCCAACACAATTCGTTGTAGCTGCGTACCTCTTTTTTGCGAACAATACTATAACTGAAATTCCGTGTCTATAATAAATTAGTACCACTTTTCTGTGGTACTATAAGAACAATAAGAATGTAACTAAGAATTAACTTTCAACAATGTCCACAATAAACGGATACAGTTAACCAGGTTATTAAGATACTTTTAGTTTCGATTTCACTTAAAAGAGTCTGGTACACAAACCACGCGTTTCTGCTGAGCAGCGTACCACTTTTTATACAGTATGTTATACAGGAGAATCTCCTGATTTATCGTTTTAGCAAACCATCAGAAAAATCTACAATACATCTAAAGTTCGTTACGACAGACGCGTTTTCCGTACGTCTACCTTCACGAGGACTTTCTATGCCGTACACTTTAGCCGTCTGTTTGTTATAGCTAGATTCTACTGGCTTTTACAAGTTTCAGTGCAGCTCATAATAAGCTAGTACTAGGTCTATATATTTCTTCATAACAGCGTGCCCCATTCTTACGGACATGGCTTCGGTCTCATAGTAACGACGTCAATAATAACTGGTACATACACCATGCGTTTCTGCTTTACAGCGTACCACATTTCTTTAGACAGAATTACGGTGTCGCTTCCTGACCACGTTGCTGAAGTCCATAAATAAATGGTACAATTCCCATGCATTTTTGCACTACAGTGTACCACTTTATTACGGTTAAAGCTGACTGCACGGAGCTTTATATGTATTGTTCGATAGATTTAAAAGTTTAGAAGGCTTTTTACCTTGCAAATGTCCAGTATCACTTCCAATACTTCCATCCTCTCGAGTTGGAGTACGTTAAACGCTCTATGGGGGTGATCGTCACGTACCAAAGCCTGGATACTCCTTAACAACAGCCCAAACACGCCTTCTTTCGTCTGCGTTGCCATTTCCTTAGTGCCAGTACTCAATCTACTGCTCTTTCCCGGTACTTCGCGCGGTACTGGCTGCGCTACGTTCGGTGCATACGGATTCCACAAACTCCAGCACCGGAAAGCCAGTTCCAGTAACTGGGTATCGGCAATCAAAGCCTCGGTTCTACTGGCCACATGAAAGGTTCGGCGCGTCGGATGGATCCGGAGTACTGGCCCGGTACTGGCCGCGTCCAGCATAGCTTTGAGCATGTACGGACCCATGTGGCACCGTTCAGACGCCAGTACGTACTTGAGTAAGCCTTGCCAGTCCATTTCTTTCTCTCCCGATACTCGTCGCTTCTGCCATTCCAAGACGGCCGCCAGAGCCTCCGCTTGCGCCTCCTCTTTACCGCCCACTTCCAATACCCGGGCTAGGAGGAAGAGCAGGGTACCGGTACCGCCCACTTCTTCCAGCGCGGCTGCGATGCCGTAATGGACTTGGGCTTGGATTTCTGCCGCCAGAGTGACCGGTAGTGATACCGGTGGCTGCTGGGTGGCGCGCGCGTCGGCTGCGACTATGGAAAAGGTGGAATTGCCTGGTAACAAGGTACCCAGTAAACCTGCAGGGAAAAGCGCTACAAACAGCCACATCGCAGCCACAAAAACAAGCCAAGCATGAAAGCCACGCCCAATCAAGCTAAACCACGCCTCCTTCGTAGAAAACAGTGTTTCTCTGAAGGGAAAGTAGAAAGTCCAAGTTTCATGTTTTAAAACTAGCTCCGCCCTCTTTTCACTTTTAGGTGATTGAAGCTCAAATACGCCCTTTTTGTTTTCTACTCCACCCACTATGACTAAACTAGGCCTTCTGGAACTAATTGCCCATTTTTTCTGCTAAAACTGGCTACGTTTTGTTGTTTCAGTTTATCTCATAATAAGCTGGTACACGATCTATAGCTTTCCTCGTAACTGCGTACCACACCACATTTTTATGGACATGCTTTGGGTCTCATAGTAACTATGTCCGTAATAAACTGGTACAGACACCATGCATTATTTCATTACTATGGACAAAACTTAAACACGCATCCTTGGCTGAATTGCTGCACTGATTCAGAAGGTTCAAAGCTTTTTCCTTGCAAGTGTCGAGTATCTGTTCCAGCACTTTAATCCTCTCGAGTTGGAGTACGTTAAACGCTCTACGAGCTAAGCCACGCCTTCTACTGCTTCTAAACTTCTTACGCAAGTTTAGTACTATCGCTCTTTTCACGATTTTCTGGAGGAAATTTTTTTTCAAACTAATGCGGGCTTTTGGATTCGAAATATGCCTTAGTTATGAACCACGCTCCTCTTGTTAAAAATTTGTCTGTTTTTCTGGACGTCTCCTTTTGTTTGCAAGCTGTTTCTTGAGCTGTAGGATTTCCTGCCATTTCAAAGAAATTAATAAAATTCACAGAGAAATTTATTCTATTATGCCTATTCTATTATGTTACATACGTTATGCCTATTTTTCAAAATCTTTAAAATCTCAAATGCTTAGCTCCGCCTTTTCGAGCTTGGCACCATCCCCTTTGTGTCAAACCAAGCCTTATTTACAGAAACTCCTCCCTACAAAAACACAGCGTCATCTTCGCCTACCGTAAAACAGCCTGTTTCCAGTTAGGAGGGTTTTCTTTACAGAAAAGCATTGTAAGAAGCGAAGCCCCGCCCCTTAACCGCTTTGAAAGCATAGAAAAGAACAGAAAAGCAACAAAGCAAAAACGTAATTCTGCTAAAGAGAGGTAGGCATAAACGAACCACTTACTGGCTGAAGGCGTAGTAACGTAAGGGTAGATACTCATCAAATGAGCGGAGACTGCCGAGTACGAAAGCAGCAAGTTTTCCTACATTAGAACACAAATCAATATACAAAACCTGATGAGGAATAATTAAAAGATTTAATACTTATTTTTGGAAAATATACTTCAAGACCAACATAAAAAATTAGGAGTAATAATCACAGAAAAATTTAAAAAAATAATAAAAAAACTAAATGAGAATTTAAATCAAAGTAGCTAAAAATAGAAAAAAAAACTAATTAAAACTAAATCAAATGATTAAACTTAAATTATTAAATAAAGAAAATTAATTAACATTTCTATGAATTTGTAATTGTTACCTGCAAAGGTTTCAATAGCTGCTCGTCACTCGATTGCAAAATAACTTCCCACGATAAGTTAGCTTGCAGGATCTGCGGACTCAGAACGCTTGAAATTTGGGGTTTAAACTCGTCTGAGTGGCAGTCGGACAAATTCAGACACGAAGGCCCCAAAGCGTACATGTAAAAGGCACTTTCACGCGTGAAAACCGTTCCCCGGAAGAGCATAATACTGCCGAGGTACCAAGTATGCGGAGTATCGGCTGCCGTACCGGCCAATACTGCCACCGAAGAGCCGACTATCAACGCAGTGTGTGAAGAGCGCCTTAAGGACAACACCGGAATCTCTAGCGTTAGCTCCGCCTCTTGACAGCCATTCAACACCACGCACACCTATTCAGAAGGAAAAGAAAATTTAGTAAAAAATTTATCTAGTTTCGACACCAGCTTTTAACTACAACTTTCAATAAAATATCATAAAATATTTTTTTTTATTACTTTACTAATGTAGTCGAGCAATAAGGCCATTAGAGGACTGCCAGTTTCCAGGCTAATAATAACAAGCTGTACTGAATTAGTTATAACCCATCTGGACTAAGAATCACTGGCTGGCTCAACATAACATAGCTGAATATGTAATGAACGTTAGCTTAACTCAATAAATACAACAAAAGTATGTCAAACAAATCGACCAAAAAATACAATAAAACATAGATATAACTTTGATTTCAAATGAAACTAAATGGCTCCGGGGTAGCCTACAGAAAGCTGATCAAAACGTAATCTTCCGCAATAACTAAAGCTACATGAAATAATTCAACAGACATCTACATGCAAAACACTTGAAAGTCATTGTAATTAAGCCACTATACGCAACTCATTAAAGTAAATTACTGATATGTTTGCAAAATTGAAGGATAGATTTAAAAAGAACTTAGAAACGTTGACAAATACTTAAAACGTTCCTTAAAATCAAACAAACATATGAATTTCACACAGTCAAAGAAATGCTAAAAAACTGATGTACTGTTTAGAAACACTTCGCATAACACTTCGATATTACGAAAAATACTTTTGTCCTTGATAAATTCGAACACTTAAAAACACATAAAATACCTTAAATACTTAAACTACTTAAGCTACTTAAAAATTCGCGAAAATAATATAATTGTAACAAATACAAAACATTATAATTATATATATAT
>JAGQDJ010000285.1:0-35156 GCA_022885665.1 Triops longicaudatus | reverse complement strand
TCGTGAAACATTTCCCCGGTTGAACATTCGCGTTGTTCAGGGCACATGCAGGTGCAAGTTTGCGGATCCCATTGACGGCCCTTTAGTTCGCATTTCAAGCGGGCTTCCGGATCTATGCAACTGCAGCGGCATTTGTTTTTCTCGTAAATCTGCGTACAGTTAAAAAAAAGTATAGTTTATAGCATGTGACAACACTAAGACTTTGGAGTTCAAAACTAATTCCTCTGAATAGCTTAAGACTTAACTGTTTCTTACCTGACGGTCGGGGTTGCAATCTTCCTTGCGAACCACACAGCCGCATCTACAGGAATCGTGTTTTTCCACTTCAATAAGTGCACACGTACGTTTTTTAAGTTCGCGGCTGGCAATTTGCACAGGAACCTTCATTTTCGATGTCTTTGTAGCCATACAAGACAGTCCGGCACTGCAGGGTCCATCACAGCGCGGGACCTCGACGACGACTTTGGGTTCGATCTATCGTATTTAATATACAATATTTTTTGTTGTAGGAAATTAGCGCTACATGTCAAAGGGATTTTGAAGTAAAAGTGAATTACGCATACCCAATCGGTCGTTGAAAAGTAATCCAGATAGATCGTACGATTTCGGGGTTTACAGGAAGACGCTGTTTTGAGGAACGAACTTGTTTCTTGATCGCACTCTGTTTAAATAACGATAAATGATCTCTTATTAGTCTAACTATCAAGGACAAAGGAGAAATAAAAATAAACTTTACTATTTGGGAAAGCTTTGTAAACGCGCCACACTTCATGACTATGGGAATTCTGCAATGATTTACAAAATAGTTCAGGTAAGACAATTCTACGTGCAAACAATTTCAAATTATAATTGTTCGTCTCGAACTATTACGTTTGCGTACAAATCGAAAAGCGAGATCTTAAATATGCTAGTGTAGCTGAAAAGGGATAAAATCCTTAGCAATTGTTCTTTGTGAATTGTTTGAACATTAAAGTCGCAATATCAGTGCTTACTTTCAATACTTCGGAATTAATATTTTCGTCGTTATCACTGCGCTCTTCCACACTTGAATCTGCAGTAACAGTTTCTTCATCACGCTCTTCTGAGTAGAAAAGATCATCATTGTGTTCCCTAACGTAGTTCTTGAACACGTCTTCGACGTCTTTGAAAGTAACAGCATTAGTCCCAGCTAGTAGGGTAACTAAGAAAACGCACAAGTGCTTCATGGTGACAGAAACAACCGACTACTGAAATTTTCGACTACCCCTTAAGTTTCGATGCCAATCGTCCCTCTTTCACAAGACGGTGGTTCCCCAGATCCCGGAATCACTTCCGCTTGTCTGGTATTCGTTAAATGGGAGTTACACTATGCTTTAAGCTCTTCGATTTGTCCACTAGCGAAATGATTTGTGTAGCAGTCGTTAAGACGTCTACTACTTAAAAAGGGTCATGACAACATTCTATCCATTGTACTAACAAGTCATTAAGAATGTATCATATTTTACTCTAAGAATGTTCAGTATGTCAGCAAGGTGCTACAGCATTCGGGCAACGCATTTCTGTATGCGCCATTGCGGTGAACATGCCCAAATTGTAAAAACTAGAAAAAAAAATTGCGTACGTTGTATATAACTTCCTGGAAGTTCGACCACACAGTCTGAACCACTGAGTTAAGATAGAACCGAAAATTACCCTGGCAAAGTTTTCCTGTAAAGCTCACCACACAACTAAGAGCAAAATAAAATGTTCTTTTTTTTCGCGAGCCATTACAATAAAGCTTTAAAGCTGATTCTTTGAGGCTAACAGAAATAATTGTTGTACTAATGCTACAAGGTAGGGTTAATATGGTAATTGTTACAATTGAGCGAGTCCCTTATACATCGCGGAGCTAACAGTTTTCGAATTTCAAAAAAAAATATTAAAACTCCTGTATTTTCAGGAAGCAGAGACGAAAAAAAAAGGTTCGAAATGTTCAAATGAAACAATTTAAAAAGCCATAGTCCAAGGCAAAGCCTATTATATAGCGCTGAACAATGTAATCTTGGCTTGTTTTCTGGCGTCACAAGAACATCCCTCAAACGACTTTTTTGGTCCATTATCTGAACTCGAATTTCCGTCAAGATCCTCTTCCATTTCAAGCTCAAAATGAATGTCGAATACTCTTTCTTTTTTCTTGGTTTTCCTCACTCTTGTCAAATAACAGTGAAACAAGAAGCTGTTTAAACGCTGGGTAATTTTAAAAATTTTGTGGTAAACAGAAGGCCATCTACTGCTTTTCAACTACCTAACGCAACAAGCTTGGTGTCATCGGCTTCAGTGCAATTTCTTAGGATATCGAAAATGAGAATTTTTGGTACATTTCCTGGCAACACGGAATTAAAATCAAGAGCCTTTTTGTAGCTTTTCAGTCTCTTCGAATTTCACTACTACACAAATATGACATGCTCCGTTTACCTCAGGAAGATAAAACATTGACAAATTTACCACAAAAGATAGCAGACCCGCAGTTGTCGAATATTTGTGTCGTAGCAACAATCGTACTCGTGAAAGGCAAAACTTCACTAGGACAGTCTTTCCACATCCGCTTTGTGCAGTTCATTTTTCGCTCTCTATCATGAAAAACGCAACCCTAAGATGAATGTTTTAATTGAAACAAGAAATGCTCTCCCAAACTCAGCAAATCTTTATGACAAGTCGCATTTCTTTCTCCAGCTAAAAGCGAGCCACATATATTTCCAGAAAGGTCAAAAATTCACCACAGAGATTAACAATAACAAACAGCGAAAAACAACACAGTTTTAAAAAGGTTCTCTTGTCTTCCTCTTTACGCCCTGGCGAAAAGCTTTCCAAGGAGAAACGACTAGAATATTAGGAGACAACAATGGAATGTCTTAGTCTTCATTTGCTTACAAAACGAGATTCACCACCCGAATCTACCTATCGAAACATCCTATCTTTTCATCCCAATCAGCAATAAAACAATACACATAAAAGAAATCAAAATAAAAGAAACTCAAAACCTTTTTTATCCTTAACATAATTTATTGCCTGGTTTTTTAAAAATTCTTTTAGCTGTATAGTTTTCATTCTTTGTGTATATCCTTCGTCTCAGCTCTATTTGTCACTTTAAGCCCTTAATTCCAACGCTCCCTCGTCTTCTAACTTGCTCAGGAATTTAATAACGCGGTACTCGGCGTCCGTTTGTCTAGCCATGTCGATCATGCCAAGTAATTTCTTGATTCCAATGAAAACCCTACGACGAAAAATAAATCAGATTAATTCACACATACTTATTCTTTCCAACGAAAACTAATCGAATTAATTTATATATGATTTTTCCCACCTAAGAAAAATAAACAAAATTAATTTACACCCTCCTTCAAATTTTATGCAATTTAAATGAGCTATGAAAACCTAAATAATGTTGGCTAAAATTTTAGTTTCAAATCAAATGTTCAGCTAAAACTAAAATACCTCCTGCCGGCCACTTTCTGACTGAGTCTGGCCAATTCCGCTTTGCTGAAGACGTCCGACTCTTCTAAGACGGCCATTAAATGTTCAGCGGTGCTTAAGTTGGGGACATGGAGCACTGCCGTAAAAGCGGACAGCATTTCCATTTCTTCCAGGACCTGGCGCCGGCTGGTGGTGCAAAGAATCAGGAGACGACGGCCTTTCGGGGGTTGTTTCTTCAATAAAACGAGCAAAGCTTGCAATGTGAGGTTGGAATAACGTGGTCCAATGGGGCCGTAATCCAACAGACGCTCGATATTATCCACCAAAATGCAGCTCATTTGGGAACGGTACGCATCATCAAACACCTAACGCCGCGTGAGAACGAAAAACGTAAAAGTTTCAATGGCCTTGCCTGTAAAAACCTTCTCCGTCTGGTAATAAAACACATTTATTTTCTCTTACTCTCACCCGCAAAGGTTTTAAGTTACTTTAAAACTCGCTTATTCTTTTCGTGAGCCTATTCACTCCTCCAACTGCTATCCTCTCCCACTACTTTGTTATGTACCAAAATTTTTCGTGAGACGTCGTGAATTTGCCTTTGGTTACTGCACTTTTCTTCTCAGTTTTCCAGATTTTTTCAAATTAATTTTTCTACCACTGAAAATGCTTCAACAGTAATTTGTCTCTTTTTAAAATAGATTTTCTTTAAACTAATTTCCAGATTTTAGCCAAGGTGTAATAATTCAGTTATACTTTTTGGTAATTTTTTCCCGTTTATAAACTGAGTTTCTTTATATTCAGCGAGTTCAATGTTCGTCCTTCGTGAGTAACCACTCAATATTTATATTTATTATTAGTACATAGTATGTGAATTTTTTAATGTAAAGGCATTTGATTGTCATAAAATAGTTTTAATGAGGAATTATTACTTTGCGGATCTGGAAACATTTAGCCGACTCGGTGAATCCGACCATATCTTCCGGACTGCACACTTTGACGAAGGGGAAATCGGAATTCTTAGCTAACTGGGCTGCTAAGGCAGTTTTGCCCGCATTGGGCGGTCCTTCCAGTAACACGCTGACCAATCCACTGGACTCGGGACTGCGAGCTTGCTGGATCAACAACAAACCGTCTTCCAAAACACTGGCCACCGGATTACCCCATGTGACTATGCCGCGGGCTAAGTAATGATCCAACGCTTCCGCACTGGTACCGAACGCCTGCGAGAAAAAACGACTTTATTAGCGCTTTAAATGCATTTAGAACGCAAAAACAAACTATTTATAACTATTCTCGGTAATATGGACGATAATCAGGCAAAAGAACCAAGGACGTGCCAAAACAACAAAACTAAATTTAACAAACAACTAAACAATAAACAGGAAATGGATTAGCTATGCTTGACAAAGTTATACGTAACAAAATAAAAAACAAATAGGGGTTGATAGGCAACCACAAACAAAGAAAAATTACAAAAACTACAGTAAGTGTTATACAAATACATAGATTTATTATAAATTTACAGGCGAACACTATATGCGAACTAGAAGAATAGCAATTAGCCGACAGTTTCTTTTCTAACAAAGAAGGAAACGAAAATGGCAAACTGAACGTAAACAAAAACAGAATTTGAAATATGCTTACCGGTTTAATATCGTTTTCAAGAGCGTGGAGAAAGTCGGCCCTGTCCACCATCAATTTCGAGCTGGCGTCAGGGTCCACTTCAACTTTCGACGACGCTTTAATGAGTCGGTTCAAGGCAGTAGCTTGGGCTGCACGAATCAAGCCTTCCAATTCAGCACCACTGAAGTTTTTAGTCAATGTGGCCAATTCCTAAAAAAAAAAGCAATTAAACTTTAAAAGAATACCGGATTTCTCCACCAAAAAGGCGTTCTTGACAACTTCTCATGTCATTATCTGAAGAAAAGAGTTGCGTACCATTATATCGACATCGGGAGCTAGCTTGTTATGTTCTCTCATTCGTGACGTGTGGATATTTAAGATCTGCGTGCGACCGTGCTCGTTGGGTAATCCGATTTCCATTTGCACCTAATAATAAATTCATTTTAATGATCGCATTATATTATCATGTTACATGTTATATCGACATAATAAAAATTTATTGTATTTTAATACTTATTGTACAAAATTAGGCTAGCTAAAAATAATTAGAAAAAAATAGGCAAATCGTTTGAGATTTCCTGCGAGTTGGGTACAAACTCTTCGAAGTTGTTTTACGGGAAAAACGAAATAAAAAAAAAAACTTGAATTTTACAAGAAAGGCTTTTTATGATATTTATAATAAAATATATTAAAAAAAATTGCCACAGAAAATAGTATTAATTGAAAACCGTTACGTCTCGTTTTAAAAGCCTTTACCTCCAAGCGACCAGGTCGCAGCAAAGCTTCGTCAATCATATCGCGACGGTTGGTCATACCGATGATAAGTATATTGTTGAGTTGTTCCACGCCATCGATTTTGGCTAAAAGTTGGTTCACCACCGTGTCATGAACGCCTGAATTCCCGGCCACGGAACCACGCGCTTTGCAGATGGCATCGATTTCGTCGAAGATGATAATATGCAGGCCGCTATTAGGTCCCATCTACATAAATCAATGCAAATGGCCGCAACAAAGAAAAGAAAAACGCATTGGAAATCTTTATGGTGCCTAGAGGAACTTATCTCTTCTTTATAGTTTACTCTTTTTTCTTCTTCTTCCGCTTCGGCGAACAAACGACGAATGTTGGCTTCCGACTCGCCCACGTACTTGTCCAAGATTTGGGGGCCGTTTACAATCTTGGGTTCGCGAGCATTGAGCATCATACCAATCTGCCGAGCCATTAAGGTTTTACCCGTACCAGGCGGGCCGTACAGCAAAATGCCTTTGACGTGTTTGCAACCTACGGAAGAAAGAAGCTGCTCTGAAAAAATCCTGCGATTTTTTAAGATTATTTTTCTTTTTTCTATGTATATTCTTCTTCGCCTTGTTCTATTTTCCGGCTTTAATCATATTTACCCAGCTGTTCAACGACTTCATGCGGGAAAACACGCGACGCGAAAGCTCGTCTGAAAATTGCATTGAATTCTTTATCCAGACCACCGACGCCCATTTTCTGAAAATCCCAGTCTGGGTTGATGATGGATTGTTGCACAACTTTCCTGAGAATCGACCGAAAATTAATAAATAAAAATAAGCAAAAATACTTATCAGAAACAAAGTAAAGAATGAAAAATAGCCCGTTGCAAACGCGACGCTGCGCGTACATTAACGTAAACTTTAAAAAACGAATAAAACTAAAAAAAGAGATGAAGGAATCGAGATGAATAGTGGAAAAAAAGTCTTACGCTAACAAGACACCCATAAAAACATTAGACTGAATTACTGTGAGTGCATTTTCACGTTCTTCACGGTTGAAATTGATTAGTACTATACTGTTTTCTTCCATAGCTAGATTTTTGAGCTTTCACGGGTTTTACGACAGAAATTGAGCATGAACAAGCTTTAACGACAGCTTATGTCGCAAGTTCTAGTGCACTTTAATTTCTATGCAAAATGGCAGTTTAGATGTTTACCCTTTGGATTTGCCTGTCAAAATCAGCGGAGAGTTTTCTGCCTTTTCGAAGATCACAGACGTGTTAGGCATGGATACACCAAATTGGTTCTTACGCGATTGGACTTCCTTTCCGCTGTTTACTGCCGCCACTAAAAACAAAACAAAAAAAAATAATAATTAAAATATATAATTAATTCGTTCCTTATTAGATATTATTTTACGAAATTTTATCCCAAGAATTTTTTTATATCAATTTTTTCTTTTTCTATTTACTTTGATTTCTACTTATTTATTACCTTGAATTTCTTTCACAATTAAGCTCAAAAGTTTCTTATTCTGGAAGCTGAATACGAGTTGCTGGCCGACAGCAAAAGCGTGGTTGGGGAATTGCATAGAAAACTCGCGTGCCATGGCGTCAGTATCGTACGCTTCCGTAGTCGTACTAGTAAATAAATTGAAATATGTGAATATTATGTAATTTTTTTTTTAAAAAAAGAACGAAAAGCATAGAAATTTTGCTATATACCTCTTTTTTTGCAGAAAGTCGGCTTCTAGTACAACGCTACTTATAAGCTGCGTGGTGGAATCGAACGTGAAAGGTCGGACTTCAATCTCTTGGTTTAGGGATAAGACTGCCCATTTCCTTTGCAACAAACTGAAGCCAATACTACCGGATTCCATCCCGGGATAGCCCGTCAGAGTGAAAACATAGTGCCCCGTCGATGTTGCCACTTCGATATGTCTAAACCGGATAATTAATCAACTCTATTTTAAGAAAAATGTGGAAAATCCTACTGTTTCATTTAATTTCCTTCTATTTCTCTGGCAAACAATTTAATTACGACACTCTCTTTAATGCTAGTATATAAAATAATTCCAAAACAAATAACTATTCTAAATATCTTTCTAGATTTTTTTAATAAATGTTCTTATGTTTCTGCTACATTTTTACCTTTATTATTACTATTATTATTTTATTCATGTTCTACTTTGCTGACTATTAATTTATTTTTGAGTTTTATTGTGTCAGTTTGAATTTTTAAATTTTATTTCTAGAAGCCTTTACTTGACATTCGAAGGAAAATCGCCTGGATTGGCCACGGCTTTGTTGGTTAGCGATAATTCGTCCGTGGGACATTTCCCTGCTTTCATGCGCTGTAACGAGAGAAAAGTAAACACGTAAGAAAAATTATAAATATTTCCAAGCTTGTCAACGTTACATGGATTCGCTCTCTAAATAATGGTTTACGCTTCTTTTTAGCAAGAAAAATTCATGGTTTGCGTTTGGGATCAAATCTCGAGCAGAGAGAGAAAAAAGTGAAGAAAAAAAATTAAAAAAAAAAAAAATAAAAAAATAGGAGAGACGTTGAGAATGGCTAGTTCGGAGATATGTATCCACGAAGACCAGGGTACACACATGAACAAGAGGAAAGGAGCTGGGTGACCGGATCAATAAGAGCGCCGGGGTGAAGGGCGGAAGGAGGCTTAGGGGGCGGAAAAGTGGGAGGGTGTCGTTAAACAACATTTCTTAGGTGCCTGGCATGCCGGTGTCATAATGCACATAATTAGGTTGATTAGGAGAACAAAAAGCAAGGACACTCAAAGCTGCCGAGATGCATAACAAGGCGTTTCGACAGTTTTAGAGCGACAGTTTTACTGTAGTACGTAAGATGCTTCAAGAGGCTGCACAATACGTGGCATGCAATATGACTTAGTAACGTACTATTTTTAGAAGTATAATACTTTAACAAGTTATTTTTTGTCAATCAGGCGAAAATTACACGCCACAAAACTTGCGAAGTCACTAAAATTGCAAGCGAAAAAATGAATATAAATGAGAAAAGACAATAAAAATACGAAAGCTCGGAAAATAAAGATAGTATTGTATGAAGAATGTAAAGCATAAGAGTTTTTACACACAACTAACCATTTTGGTGGCTTTTATTGGGAAATTGCGTTGAGAAAATGGACACAAATCTTTACGCAGCTTTCGCCGCCGGCTTCAAAACAAAGACTGACGGAAATCAGTTCGCCGTCCAAACTGAAACGCAGCCGCTATTCGCTCTTCAGTATATCAAGAATCGAAACTAAGCTGGCGATGTTAAGATAGAATACTGATATTTAATGAACAGCGATAACATTCGAAGGAACAGTAAACAAGCTTTCACGTTTCGTTGAAAATGTCCGAAATAAACGCTGATAATAGCGGTGTCGTGCCGGAAAGCGTGGAAAAAGACGAAAATATGATAGAAGAAGATACTGTGCCTGCTAAAGATACAGACACTAAAGAACCAACAGTAAGAACAGAGGAAGAATCATCCCGGGATGACAACGAAGGCGAGTCGGAAGACGAGGAAGAGTCGGATGCTGACTCGGAGGAAGAGAAAGATGTTAAAGAAGACAAGGAAAAGGGAGATAACACTCAAAATAACTTTCATAGCGACGAACTGGAAATGAAAATGAATGGCAGCATGGGTTTTCTCTACAAAACAATGCGTAACGTTACCGAATCGCTAATGTTTATCGAACCTTACAATTATTTATTGTTAACTATCGTTTTCTTTTTATTACAGTAAGACGAGATCCTAGCAAGAGGCGTGTTAAACCCGTTCCGCACACCGAATTTCTGGCGTTGCTAGACGGCGACGCCTCGTCGGACGACTCGGATTTTTGTATCGACAAGCACAAGAATCACAGCGATGACGAAATGGATACGAATGACGATGAAGAAAATGGTGAGAAAGACGATGAAGATAAAGACAGCGGATCAGAGTCGTCAGAAAACGAACGGCTGAGCGAAGACGACGAAGAAGATAAACTTGCGTCGGTGTCTGTTTCGGGCCGGAGTAGTCCTAAATTTGAATCCAGAAAAGGCACGCCGTCGAAATTACATAGTCACAGCGAAGCTTTGCATTCGCAGGAAAATTGCGCGTTGGTAAATTACATTTCGTAGTTATTTTCTATTATTATTGTTTAAAAGAAAACTATAAAAACTATATTAAAAAATAAAGCAATAAAAACTAATCCTAAAAGGCAACAACCTAATAACCATTAATTAAGAAATAAAGCATCTAAACAAACAAATACAGCGAAATCATAAATGAAAATACAAATAAGAAGATTCTGCACTGAAGAGCTACAGAACGTTGGCCATTAAATGCAGTTTAAACGTTTCGTTTCAGCCACCAGGTGTTTCTCCCGCGTTAGTTTGCGCTGCTTGCATGGGCGAATACAACTACGAGGATAATGAGATCGTCGAGTGTGACAATTGTGGGATTATCGTCCATGAAAGTAAATTTTTATATCAAACCACTTTTGTTACAATTTTCTAATGTCGCTGTTTTCTCTTTGGCTGCTTAGATTGTTATGGAGTTTCGGAGTTAGCTAGTGAAGATAGCGTTTCGAGTGTAGTGTCAACCTGCTCAACAGAACCTTGGTTTTGTGATCCATGCCGCGCTGGAGAATTGAATCCCACATGTCAGCTGTGTCCGAACATAGGTAAATATTGCCATTAACTTCCTTGGCAGCAATTTCGTTGTAAATAATTCTTGTCAGACGAATTATCATTCTAAAAAAAAAATCAAACATTTAAAATTCGGTTATGAACAATTCGTTCTATGTAACTTGAATCTTCCATGTCTGTAGGAGGAGCATTTAAAGAAACTGATACCGGTCAGTGGGTCCATTTGGTATGTGCTTTGTACATTCCCGGTTTGGCCTTTGGAGAAATTGAAAAATTGACACAAGTGACCTTATTCGAGATGGCATACAGTCGATGGGGCGCCAAGCCATGTACACTGTGCAAGAGCGAACGTTTAGCCCGTACCGGTGTCTGTATTGGCTGCGATGCTGGCATGTGCCGTACGTTTTTCCATGTCACTTGGTAATTTGCTTTTATTTATTCATATAGTTATTTATTATTTCATGTATAAAAAAATCAGAATTATAAAGAACGAAAAGAATTGAAATTTCCATGTTTCAGTGCCCAGAAAGACGGGTTATTGTCTGATACTTACATAGAAGATCCTAATCAAGCTGATCCGTTTTACGCCAACTGCAAACTCCATACAGACAGAGCGACCGCAAGGTACTTTGAGTTAAAACAGTGAAAATATTTTTATTCCATTTTTCTATATTTTACGCTTACTAAAAGGCGAAGGAAAATCAATTGGCTAAGGTTGGAACACCATGTCAGAGACTGGAAATTGAAGCGAAAAGAGAAGGAAAAAGAGGCTAAGGAAGAAGAGGCCAAAGAGTCCGAATTAGCGCGGCTTTTACGCAAACTTAGCCGCGAACAAACGCATTACAAGAACGCCAGAGTTAACAAAGCGTTACCATGGGGTAAATTATTTCGTCCGTTACCATTTCTTTCTGGTGTCGCTCATTTCTTTTCTTCTTATCTGTTTAGTTCCTACCCAGAAACTGCCTCGGATGCTTACGACGTCAGCGTCAGCTTTACGCCGAATGGAGAAGAAAGCTCAACTCATGGACCTGGACGTACTGTCCTTAGAATCACTTGAGACTGCGCAAGCTTTGAGTGCCGAAGCTGCACGAAGAGTTTATCTCGCTCCTACCTTTAGGTACGTAAGGTCAACTTTAATTGTTACGCATTATAGTGTTATATCATCATTACGACTGTGTCTTTTTTTAGCAATACTCAAAATAAAACGTAATAATTCTGTCTTATGAATTAGTTAAGTAAAACAAAAACTTCTCGAGTGCTATGTTAGTGTAATCAGAAAGACTTTTAATCCATAATCTTTTTCCGTGGATTTTTTACAAATTACTCGTTAGTAATTAATGTTTTTTATGTACTAGTGCCGAGTATATCTGGTACTTCATGGAGCGTGACAAAAAGATCAACCAATTAAAAGAAGAGTTACGTGATATGGAGACTCAGCATCAAGGGATGCGAGATGAGGAAAAACGGATTCGGCAGCATTATGACCAAGTACTTCCATCAATTTTCAAAATTTCGTTTGGTTAACGTGTTAAATTTTACCTTAAATCATTCTTACTACTTTTCGTTTCCACTGCAGTTGACCCAAGATCAGCAATCGTACTTCCAAAGCCAGCGACAGGCTCAAATTTCGCTAGAAAATCTGAAACACCACCTGCAGTCGCTTAAGAGCAAACTTTGTGCCAGTTCCAAACTTTAAAGGACATCAACTCTCTAAGATAACTTAAAAACGAATAAAAATATCCTGTAAGGCTTGGACGATAAAATAATAATACAGCTTGTAAAAATACAGGGAATTTGGATGTATTTTTTCTCCGTTCGCAATTTTTTGTTGTTGCCACACACCTTCACCAGATATCATTCTCTGTGCACTAATACGTAGAGACCTAGACAGGCCAAGATTCCGTACTAGAAGGATAAAAAAGTTACATCGTTACAAGTTATTAATGTAACAGCAAAGAAAAAAAACGGCACAACATGACAACATAAATTAATAACGATTAAGGCCACTGTGTACCAATCGCTCTCTTGGAATTTAACTTTAGAAAACGGCATGAGAAGTTACAGATTGATATCTCGAAAACCAATAAAAAACAATTTTTTATAGTTTGTCGCCCACAAAGGCAGGTGGTATACATAGGCCTTAAGAATGAGCTAAAATAAAATCTCTTACGAAATTACAAAAATCTATTTAAGGAGCTTGCCAGTTGATTAAAAAAACCATTTAGTACCTTAAGTTTGGGATACTCGTTCATGAGAATGGTAACCATGCCAACGTAAGGTAGGAAACCCCTGGCTCGACCTACGACATCCTTCCGGGAAAGCCAAAGTTGGCCCGGGGCGTAAAGACCTCGATCATCGACGCTATTGTTGTCTCCCTTGGTCAAGAATTTGACAGTGCCGTTTTCCCTGAATAAATAACGAAAATTAATGAAAATACAAGAAAAAAATATACGGACATATTTCTTTAAGTAAGGAAGTAAAAAATTAGCTAATTTCTAGCTCAGGATTTTTACTTTTCGTGCAGTTTAATGACTCGATGGACAATTGGAATGTCCCGGCCTTCGATTTTGAATACAACAATTTCGCCAACACGGACGGGTTCTTCAGTGTTTGTCAAAAAGAGGAGATCACCGCGATGGAACGCAGGTTCCATACTGCCACTCAAAACGACAACAATAGGGCTCTCAGAGCCGGTTGCTACCATTAAGCCTTTCCAGATCATCAAAGCAGACGACACAATCATACCAAAACTGAGGACTTGGTACAGAAACTGAGAAAAAGGAGACATTAATAATGACAAGGAAGAAAAACATAAGGCAAGTTTTGCAATACAATTTTTAAAATAATACATTAAGAGCTTACCTGTCGCTTATTCATGCGCTTTACATCGTCAAAGAGCCGATCAATCATTTTCAAGAGAAATTAAGTCACTACTTGTAGTAATAGGGTTAAATTAGACACAATATTTGACTTTTTACAAACAAGACCGGGCAGACACGTCACATCAACAAAAGTTGAAGCTTAACCTGCGAACAGCATGGCTCCAGTGCAGGCGGAGGCGGAGCTTAAAGAAACGGCGCCAAATCGAAAATTCAGAGACTAGCCATGATGTCCCTACCTATAGGACTGAAAGGGCACCCTTTGGCGCAGAGAACCGAAGATATATGCGACGCTATTTAAGAAATGGAAGTGTACTCTTAAGGTTTAACTCACAATCAATTCAGTCAAAAGTGTGGGGAGAGTCAGGTAGAATTTAAAAGCATGTGAGCTACGAAACGTCAGCGAGTTCAGTTTTTATGTGTTCTCTTGCACACCTTGCTCTTTTTCGAGTTGTATTTTTTTACGATTTTCTCGACATCTCAATTGTGTCGTCTCTCTTCTACCTATCTAGGCAGTTCTCTTTCTTTTTTACTTCAAGAATTCCGATACCAAGTTTTTCCCAGGATTCGGCACATTTTACCTCAACAGGCTGTGTCCGACACTACAAACCTTTGACGCTTTTTTAAAAAAAAAAAAAAAGAAAAAAAGAACAGGCGAAAGAAGGTGCAACTGATAGTAAAAGTATGAAAAACCGAAGCTTGTACATGTAGCAAAAGGGTAACACTGGCGAAAAACAACTTCAACAGTTCTGGGATCAACTTTGGTGTACTTTTGTGTGGTACATTGTGATATGTTATTCCGTAAACGTTCAGTGGCGAGTATCAGGCCCCCTTCAACAATCGCGTGCCAACAAATGCGCACTTGCCTCTTTAATCTCTCTTAGTAAAAGGTTTCTTCCAAGCAATGAACTCGTTCCGTCGCTTATCCAGCTCATCACCTCAGCTTTCATTGCCCAAGCGGAATGCCACCGACGATGCCAATATACAAGTTGCTATGATCACACTTTCGGACATCAACCGTTTGGTACGTTATCTGTTTACTTCCCTGACAAAATCTTAAGACAATTATTACGTATCTCAAAAACGAAGTCAACATTGTGGAATACCGCGCTTTTATGTTGTAGGTTGCCAGACTTAACAAACGCTGTTTTCAAACCTGCGAGGAAAACAGGAAACTAGGAGTCGAAAACCAGCGTTTATTCGTGGAAAAGAAGATCTTGGAGACAAAAGTACAAATAATATTTTTTCTTCTTGCTGTTTAATCGTATCTTTGTGCAGTGTGCCTTAATGGAACAGGAGATAGCCAATTTAAGGTGCGGTGCTAGTGGAGTCAAATGATAAATTTTTATTTTGGTGTAATGGTTTTGGAACCCTTTTGCTTTAATGGTATCTCAAAATGTGCAGAAACTTACCGAGAGCTCAAAATGCGAAGTTTATGTATGTTCATCCGAAAAATAGAACAGCAGAAAATAAAAGATACATGTGTATTACGCTAAAGACACGTTTAGCTTAGGTATTTTCGTACACTTCCAGTACATCAGCCAAGTGCTCATTATCCCTAGGTTTGCGGAACTGCTTCTTCTTAGCAGCCGCTTTTCTTCGCTTGGACGGATTCATCGTTTTCTTGAGATTCGACTCTTGCATGGACCGAATACCTTGTTTCTCCAAGTATTCTTGGATCTTCTCGTCGTCAATACCGTCGACGGCCACTGCTCGCCACAATTTCTGGAATTCGTCGTCAACCGGCAACGCCGCTGCGCGATCATGGTAGAAAATGACTTTCTTCTTATCAATCGGCCGCGTTATCGTGATAATTTCATTCGCTATACTCTAAACAAATAAAAGCCGAAAATATTACACTCAGAATTTTTTTTTTATTTTTTTTTAACTTCCTTCTATCTATATTCATATTTTTTAATAAGAAATTACCAACCTTCATTGCTTTTTCGAAATGGGGCAAAGATTCTTGAATATCATCGAGATAAATTCCACCGTAGCCTTTGAGGTCATGCTGCTTCAACAAACGCAACAATCCTTTTTTGTCTCTGATCTTGAACGGAGGCTTAAATTGATAACGGGCATCGGGTAAAACTTCAATTTTAGGATTGCTGGCCAGCGCTTCTGTGAGCAACCACTATTTTTTAAATAAAAAAGAACTCTTGAATTTACACTCTGAGTGAAATTAAGTTACGGCTAACTTGTTTGACTTTCGAGCCAACGTCTAACTGATTCGTTTCGTCCAAGATTTCGTCCAACGTCAAAGGATGGTCGTCTCCGTCTTGATACCGAGTCTTCATAAATTTTACAATTTTAGCCAGTACACCAAATTTGTACTGTGAACTACCAGTCATAGTCTTATAGCTGTAAAAATGTTTAAAACAACGATTAATATTTTACTAGTTTAGGGTTTTCTGCGAATTTATTTGTTTTTAGTAGAACAATTTTACTTAGAAGCATCTGTTTTGACAACTGTAGCGGTTTTAGCCGGTTTGCTCTTTTTTCTGGCACTTTCTTCATCTTGGGATGTATCTCTTTCTTTCCTTTTTGTGTTCTCAACCCTGAAAATAGAAATTTTCGAGTTAATAGTCTAAGCAAGTGAAATGTTTAGGTAGTTTCTGAAATTATGAATAGCTGAGAGGAGAGTACTTACACAGGTGTAGCTAAAGCTCTTTTTTTAAAGAGTTCACGTTCCCTAAGCAAAGCGGCGTCCATTTTTTTAAGGACTAGCACGAAAAAGAAAGGAGAGAGGGAAACTTTCAATTCTGTATTGTTTTTATTGCTCTGACGTTTTGCGGACCACAGAAGTAAGCGATAATGACTTCAGCCTAACGTCGCTAGATGGCGTTAATGAAAGCGGGGTAAACCAAACAAATTGAAGGCCTGCCCATCAAAATGCAAATTCTCTGACTAATCAGATAACTATACACAATTTTCTAACATATGCAGTGGTCTCCACTTATTGAAGAGTGGTTATTTGAATAAAACACACAAATGAATGAAAAGTTGACGGACCAGTTTTAAGGCTGTTTAATCCAATGTAAATCTACTTTTTATTGAATAATGAACGATTTATTGACCCTTTTGTTAGACGAAACAGCGGAAAGCATAGGACCCATTTCTTAAAAAAGTTGCAAAATTAGGTTATAATTAAATGCTAGTCTGTTATTTTCTTTAGCATTAAACTTTTTTTTAACTTATGCATTTCGATTTTTACTTAGCCCACGATTTTTTATTGTTTCGAACTGGCTATTATTCAAAAGTTGTGAGTTTTGTTACATTTGGCTCCTGTTACAATTGAGCCAGTCTCTTATAAACATACAAAGTCAGTTTAGGCGATCACTTAATTTATTGGCCATATTCTCTTTACAAATCCCTGTGTTTAAACTCCCATAATATTGGCGAAATTAATTTTGTGCCCATATGATATGATCCGTGACTTAAAATATTGTGGTATTCATCTTTTGCCGTACAGCTTTCTTTAGATTCAATTACCAGAATACGATTCTGTATTTCTTTTCCGACGTCAATCAGGGATATCTGGAGTTCCGCCTAGCCGCCTCCTTGACGCTTCGCAGCAGACCCGCTTTTTGCTACCGCTGCTGGTGCTTTATTCGCCCCTTTAGTACTTCCTAACACTACTCTACCAAGTGGTCCCTTGTTTACTTGCTGTACTGGTGGGCTCTTGTTTGCTTGCCGTACTGGTAGGCCCTTGTTTACTTGCTGTCCTGGTAGGCCCTTGTTTCCTTGCGGTCCTGGTAGGCCCTTGTTTACTTGCTGTCCTGGTGGACCGTTGGTTCCGCTAGCTCGCTGTGGTGCCTTTGCGCCAGGCGCAGCTACGGAGAGCGAGTACTGACAAGCCAGGATTAGGCATAGCAGCAGCTAATGTAGTGTAAATTTTTAACCATAAAGAGTTGGAAACGTAACTTAAAGGTTTACCCAAATTCTCATGATTGCAGTCTTCTCAAGTTTCGGGTTAATCTAAAGACTTTGATTCCCCTCAAAGGTGTTGTTTTATGAACTGAACGTACCCAACGTACCTTAGCCGAACTTCGCGACAGTCTAACTTAAATGATGAAAGTAGCTGTCCTTATATAGGCCAGGTACACTGGCATGTTTTCTGTCTTAAAGGAAATACGATAGAAAGCGTGCTAATTCAATGTTTTAAGTTCAATGAGTACTAAGCGCTTTTTGACGTGATGCACGTGCAGAAATATGCCTATTCAGCTGCTTCTAGAAACATCAAAACAGGTTTACGTCTTGACATTTCAAAAGTTGAGAAACACTAAAACTATTGTTAAAAACTGCGTTAGAAAAAAAAGTTTATGAGAGTGTATAGTATAGAAATTAAACACTGTTCCGAAGTAGAAGGATTGGACAGTTAGCAAGTGGGACAAACCGTACAGAAATCATACCCAATGAACTACGAACGTTTTGGTAATGAAAAAAAAAAATCAGATACTTGATAACGATAATGAAGGTTATATGGGGAACGACTGAATGAAAAAGAGTTAAAGTATACATGAGAAATAACTGAAAGCTAATTTATCGGTTTTCTTTACATGAAACGGGTCTTACTATTTTCGTTGCCGAGTGTTTGATAACTATCCAAGCAGAAAAGTGTCCAAACTCTCTTCTTCCTCTAGTACCATCAAAAGGAAGGTGGAATAATGTCAAAAGACATCTTTCGTACAGGTTAATGTTTGGACTTCGGGCATAGATTGACTATTTAAAGATCGTTGCATTGACGCATATTGACAGTAAAGCAGAGAAGTGTAATATTTGACTTGTTATTACATATTACTGGTTCCGTTTTCATTTAAAAATTAAAAATCACAGTTTCGCAGATACATAAGGATTGGGGCAATCGACTTGATTAGCAGGCAAGCAGGATTGCGCTTCATTGCTGAACAAAAGTTCTAAAGGACATGCAAATCTAGGCAAAAAGACCAATTAATCAAAAAAGCATTTGAAATACCATCGAGAAATTGAGAGAACTTACGCCCACTTGGACCCATCAGGCAAGCAACGATAAAAAACGTGACAAAGGCGGTAAGGGTCAGCGTAATAGCCACTTTTTCCTGTAAAATTGAACTAATTATTCTCAAAGCCCTAATATAACATCCAGCCATAATGTACCTGTGCAATCAAAAGCTGGAATTTCGTATGTCACAGAAACTTCCCTGGGCAAGGGAGGCAATCCGGCAGCGAATGAAACCACCACAAAGATAGCTAAAAGAGAATATTTCACTATTTTGAACTTCAATAAATTCATTGTTGCAAAAGTGCATCACCGATATAGGATTGCAAAAAAAAAAATAAATAAATACAAAACTGTCTTTAAAAACTTCCGTTTTTCTAACTTTATTATACCTAGGACGAAAAAGCAGGCGAAGGATTTCATGTCGCCGAAACTATTTGTCTTGTCTCTCCAATTCAGAATCTTTGTAACTTTAACATCGGACCGAAGCGAAGAGACTGGCGACACATTGCGCTTTTATACGCGCCAAAATTCATTACTTTTTTTGGCAGAATTCTAGATGAAAAGATAACACTTGAAATGACGCATTTGGTTTTAGGAAAGGTCTGGAATTCATAAAGCATTTACAACTTCAGGTTTGACACCTTGTAATCACACGATAATCCTTTTGTTTCGCTGGCAGCAAATGCCTAATTCTACAAAGCCTTGAGCACCATAAAAAGGAACAAGATAACGTATCTGTTATACAACCTTTTGCAAACTAACATTTATTGAACTGAGCTGCTTATCAACACGTCGAATAAACAAAGATTACATTCAATCAATGTTTTTCGAACTCAATCACGCATGTATTCATTTTGCAGAGAAAGTACTCAGATATAATCTTGGCAAATAAGCATTTGTTTCAGAAACTTGAGTATACGTTAATAAATTCGGAGGCAATTAAGTAGAAACCCATCGAACGTTCGACAGATGACGAGCTCCATGGGGTAACATAAACCCCGTATACCGAGCTATGATTTACAAAATTTATTTAAGGTTTGACAAAAGAACATAGGGTTATTTTGCTACCGAATTTTTGGTTAGTTTTGTATGCATTAACATTGCCGGGTGAACGGAGTGCACTGAACTTGATCAGCAGGTAGACATGTTAGCGCTTGTTGGCTGAAAAGAAGGCCGTCGCGACAATTGAACCTATGAAACATAGTTTTAGGATGTCTTGAGTTCAGATTATCTTTTACTACAAACTTATTCACAAAAAAAAAGAATAGTCTTACTGATATTTGGTTCCGTCCGGTAAACACCGATAAAAGACCTGGCAAAGACGGTAAGTATCCGCGAAGTAACCATTTTTGCCCGTGCAATCAAATGAAACAGGACCTCCGCAATTTTTTACTTTATTTAAATCCGTCAACGAAGTTTCGACAGTTTGGACAAGGTTGATCGTGACTGGTGGGCAAGTTACTTGATCGGCAGGCATGCAAGTCTTCTCAACGTCGCTGAACTCCAAATTCAACGGGCAAGCGAACCTGCAGTTTTCAATAATAATACATAACAGTTAATAGTTATTAAATCCAGTAAATTCTGCTTATAGTATAAAATAGTTTCATTGACGTAAACTTACGCCCATTTCGAACCATCTGGCAAGCAGCGGTAGAATACCTTGCATTGCCGATAAGGATCAGGGAAATAGCCATCTTTGCCAGTACAATTGAAATCCTGAGGGCCTTTCGGCAAAGCTTGCAATGCTACTGGTATTCCCGGTACCGCAGCTGAAGCCCATGCAATACCTTTGCAAAATTAAACGTATTACAAATAAAATGCAAAATTTACATAAAAAATGATGAAAAAATACAGTGATAGACAAACAAATATAAAAAACATAAAACATAAAATACAGGAATTGAAATATTCAAGAACGAAAACAGTTGTACTATTCCTAACAAAATATGAGGTAAACTGCGAATAAATTAATTCCGCGAATAATAATAAATCAAAACTGCGAATAATAATAAATCAAAACTGCGAATAACAATAAATCAAAACTGCGAATAATCAGTTACTCACTGGCAATTGCCAACAGGATTACTTCGCGATTCATTTATTTCTTCTTAGACACAAACCACAAAGAATGGGGCTTTCCTCACTCTTCTCAATGGTATAAAAACTGAAACAAGAGTACTAGCTTTTCGACAAAAACTACCAGCTTTTATAGGCCTTAAATCGGAACTATATTACTGCATCCGTTTTGTTATCAACATCATAACCTCGTTTAATGTTTCACCGTAACATTATCGCTTTTATGGATTTACCCAATTTTCCAAATAAAGGATAATTTTACGCGTCACACAAATGTTTATTTCCAAATACACATAAAGCTTAAGACTGACGGGAGGGCAATGATAAAGCGATTTACAAAATCCGTATTTCCCTCCCTTATTTATTTAAACTTCGTTTTTTTCTTTATTTTTTAGCCGTTCAAGGTAACAGCCTGGAACGTAGCACGGAATCCAACGCCTGTTGAATTGGAACTCGTCACAAAACGTAGCGTTAAAGCATTGGAAGAGCCTATCACAGGAGCAGGGCGGTCCTAAAAAAATTGAAAACCAAATTTTGACTCACTTAATCCAAGTCAAGCGGAACTTGAGATAAAGAATATTAAGTTATCAAATTTCAAGCTTAGAAAGTTCTGATTGACACTTCAAAAAAGGCAAAACATCTGAAAGAATACGTACGTGCGCGCAATAACGAGAACGCAAAGTTTCGACCGGATTGGTGTTATCTCGCGTACTAACGTCATAAAGTTCCATGAAAGTACTGGCGCAATCATCGACCGGCCCAATAGTAAATGCTGTAAAGAAAATCCCAGGAGCAAAGGTAACCATTATTGGTTGCAACGAACTTCCGAATAAGGCGTTTTACCTGGAAATTCGAGCTTTATCTGCATGCCGAGCGGGACACTCACTTCCCAGCGGCAATCTGACGAAATGTTTTGGACAACAGGATAACCAGGGCTTGTAAAAGAGCCCTTGGTATTAAAGATCGAGCCTCCGCAACCGGATCCTAATTGATAAGCGTAATTAACATGGATTGAGCTACAGAAAAGATTATTTGTTGTTGAAAAATTCAATGATTTACAGTAAAAGTAAGATAAAGTGATAATTAGAAGATATAGTTGAGTTTATTACCGGCAGTAGTTGTAGCGTAAGTGAAATCATAACCGCGCAGTGAGAATCGCGCTGACTGGAAAATGAAATGAAGCTGATTTCCTGTCGAAAAAATGGGATTCGGCAAACTAGCACCACACAGGTTAGCCAATAATGGTGCTTGCTCATTGCCACCATCACGAACCTGAAATTACAACAAAAACGCAAAGGAATTAATAACAATTTTTAAACACACATTTTACTTTTAAATCTTTACGTAAAGTTTTTAAAAGCTATATTTTACCGTATATTTTCTGTGTTTTTATTGAATTACTCAAATTTTGATTCAACTAAAAGTACATATTTATATTCAATACTATTTCGATTTTTTTCCCGATAAATTCTCTATTTAAAAAAAATATTTTTTAAAGGCAATGAGTATTATCCGATATACAGTTTTCTTTTCTCAAATAATAAGGCTAGTTTTGCGTACTTGCAGAGAAGAGACGGTGCAATTGTTCGAATTTTGGAGTCGGAAAGTGGAGAAGTACAGGGCGATTGTACTCGAAGGCGGGGCTTGTATCTTAAAGACGCACAACTGGTTCGGTGGGTACATATTCGGGTAATTCGGGCTGACAATCCGCCCTTGAGCTCCTTCATATGTTCGGTTGCAGGTAGCTAGCGAGTACTGGAGCCGAAAACCTCTCCCGACTGCTGGATTGCCGGTAACTAGGGTCACAGCTAGAGAACGACCGGTTGAGAAGATGTCGTGAGGCTTTAACGAGCCACAGAAGGTCAAAAGTTGTCCAATTTCTCTCTGCAACACCCAACAAAAGTTAGTTTTCTGTGTTTACGTTTCGAATTTAGCCTAATTACGCGTAAATTCGTGATTAAAACGCTAGATAAAATAAAATAAAAAGGAAGAAAATGCATGGAAGCCAAAATCAAACCCAAAAATTACGTCATAAAATATAAAAAAAGACGAAAAATAATGAAAACATGCAAAAATACGCGTCGTGTATAAAATCAGGTTTGTTTGTGTTAAGTACGCTCGTACTGAAAAGTCAAAATACACAAAATCAAATAAAAAGGGAAAATATTTCTTAAAACGCTCGTATCTTACTTGCAACACGAAGCGTTGAGAGCCGATATTCACCACATTAGCTCCGTCACCGTTTAGGACGAGGTTCCTCACGTTAGAATTTACTTCCAATCCCTACAAAATACGAGGAAATATTATAACACGCGTAAAAAAGTAAAAATGGTCTTCAACACTAAAATTCTGAAAAATTAATGCAACTATTAAAAAATGTAAAAGAGAAAAATTTTTTCCTTTAGGGTTTTACTTGAGGTAAGTCTTGGATTTCTAGGCGGTGATCGCTACAACGACCATCGGACGTGTTTTGCCCTACGGCAAAATCCAAGAAATGCAGATCAATTGGCTGATTCTCCACCGTGGCGTCCAAAACCCATCTGCAGCGCAAATTAGGCGTCATAGTCGAACCGTAGTTCGGTGAACTCAAAACTTGGGTGCTGCCCGTAACTTGAACCACATTCGATCCGCATAGTGCTATAATACAAGTAAATACGAACGTTTTAATAATTTTTTGCAATACACTTAAAAATTCAGACCTTTGCAATTTTGCTTCCAAAACAACTTAAGTAATTCAGTTTTTGCTTACAAATTCTTAAAATTCAAATACTTTCCAATTAATCAAATAAATTTTCATAAAAAAATGATAGTTGATGTGTTTCTTAAAAAATAATTGTCCAGCAACAACTTAATGTATGAAACATAACAAGGTAATCCTCACAAGTTACTTTAAAAACTTCAATAATTAAAAAGTTTAAAACGATCGACAAATGAGAAACTAAATTTCTGCATGAAGACAAGAATAATTTATTAAGCACGAGCATTCAATATTTACCTTCTTGTTGAGAAACAGTAGCCACGAATGACGAAGCTCGTCCACTGGAGCCCGTTACGAGTCTTACGAATAAGAAATTACCAGAAGATACTACGGCAGGGGGCGGGACTACGCCACAGAAACGGCCCATGGAGCTCGCTCCGGGTCCTGCACCATCTCTGACCTTAGGAAACCGCAAAAAAGCGTCAGAACACAAAAAAATATTTAATTATTTATTTTCTTCATTTTTTTAATAATTCCTTTCAGGAAAAAAATTCGAAAAATTTACTTCAAGATATTCATAATCGCAAGAACTGCCGACAGGTGGTTCGAGGTCAAGTCGTGTCAAGGTGAACCGAATCACTTGGCCAGGAGCGGCTGTAATGATCCATCCACAATTTAACTCGCCATCATTACGTTCTTCCGGCGATCTGAGTGTTTGCGGCCCGCTGGAAACGTTAACTCTACCACCACAGCCTTGATTTTCTCCCAAAGTGAACCTAATAGCGGCCTTAAAGCCACCGTGGCTGGTACTCATGTCCGTCCGGAAGTGCGCGAGCATTTGGTTCGTTTGCGACGTAAAGCGAGGCAAGTCCACCGAGAAGTTACCACAGAGTCGGGCGACAAGATTGGCCGGATTAATGAGCGGCCCATCGTACAGTGCCACCCAGTCGTAGCGGCAGTTTCGCTGAGTTTCTAGCGACAAGGTTTCAAACTTGATGTCAATCACGCGGTTGGGCGGGGCTTGGATCAACCAGGTGCAGTTGGCATTGTTGTAATAGACGTCCGGATGAGCGGGCGACTGGATGACCGAAGGCGTGTTCACTACGCCACCACAGTTTTGGACACTGTAAGTGGCGCGGAAACCTCGGCGTACGACATTGATATCAGTTCTGAACTGGATCGTCATTGGCCCTCTGCTGGTTACCCTAGGAGGTAAGGTAGTGCCGCAGTACCGGCCCAACGGCTGCCCGCTGGTGCTGTTGCCTTGGTACACGCTAACTCGGTCGTGGTAACATACCGGGTGACCTAAACACAAATTCTCGATCAGAAATTTTCGCACTATGAGTAATCCATTAATAAATAGTCAAATCCATTTCATTCCACTATTTTTCAGTTTCAAAAATCTTTCCTAAGAGAACACTTGGTATCTATTTATCCACAAATTTGAATGGCCATAGAAAAGGCGAGATCATAGAAATTAGCTAATTATCAAAATTACCATCTTAAAATTAGAATCTAAAATTTTACGAAATTTAAAGAATCCTTTTCATAACTGAGCATTATTTACGAAACAAAATAAGAGACTATTAAATAGTTGACTACGGAATATATTAATAATAGGCAAGTGAAATTATACTAAATAACACGTTAAAATAAAATAAATATTGAGAATTAATATCGAAACTCAAACTAATAAATTACTTTCTATTTCGAAAACGCCTTCGAAATTGAGCGCAACGAAGGCAGTGGGTGGAGCGTAGATAACGTAAGTACACGTCAGATTGTCAGCATAAGCTATAGGGTAGTTCGGGCTGATAAGTACTCCATCTGCTGCTGTAAAAATGCCGCCACATGTAGGTTTCCAATTAATCTAAAAAAAAAAATCAGAAAGATTTCGAATTTTGAGCATTTTTTTGTTAGACAATGATTCGTCTGATTGAGTAGATGAAAATACCCTAAATCCTTGTCCATTGGCGCCAGTGTTGGAACGGAACGCAATTTTCGCCTTAGAAGAGGCAGTTTCGAGTCGACTTGGCAGTTGCTTACCGCAGAATTTCCCGAAACTGACCCAAGTTTCGTTCCTCCAATCAGAAACCTTGAAAAATAGTGCGTTACGTTTTAATGTCTACATTGTTAGTAATAGTCTTACTTCAACGTAGTCATTTGCGCAGTTAACGCTCTGTTCAATGTCAAAACGCTCGACAAAGTCTAAAATAAAGCGGTAGCCAGGATCCAAACGAATTTCCCATTCGCATTCAATGTTATCGCCATAACGAGACGGGAATCTGGGCGACGACACATTACCCGACAAAGTGTGAAGGATTCCGCCACATCCTGCATAAAAAAGTGTGCAGTTAATACCAGAATTAATCAGGAAATAAACAATAAACACGCACTAATCAGTAATGAAAATTACAAATACCTGAATAATCAAGGTATTAAAAACAGGTAATATTTTCCACCAGAAGTAAACTCTTTTTCTTGTAAATTTAAAAATTAAAAAGTAAAAGTAAACTCAAAAATTAAAAATCAGATAAAAAATAAATAAAAAACGCAACCAAAAGAACGAAAAATACAATTTTAAACAAGAAATTTACTAAATACAGTCCACCAGAATGGTCGACAGAATCAGAAAAAATGCGGTGAAGTACCTGAACCCAAGCCTTCTACTCTCAAGCGGAACCCCCGCCCATTGCCTACTTCGGCATTGCTATGGAAATGTATCCACAGGTAAGACGACTGGGAGCGAATTACTGCAGGTAAATTACTGCCACACAGCCTGCTAATTTCGGGCGAATTGGGCATTCTTCCGTTACGTATAGACAAATAATCTTGCGAACAGTCACTCGAGTCCAACTGGAAGCTTTCGAAGGTAACTTCGATTTGCTGGCCGAATTCAGACATGTCAACCAGCCAAACGCAGTCCGTATTCGCTGGATAAGTGTTTCCACCAAATCCGGGTGAGCTTATGGCCTGTGCGCTGTTAATAACTCCACCACAGTACGACGTTTTGTAGCTGACGTTGAAACCAACGCCAGGGATGGAAAAATCTGTCAAGAAGTTGACGTACGTGTCGACCATGGGGTTGAGGATTTGCACACCGTTGGATTGGTTACCGCAGAATTTGCCTAAATCCAGCCCATTTTCGTCAGTGCCGGCACGGAATTCGAGCCAATCGTAGGTACACATCCCTGAACGCGGGGACGGGCCTTCTATATCGAGAAAATCCAAATTTAAGACCAATGTCGAGTTGTTGATCGCTTCTTCGCCACGGTTATGCGTCCACGTGCAGTGCAGCGAGTTGTTGTAAGCGCCTTGGTTGCCTGACAACAGCCCTGGAGAGGTAAAATAGCCTTGGGCGCCTGTTAAAATCCCACCACAAGGTACAGGATCGTCGGTGGTGTACTCGGCTCGGAAACCACGGTGAGTAAGAGAGCCATCGGTGCGGAATGTCAAGGTCATTTCTCTACTGGTAGACTGAACCACTTCTGGAATGGTGGATCCGCAACGGGAAAAGCCAGTGACGTTAGTAAATAATGGAGGATACATAAACGTTGGTCCATTTGTCACCTACAGATAAGAAAACAAGACACGTAATGCAATAAAATTAAACAAATTAACAAACAAAATTAACACAAACCCTGAAAAATTAGCTACATTTTTAAACAAATGAAGTGAAGAAATAAACAAAAGTAAAAACTCAAATGAAGAAAAATAAAAAAGAAATAAAAAAATCAAGAAAATAAAGAAATGCAACGAAAAGAAACATACTAATGGTAAATATAGAATAGTGAAAAATGGAAGTAGCAAATAGAAGTATTTACTAGCGGTAGTGAATAGAATTGGTAATAAGGAGAAAAAAGATGAATTAATGGTTGTGGACAGTAGTTGTGTTAACACGTTAACGACGATGTATCTTCGAGGTCGCTTACGTAAACGTAATCGAAGCAACGTGAAAGGTTTTGCCTCGTCATGGGCGGTTCGAGGTCGAAGTCAGTGAACTGTAAGCGCACTCGACGGTTGGGCGGGGCTCGGATGGTCCAGTAGCAGAGTCGATTATGTGGGTACGCGTTAGGGTAAGCAGGAGAGGTAATTACTCCCGTTGGGGAGTCAAATTCACCGTAGCATGAGTCTACACTCGCGTTGAAAGTTAGTTTAAACCCTTGTAAGCTTTCAGCACGTTGGGAGGAATGGAACACCACAATAATCTCGTTGGCGTAGCTTTGAATTTGCGTAGGGAGATCACGGCCACAGTAAGTTCCCAGTACTTCATCTGAAACGTGAACGAAAAATGCGTTAAACGAATTAGGAATTAATAGACGATTCAAGCTCTCCTAAAATCTTGACAGTTCTCAGTGAAACACGTAAAAAAGAATAAATATGTCAAAGAAATAACGGTTGAAATGTTATTGCGAACAATTTCTCAGTGGTGTGAATGACAATAATTCACAATAAAAATCAGGGGGAAGATTACGAGCGAATTCCAAATGTTAGAATGAAAAAAAATGAAATATTCGAATACATAATTCGAACAAAAATTTCAGTTGAATACTTCCTGAACAATATAACGAAGAAATTAACAAAAATATACGCATTTAAAATGGAAGGCTGTAGCAATTAGTGAAATTCAAATAAAAGAAAACTTTACTGAATGTATTAGAGTATTAAATTTGAATGCGAGCTTTTACTCACTTGTAGCATTTACTTCACGAATTTGCACGTAGTCACGTGATGAACAATTAGCAGCTTGTGGCAAGTCCAGTTGTGCAAAGCGTACATTCAATTGGTGACCAATGGGGCCCCGAATATGCCATACGCAATCCGTGTTGGGTTCGTAGCTTGACGGATAGTTTGGTGACATGAGAACTCCACTTCTTGCCACGATTGTTCCTCCACAGCGTGCTGATTGTTCAAATAAAAAAAAAATTCCATAAGGCCAAATCAATTGAATGTATGAAAGTTAAAACTTAGAAACAGTAATATAAAAAAATAGCCAAAGAAACTTTTTAAAATCAGTGAAACTAAAAATGGACAAATTAAAAATGTCTAAAATCAATAAACATTTTGCTCGAATAAATTATTCGTTATAGACGCTTACGACGACACAGCTCGTTATTTTTTTAATGCATCATACCAGTAGAGATCCGGGCCCGGAAGCCAACTTTGGGCTCAGCGGCAGAGGTATAGTACCGGAAATACAAACTATTGGAACTCGAGAAGATCGTTCCAGGCTTATCTTGACAGTATTTGCCAATCAGAGGTGAATTCGCAGTTCCTCCATCTCGTACTTCCACGCCCGCCGTTCGGCAACTGTAGGAAAGCAAATAATTTTTTAATAAAAAGAATTACATTATGGAACGGAAATTTACATAAGAGAATGTATGAATTTCTTCGTTACTTTGCTTCACAACCGCAGTAACACTTAAGACACTGGTATGGGTATGACGTAGAAACACACATGTACCGATTTTATTATTACTATCCAAGGACATTTAATGCAATTTTGAATTGGGAAATTCTAAAACTGATCTTGATGTCGATTTTCTCAAAAAAAGGAAAGAACTAAACGAAAATTTTTGGAAAATGCTCTTGGGCTATACAAACAAGTTCGCTGAGATCTGTAATAACAAAAAAATGCCTAAAGACAAATTACCCCCAAGATCGCGTTAAATCAAAATTGTCGATGAAATCAAGTTGAATGGACGAAACTGAAGGTGCCACAATGACATATTCGCATTCTGCGTAACGAGGAGGCGGGGCCGGGTAGTTAGGTGAAGCCACAATGATTTCGTTCACTTCGTGGTTCAGAATGAAACGGCCACCACAAGCTAATGATACTTCACGATATCTTAACTGGAATCCCTATACGTAAATCATAAATTTAGTAGAAAAATTATTATCTTTTATTCTAGTGGAGCTAGTGAGGTAATTCGACATTTTTGTACTTACGGAAGCTTCATTACGATTGTCCGATACGAACTTAACATGCGCCTTGTTACTGGACGTTTCCGGTATCGTTTTAACAGCATTACCACAGTACCGGCCGTCGCCCAAAAACGGCGAGTCAACGTGATCTCCATTTCTTAGCTAATTAATAAAACAACTTTAGAACCATATTTAAGTGAATAATGGCAAAAATCTCTGAGGTACCATCAAATAGTCGCCTTCACAAGCTGGAGCCGTTGAGGCAATGTTCAAATTCGCCAGAGTGAAAGCGATAGTGCGTCCAGGACGCACTTGGATGGTCCATTCGCAAGTACTGGCTGACGGGTAGTTGGACGGATAATTAGGAGACGAGATAACGCCGAAAGAAGAACGCAGAACACCACCGCAAACTGCTCGTGCTGCGATTCTGAAACCGCTACGGGAAATGGAGGCGTCGGTCCTGAAAACGACCGTCAAACGATTGCCAGTAGCGACCTTGACCACGCCCTGGTCCTCTCGGCGACAGTGCTGGCCAAGCAAGGTATTTCTCCCTTTTAAATTAAATTCGTTACGAAGCATAGTCACAATACAACTACAGAGAACAAAATATAAACGTGAAAGAAAAGAAAATAACCTAAAAAAAATACTACGAATAACACGGAAAACGAAGTCTTTGAAAAAAATATAGACTTTCGACCAAAGTTGAAAACAAGACATAATAAAATTGTAGAAAAAGAGCTTAAAAGAAAAATAATGAAAGGGAATAGAAAATATTGAGTGTTTTTCAGAAAAAAAAAAGAAAAAAGTTTTACCTTCTCGGAGTTCGATGCGATCGTACTGGCAGTTACCAGCTTCCATATCAACCACTTCCAAAGTAACCGACACTCTGAAATGCTCTTCTGTGACGATATGATAAATGCAGTTCAAATTCGGAGCGTAGCCTAACGGGAATCCTGGACTTGTCAGGTACGTCACATTGTTCTCCGTCACGTAATACTCCCCACCACATATGGTACCTTTCGCGATAAGCCCTTTTAATACTGCCAAATAAACCAGTTTAATTAACTTTTACCATTCCGAGTAGTGTTGGAGGTACCGACATTGGGACTGGTAGGTACGTTGGTGACGCCATCCCATCTTATGCGGAACAAAGATCCTTCTAGAATGTAGCCAGCTTCGAAGCGAATAAATACCACATTTCCGGTGGAGTACAATATCGGCGGTAGATCAAGACCGCAGTACGTACCCAGTACTGGCGCATTGGCATCGTACCCGTCGTGAATCTATGAAACAAGAAGTAATGTATATTTAGATTCTCAATTAAAAGCTTTCCGAGTATTATAAGTTTTTTATGTTTTTTTTTTTTAAAGAAATCTGGATTAGTTTAAATAAAAGCTTACGATAATCGAAGCAACGCAAGAATCGTACGCTGGGTGGCGTTCGACTCGGAATTCCAAGAACCGCAATCGAACGCTGCGCTCTGAATCGGTGGTTATTCGCCAGTGGAATTCACCCGGGTACGTGTACAAATGTGGGTACATCGGTGACTCAATCACACCACCCAAACCTTCTAATTCGTTACCATGAACTATGAAACGCGAAAGAATCTCGCTTAATATGGCACTCACCGCAAAATCCGACATACAAGACATTAAAAAAAAAAAATAACTTCAGAACTAAAAATGGACGAAATATAGACGTATTAAAACACATAAGTATTATTTGTAATTTAACTAAAAATAATTTACATGAGAAAAGAAATAAAAAAGCTTACTAAAGATTTAAAGATTTAATTAACCAATAAACGAATTAATTAACAAAGAAATTTTGTTTAAATACGCAATAACTCAGATTGATTTACCCAGGTAACTTACTTAAGCTATAATCGGCGATAAAGCCGCCACCCACGGTGCCGTCACTATTGGACGTAAACTTAACCCACAGCTTATTCGCTACCGTAAGATTGGCTGGTATTTGATTGCCGCAATAACTGCCTAGTAATGGTCCCGTTGCGTCGTTTTCATGTATCTCAACGTGATCTCCGTTACAAAATTCCGTTTCCGCTATATCAAACTGTCTGAAGGACAGCATAACTTTGTTTCCTGAAAAAAATAATAATAATAATTAAATAAAATAAAAATCAAACAAGGAGCAACTAAATATATAACACCAAATTTTAATTCAGACAAATAAACGATGATCTTAGAAAATAACCAAACCAAAAACAACCAAATAATCTTAGAAACGCAAGATATGTTACACAGAATAAGTTAGGGATACAAACAATGTTATTTTAATATAAACACAAGTTACCTTGCGAGGCAGCTATGGTATAAATGCATTCCGTGTTCACAGGATACGAGTCCGGGAAGTTTGGACTGGTGAAAGAACCATGTTCAGAAGTGAAATCTCCTCCACATGCTAAAAGAGAGGAAAAATCTGAAGAAATTCCATTTCGCGAAACACACGCTTAAATAAATATCAACACGGCAACAGGTACGTACCGGAATCCATAACGGCGTATGTGGCACGGAAAGCGACTCCACTTCTTCCACCAGAGCTGACCATGTGCACAGTAAGGGCGGAGCCTAAGCTCGTTACTGGAGGTGGTACTCGATTCAAGCAGTACTGGCCTAAAGAAGGCGCATCCAAGCCTTCGCCATCCAAAACTTGCAAAAAGTCGCCGGTACAGTTCACGGTTTGATTATTCGACAATCCAAAATCCGCTAAATTGATTGGCCCACTACCGAGCATAGGGAAAGACGTGGATGGAGCGTTCAAGTGCGTAATCGTTAACCTCACACGGTCACCTGCAGGTATATAAAAAATTAATAAAACTTCGAGCATGTACATTGAGAGTACATAGAGAGTTCATTGTATAGAGAGAACAAATAGTTCAGAATTAATTAACAATTCCTAGAAATTTTCGTGTTTTTTAATTTTTCGCGTTTTTAAGCCAAAATAATCGAAAAATTCGAAAAGTTCCAAAAATTTCCTGAGATACTAGTTATCTTGGAAAAATATATACTTTAAAAAATTAAATATTTTATCACGATACGCTATTTAGAATAAACAAATTATGTATTATGTAGAATTTATACCTTTGAGCTAATAAAAATAATCTTAGAAAATATATCTTCGAAGAAAAAAAAATTGAAAGTTCGAAGACAGTAAATACACTAGAAGAAAAACATAGTTTTAAAAAATTTACTCGGCTGTGGTCCAAGGATAATCCAAGAGCAATTGAGCGGACTGGTGGCGAAACTGGGAAAATTTGGTGACAAGAGTTCACCAGATTCAGTGGTATTGATTCTGGCACCACAACCCATCGTGTAAGTGGCTTTGAAGCCTCTTGCAGTGGAGGATCCATCAGTTTTGAGTCGGACGTACATAGTATTCGATGTGGATCGTACTACTGGCGGGTTAGGTACTGCGTCACCGCAATGTCTGAGCAGCAAGGCTGAATCTTCCGAGTCTCCGTCGAAAACGGCCACGTAATCGAAAGTACAGTTCGAATGCGGCTCGACGTCAAAGTCGTTGAAAGTGAGTTCTACCACGTGGTTGACCGGTACCTGAATCAGGTAGCCACAGTCGTCCCCGTTGTTGTAGTTTTGGGGGTAGTTGGAAGAGTAAATAACCCCAGATTGACCCTCGAACCTTCCACCACAACCTTGGGGCGCTGTGACGTAATTTGCGCGGAAGCCTTTGCCCCGGATGGTACCATCGGACTGGAAGTGTACGAACATCGCGTTCCCACCTGACGTCACCGTCACCGGATTGTTTTGCTTGCGACAGAGTGTACTCAAAATGGGTGAAGTATCATCTGGTCCGCCATGAACCTATTAAAAGAGCGTACACAGTTTTTTAATATATTCTGTAATGTTATCCTTCGGTTGTCTTTTTTTTTCACCACATATCGAAGTATTTAATTTTCTACTTATTTTTAACTCTAATTATTCGTAATTTCGGAAATTATTCTTTTAATGTAGGCTTCTTAATGTGCTTATTTCGTTACAATTTTGGGGTGGAAAAGGAAAAAAAAAAATATAAAAAAATTAATTGAATTTAGGCTTGTTATTGAGCTTATTTCGTTAAAATTTTGGGGTGGAAAAGGAAAAAAAATAATAAAAATGTAAAAAAGCTAGAGTAGTTGGTTTGACAAAGATAAACAGACCTTCAGGAAATCGAAAACGCATTCTTGGGAAGATTCGAGGTCGAAATCCGTGACGGTAAGCTCTACCCTGGAGCCAGGCTCGACCACGATTTGCCAAACACAGTTCACGGCCGTAGGATAGGGTTGAGGGTAGTTGGGGGATGTGAAATAACCTCGTGGTTTGGTTAATTTGCCACCACAGCCTAAAATTGAACAAAAACTGAACAAGTCCCTCTTTTTTTTTTTTTTTTTTTTTTTTTAAAAAAAAACAGAAACTTGTGTAAATTAATAGTTACCATCGATTCGCCATTCTAGACGGAAACCATTACGAGCCACGGAAGCATCCGACATGAATTTTATAACCAGTCGATCGCCAGTGGTGGAAATCGCTGGAGGAAGTCGTTCCGAGCCGCAGTAATGGCCGATTTGTCGGTTTGAAGGCGGTCCTTCCCTTGCCTGGCGTAAAAATTAGTATTTTATTAAAATAAAATGAATATTCTCATTAATTTTTCTTCGGTCTAGGGCAATTAAACTATATTAACGAAATAAAAAAATCGGAAAAATGAATCGAAATCACTAAAATGTCGTTCCACTGCAATGATAGAAATTACGGCCTTGAATTGTATGTATGCATGTA
The DNA here is from genome assembly GCA_022885665.1 of Triops longicaudatus. Lineage (NCBI taxonomy): Eukaryota > Metazoa > Arthropoda > Branchiopoda > Notostraca > Triopsidae > Triops > Triops longicaudatus. The sequence continues at coordinate 1,356 of JAGQDJ010000285.1, read as the reverse complement.
ATTTTTTTTAACTAATATTTACCAAAAAAATTACATTAGTGTACTGAAAAGCACGAGTAACTGAAGAAATCTATACAACATACTTCAAGGTAATCGTAGGTGCAGTTGGCGTTGCTAGGATCTTCGATATCAAAATGGGAAAACGACGCGTTGACACGGTTACCCTGAGGCGCCAAAATCGTCCAAGTACAGTTTCGATTATGGGGGTAGTTACCAGGGAAATTAGGACTTTCAATAACGCCACTTATTAAGCCCTTTACTATCGTGGTGCACACTAGATAAATAAGTAAAAAATATTGATCACAAAATACTGAAACACATTATAATAAAAATAAAAAAGCATACAAATATCAAGACGTTTCGGGTAAAAAAAGGAAATAAAACAGTCGAACGGGCTTACATGTTTCAAATCTTGCATTAAAGCCCCGCCCTTCACCGACAAACGTCGATTGGTAACGGACATAAAGCGCTGAACCAGTGGAAAGGACCGGCATAGTTACGGCAGCGCTGTGACAGTATCGGCCAATCAGCTTAGAACTCCTCGAAGGACCATCCCTTAACTATTTTTTAAAGAAAATAAAGAAACAAAATTAGAAAAGATACAAATAAATAAATACTGAAATACGTCAAAGCATAAACTGCATCCAACAAAAATACATATAATAAAAAATACGCAAACAATTGGTAAGTAAAATAGGCCAGAAAAATACAGCAAAAAATGCATTTAAAGAAAGTGAATAAACTTGCTCGCAACATATGCGGGACATATAATTACTTCAACGAAGTTATAATCGCATGAAGATGTCAACGCTCCGATGTCCAAGTCCAAGAACGCAAGTTGAACCCTCGAACCTGAGGAAACAGCAATGGTCCAGACGCATTCTGTATTGCCAGAATACGGTAGCGGGTACGATGGTGACGCAAACGATCCACTGCCACCTGTTAATCGCCCTCCGCAGCCGGTAGCAGAGGATTCAAATAGTACATCGAAGCCTGGATGGGTTACTGAGCTATCCGAGACGAAACGCAGAAATAATTGGTGGCTATGAGACGGGATAATACGCGGAATTGTCGTGCCGCAGAATTTTCCGATTAATGGAGACGTGGCGTGAGGTCCGTTGCGTATTTCCAAGTAATCGAATGAGCAGCCTCCGTGAGTTTCGAGCTCGAAGCTGGTAAAATTCAACTGAATTTGTCGTCCGGCCGGTGCTTCAATAATCCAAGTGCAATCTCTGTTCGGTGGATACCCGGTCGGGAAGCCGGGCGACCGAATACGCCCATTTTCGGTGAATATTGTTCCTCCGCACACTATTAAAAAAAAAAAAAAATAATAAAAAAAAAAAAAAATAATAATAA